>JAHLJT010008756.1:3473763-3839880 GCA_031308135.1 Acheta domesticus
CCCCGCGAGGGCGAGAGCCGCGGTGCGGGCGAAGGCGGAAAGAATCGCGGAGCTGGGAGTGAATGATACGAGTGTTCAGGGCATGCCAACCGCTATGATCGTTATATCCGTCTGTGTACAGCATGCAGCAGTGTGTGTTAGTGGTGGAGATGTTTCACCTAGCTGGAATGTGAGATCCGGTACCAACCTATACATCGGATTGCGGGTTTTCTCTATCTACGTCTCTCCCTCAGTTGGGCCCCGCCCCAAACGGAACAAAGATCCCGACTAGTCTCTTTTCCGACATAAATCTTAGTGTAGCGAGGTCTCTCCCTCATATGTCCATCCCCTCAGCCGAGACATGCTCTAAGTGTAACCTCACGACGGTTTCGACAGGTAGTGTAGAACGTTTATGTGTGTGTGACTGTAAGGGAAAGAAAGGGACACAGACGAAGAAGGTTAGCCAGTCGTTAGATTACTTGAATTCGACCCAGGTATGTAGCTAGTGTCGAAACTTCACCACCGCCGTTCGCTCCCCAGAAGCGCTCCGGAGGCATCCGCACCGCCGCCACTGGGCCGTGGCAACCAGTTCGACATCGCGATTCCCAGCGCGAGCGAGTGGAAGCGGCGAGGATCGCGAGGGATTTGCCGCGAGGCAGGCAGCGGAGCGGCGCGCGTTGGCGAGCAGAGTGCGGGCGACCTCTGCCCCCCCACACACACATAAGCGGCACCGCCCCCGCCGCCGCCCCGTCACCGCTCCACCGCTCGTGCTCAAACGCGATGGACGACCACGGCGACTGCTCGCGCGCCGCTGCCGCCGCATCCCTGTTGCCTTCCGCAGCGTCCCCACGTACACGACACCATCACCCCTGCCTTTGCGCTGTACAAGGAGCGCAACCGCTACTTCCAGTCGCCTCTCGCTTGTATTCGACTGGTTCTCTTCTCCCCCCCCTCACATCTCACCCATTCACACCCCCGCTGTATCTGCCTCTATCACTGCAGCATCCCCACGTACCCATTACCATCACTGTACATTATTTTTACGCTGAACATCGTGCTGCTGGAACCTCTCCGTTACTTCCCACAGTAGGACTGACTCCAATGGCGTTATCCACCTGTGCTGCTCACACACCCGCTTTAGCTGAGTCTTTAGCACCATATCTGATCCTTCCGTTCACCATCGTACACAATACGCCATCCCCTGCATCACCATGAACGCCACGGCTCCAGTCATCCTCCAACGCGTGGCTGTCGCAACAACCCCCTTACTTGCTCCCCTCAACCGACTCTCGCATTCCGACGCCGTTCCCTTCGCGCATCGCCATCACCATCACCGTCTCCCCCTGCGTCGCCGCGGTCAGCGCCACAGCGCAACAGTCGCCCTCACAGCCCGGGCGCCACCTCATCCTCCCCCGCCCGCAGCGCTGCTGCCACCACATCACCGCCCGCTACCGGTCCCCACGGCCCCGCCCCCGCTGCTGCCCCCGCCGCCGCCGCCCCCGCCGCCGCCGCCCCCGCCGCCGCCGCCGCCGCCCCCGCCGCCGCCCCCGCCGCCGCCCCCGCCGCCGCCGCCCCGTGGACGGCAGGGGCAGGGTCTGGGTCGGGCGCGAAGCGGGCGTGCGCGGACGGTGTATGACAACAGCGAAGCGTCTGCGCCGCTGAAAAATGCCAATACTCGCCCGGACGGGCAGGCAGGCGAGCGGGCCAGTGGGCGGGCGGGGGGGGGCGGGTGGTCGGTCGCTCGGCCGGTCGTCGGACTGCGCTCCCCCTCCCCCTCGCAGCTCACCCGCGCCTCACCTCGCGCGGCGTGGCGACCCTCCTGTCGCGTCGCGTCGCGTCGCGTCGCGTCGTCTCGCGACGCCTCGTGTCGCCGCTCTCGCGCACTCGGCTACCCTTCGCGCCGCCACGCGAGCTGCGCCTCGAGATGTATTGGCCT
Source organism: Acheta domesticus (assembly GCA_031308135.1). Classification (NCBI taxonomy): domain Eukaryota; kingdom Metazoa; phylum Arthropoda; class Insecta; order Orthoptera; family Gryllidae; genus Acheta; species Acheta domesticus. The sequence goes on from JAHLJT010008756.1 coordinate 3,475,679, forward strand.
GCCGCTGGGCAGCGTTTTCTTCCTGCCACTATTTTTTTCTCTTTTCTGCACCCGAATTCCCGATGTGGTGTTTATCAAAATCATCTTTTTTTAGTTGAAATCATCGTGTCGCGAGTATATAAGATTCCTCCTTGGGGTAAATTATTTTTGAGAGTCAGATGAAGAAATTTAACTGATATGTCAATTGTTACAGGATTCTTGCAGACTGAATGTCTTTCTTTCTTTCATCAATTCTTCCTTTTAAATAAAAACAAAAGTAATAAAGTTGATGTTCAAATTGGAAAAATTTAGGTGTAAAAAATAAAATTCACTATACATCGCCTCGTTTCATGTGTCTTTACAGCTTCAAGCCCCGGCGTCTTTTCCAGTTCAGTGGCATTCACGACGCCCGCTCGTAGCGCCCTCGCACCGTCGTTGTGAACATTGCCACCATGGCCATGGCCATCGCCTGTACCGTCGCCAGTGCCGTCGCCACCTCCAACTCCACCTCCACTCCGCCGCCCGCATCTACCTCCGCCCTCGCTACCACCTCCACTTCCTCCACCGCCTCTGCTACCACCTCTACCTCCCCAATCCTCCCCGTCCTTCTCCACTCCCTCCTCCGCCTCTGCCTCCGCTACCACCTCCACATCCCCCCTCCTCCTCCTCCTCCACACCAACACCGTGCCCTTCGCCACGCCACCTCTATCGTCTTCACCTTCACCATCGCCCTATTCGCTACCGCAATCTCCGCCGCCAGTTCCGCTCGCGCCGCTGCTGCCACCGCAGGCGTCTCGTCCCGAGCGTCTTGCCCGGCCGCCGATAATGCGTTAATGGCTCCGGGCGCACAAAGCATGATTTACCGTTTCCAGACGCTGGACGAGACCCCGGCGCTCCGATTAATCACGCCCCACGACGATAGATCCCCAACGACACTTTTATTCTTCCATAATTTCGCTTCCGGGCGGCGCCGCCCGCCGCGCTGTTTCCGCCGGCGCCGTTCGCTATCGCTTCCTCTGCCCCCGCCCGCAGCCTAGGTACCCGCGCGTGGTGCATTTTATGCCCTGGGGAGGCTCTTTTCACTCTCGGGGTGACAATGAAGGGAGTGATATCGTGTCGGCATTTGGCGTGCTAGTGGGTCTGACATAACCGGAAGACTGCATTCGATACTAATAGTATTAGGGTTTGAACTTCAGTAAAAGTGGAAATGTTTTATATCTGCAAAGCTTTCATAGAATACATTTCGGAGTATGAAATAACAGATAAATTTGTTTCCGGCGTATTACTTTCCCGAAGTATTTTTTGAAAAGTGAACTTTTTTTTTCTTTCTTCAAAAATTGCTTTTACCGTGTTTTTACGATGCGTGTACGCGTCAACAGAATTTCTCCATACGCCTGTTCTCTGCATTTTCTTCTGCATTAATTTTTTCACCTCTTTTTTGTGAATTAATAATTTCAGCTGCCCTTGACATTTATTAGTATTTGCAACAAGTGTAATGCCAACGCCCTAAATATTTCCATTTCTGATTAGGTACTAAAGGCCTTCAACTCCCAGAATTTCTTTTTACATTAATTTGGGCGTATGGTGTATCTGACGCTACATCTGTTTTTGGTATCAGTATAAGATTTGCAGTTCGTAAAGTTAAACTTTTTTTATGGTTTCCCAAATATGATATATTTTTGCCAATAATTTGTGAGTGCACTTATTTCCACGTTACGCTCTTCTGCTCGGAATTATCATAAATTTTACGTGTAGTCTCGGCCAAAAACTATTATGATTCTTTTGCTAACAGCTTTAATTAACCAATATATTATCGTTAGATAACATTTTACGGTAAAATAGAGTTAACCCCTATGCCTTTGCTATTGACCTCACAGAGAACAAAAGACCTGGCGGTTCTCATATTGCAGTTGGTTGTTTTATTCACATTTATACCGACACGCAGAACCCATTCATCTTAATTGCAATTGTTACGCGTGCGATGTCCTGTTGCTCAGTTCCTTTCTAATGTTACCCATTAAAAGAGTACTAAACTCTGTCGTAAAAAGTATAGTAGTAAACTCGACTCTGTGGTTCTAATGCACGACGAGTGCAGAACGAAACCGCAGCCGACACTTAGCTCAAATAAATGAGTGAAATAGCGCGCATTCGCAATGTTGAGATTGCGAAGGTCTGCAAGAAGGATGATAATGGAATATGCTGCATTGTGGATTGTATTATTTTTCTTTCAAACAAAATAAAACGACTAGTTGTATTGTGAAACGTCTAACATTAATTATTTGTTTCGTGTTTCCGGGCGCGTCAACTACTTTGGTCATTAGTCCCGTCAGTATAGTGCGTGTTTTTCCTCGGGAGGTGGCGATGAACTTTTCCCCGCTGGATGACGAGATCTGGCGTCGACTTACCGTCAACTAGCGGGGCTTCCCCTCAACCAAGTATCTCCTACGAGCGGGGCACCGCCCCAGCCGGAACAAGCTGTAAGCTCCCGACCGGTCTCCCGGCGTGTGTCTTAGTGTAGTGCATGTTAGTGTTAGTGTAAGTGTGTGTGTATGTGTGTGTGTGTGTAAGAGAAGAGGATAGGACAAGGAAGAGGAAGGAAGATCGCGCGCGCTCCGTGGCCCGTTTGTTTGGGTACTGCTCCGGCATTCGCCTGGTGTTGATCGGACAAACCACGGAAAACTACCGATCAGAGCAGCCGGCCGCTAGACGTCTCCTCCAGACAGCGACTGAATTCGACATAGCTGACTAGCTAGTGTCGAAAATCCTGCAGCCGGCGGGACTCGAACCCAGGACCTCCCGGTCAGAGAGACTGCAGTGACATCAGGTTGATGCACTGAGCCATCTCTCCCAGTTTAACATTAATTAGTTTTGTTAGTTTTATGCTATCACGTATGCAGTTTTATGCCTACCATGCTATCACAACAGCATTTGTTTTTCCAAATAGCTTCTGCGCATTAAACTACTTATGGTGAGTGAGTCGGTGGGTGAGAAATATGAAGGAATATTACCAAAAAAATGTACCATTATGATTATCTTCTGATACCAAAATAATTCTATAGGAATAAAGTGTGCGCATGTGCATGTTTTGAAAATATTTGAATTTCTTCAGTAAAAGGAATTGCAGCATGTTCAAGAGTTTTACGAGGTGTTGTCGCGTTGGCCGGAAAGAAAGCGCATATTTTCATTTTATGGTTGAGTGTCCTATAATGCGTCGTATGTGCGCAATTAACACGTAAAATTTTCGTTTTAGTTCTTAGAGCAATGCTTGTGTGTTAGCATAATTACTAAACATGTTCTTTGGACAGACCCATCCGCGAGCTTAGCGAGCTGTGCACTTGAACGTACTCTTGGAGAGAGAATGGGCTGTACAAATTTCTAGGCAACGTGAGACAGTCGAATGTAACACAAAGAAAAGTTGGTGAACGAAGTGAACGCAGAACCTATGATGTCGTGCAAGAGTCGGGCACAAGCGTCTCACCATACGAGGTCAGCAGCGATCTCCTGGATTGATTGATTGATTACTCCCGCCACGTCAACAATGGTCCTTAGACTCGATTGCATAGTGAATATTTTATACCTGGAGGTGGCAGTGTTCTTCTACCGCTCGACCGGGAGAGATGGCTCAGTGCATCAACTGATGTCACTGCAGTCCCTCTGACCGGGAGGTCCTAGGTTCGAGTCCCGCCGGCGGCAGGATTTTCGACACTAGCTTTTTAGCCAGGTGGAATTCAGTCGCTGTCTGGAGGAGAATTCTAGCGGCCGGCTGCTCTGATCGGTAGTTTTTCGTGGTTTCTCCGATCAACACCAGGTGAATGCCGGAGTAGTACCCTACCAAACGAGCCACGGACCGCGCGCGATCTTTCCTTCCTCTTTCTTGACTCATTCTCACCCCTTACACACACACACACACACACACACACACACTTTAACACGCACACATACCGGGAGCTTAGAGCTTGTCCCGGCTGGGACGGTGCCCCGCTGATGGGAGATACCGGGTTGAAGGGAAACCCCGCTAGTCGACGGTAGGTCGGCGCCGGTAGGTCTCGCCATCCAGGGGGGAAAGATCACCGATACCTCCCGAGGAAAACACGCACTACACTTACGGGACCCGTAGTTGACGCGCCTGGAATCACGAACAATCAATCCATCCACCGCTGGATGACGAGATCCGGCGCCGATCCGCCGTCGGCGTTGGCATTCGGGGAATTCCCCTCTCCAGGGATTTCCATCCGCGGAACACCGCCCCAGCCGAGACAAGTTCTAAGTATGATGTTCCCAACTGGCCTCGCGTCATATTTGTTGTAGTGTAGTGTAGTGTGTGTCAGGGTGTGTGTGTATGTGTGTGTAAGTAAGAGGAGAGAATTATGATAAGGAAGAGGAAGAAACGATCACGGGTCAGTGACCCGTGTTGTTAGGACACTACTCTGGAATTCGCCTAGTATTGATCGTGGGAGAAACCACGAAAAACTGGAATTCTGCGGCCACTAGAATTCTTCTCGATTGAATTCGACCTAGCTTTGAAAATCCTAGATTCGAAAATCCGCCTGTCGGGAATCGAACCCTAGGACCTCTCGGTCAGCACCCCTGCAGACTGCAACAGTGCTGGCACTGAGCTCACCTCAGCGTCAGTGGGCGTGCCCTCTGGAGTGCCACTTCTCCGTCAGCAGGCTCCCCGTCCCTTTGGGTGTTGGCCCTTCGCCCTTCGCTCTTCGCTGCGCTTCCCCTATCGCGCGCCCGCTCGCTCGCACGCAACTTTACCCGCGCCGCCGCCCCTCATTTCCTGCGCGCCCCTTGATCGCCCCGCTCTGCACTACTCCGCGCAGCCCTCGCTCTTTTCGCACATCACTCTATCCTCTTCGCAGTTATGTCGGTTTGCCGTCTTCCACTTGCTCATGACTCACTCCACCCTCGCTACAGCCGTGCTTCTTTCTGCACTACGCCGCGTAAACACTCCGTTTGACATTTTCAATTCTCTCCCTTAATGCCCTGTAATTCTCCCTCTCTTCCTCTCCCTCCTCTCTCTCTCTCTCTCTCTCTCAATCACACACACACACACACACACACACACACACACACATTGATTACTTCGCTTTCCGCAGACCTACCTTTCTTTTACACTTCACCCATAGATTCAGTGGTTAGGCGGAAGAGGAATCCCAGAGCCCCTATCGTCTGAGCCTCGCCATTAATAAAGACACAATAATAATAATAATAATAATAATAATATTATTGATTATTATTATTATTGTTCTTGTTGTTACTATTATACTGAGCATTTCTTCCGAATAGCCTGCATTCAGCTATTTCCATGTCTATTTCATTCCGCTTTTTGCTCATCCCCTTCATCTTTTCTTGTAGTCACAAGACTCTTCCCAGCAACCCTTCGCTTGTCTGCCATCCCGTGTCACTGTGTAGAGGACAATTCTAACGGCCAGTTGCTAGGTAGTGGGTAGGTAGTTTTCTTTGTTTTGTTATCCTTATCCCTTCTCTCCTCTCACACACATTGACAGGCACCAACCACAGGAGACTCGGGACTTATGAGATTCTGTTGACTGCGGAGGGGGAAAAACGCAAACCGGAGTGTAGTTCGGCGCTAAATCGCACATTCAAGGGGTCGAGGAAAACAGCAAATTTCCGTGAAAAACGCACCCTACACTTATGTGACTTATAAATAAAGTAACGTCGCTTTTCAACCACTAGGCCATACAGCGACCATTGTAATTACCATAGTTTTTTGAAGTTTGGAGGTAACGGTGGAGGAACCCCCATACTGTATACGAACACACCCAAACATCCATGCCCAGGACGGAGTTCGAACCCGCGACCAACAGGCACGAGGCAGCTACTGCCCTTCAGCCTTAGCGACCTCTCTGCTACCCAGGCCGGCAATAACCAAAGTTGTTGACGCTCCCGGAAACAATCCTCATTCACCCTCTCCGTCGCGCCGTCGCCGCTTCCCGTTCCTCGCGTCTCCCTCTCGCGCCCCGAGCGGCCGCCCATTGACCCCGCCCACTCGCGCCCCCCCCCCACTCGCGGGCGCCGCCCGCCGTCCCCTCGCGCGCCCCGTGGCTTGCGAGCCCTCCTCCGGTCACTCGCAGGAAGACTCGGCGAGGCCCGGCGCCTTGGCTGTCCCACGCACCTGCCGCCCGCGCCGCGCGCGCACAATGCGCCAGGCGCCGCCGCGCGGCGTCAGGGGAGCGCCCCAACAATCAAATCTTCAGCGTTGAGCGCGGAGCGACGAGGCGGCGCGTGACACCGCGTCACCGGGCCCTTCTCTCGGGCCCTCGCCGCAAGTGCCGTCCTGTGTCCACATCCTCTTAAGCCAGCGGTGTCAAGGTCTCCTACTGGTGGCAGTGGCACGCCTCGCGGCACCGTGCCATACAACGAGCTTCTCTGCGCCACTAGCGTCGGGAGAGGAAACTATTTATTAAAGTAACCCCGCCGTTTTAAAATAGTGACTGTGTTGTCTCTGGTGGAGGGGCGATTTCGTTGTGGTACTCGTGCCACGGACTCCCGCTCATGGCATCGACCTTGACAACACTGGTCTAAGCTTTAACTGCGGCGCGCCTACCTCCACTGGGGATGCGACCAATGCGATACCAATGTTTTTACCAAATCATCCGTGTATTTTACATAATTTCATGAAGCTGTTTTTTTAAATCAATTGTTTGTGATAAATGTTTTCACGACTTCGATATTTTTTTAATTAAAAAATGTTCATCACAAAATCATGTAAAAATTTTCAAATACAGTAAACCCTCGTTAGCACGAACTCCCTTAACACGAATTTCGCCGTAACACGAACAAAACGTCGGTCCCGGCAACTGATTACGGTAATACGGACATTTATAATACTCGGTTAATACGAATTTTTATAACACGAACTCCGATTATTTCGGTCCCATGGAATTCGTCGTAATGAGTTTACTGTATTCGTGAATTAAATATTCTTCTGACCAAAGTGTCCAAGGGGAAAAAAATAAATCGAGTTTTCGTCAATAATGAAGCCTATATTATTTTTCGAATTATCGAATTAGACAATGCAAGTTTTGTTAATTTCCTGATCATTTTTTGGCGGTTTTGTCAGGTAAATCTCTATTAAAAATTAGCAAACGATACTGTACCTCCCCCTCCCGACGTGAACTTCAACGGTTACTAATCCAGTTTTAAAAACGTCTATGGTTTCTGGTCGATGTTTTATTAACATTGATGTTTTCATTTTGAGTATTTAGAAACATCGATGTTTTGTTGGCGATGACGCATCCTTAATCCACCAGCACAAAATGGAGGATTAGCTGTCAAATAGCCGTTAAATAATTACATCTGTGGAATCATTTCTTCAAGACAACAAAATTCTCCGTAATTTTGGAACAAAGAAATAGTTATTGTCAGCTGCTCATCCGCCTTCGAGAAAATCGTCACCTTTTTCCTGGGTCGTTACCTTTATTATTGTATCAAATTAATAAAAAGATGATGAATTTTGAGGTTGTTGGCGAATCTACTCCAGGTTGCCGATTCCTTAAATGCGATCGCTTCTACTGACTTTAGAAAACTTTTCATAAAATATGAATTGTTGCGAATAATTGAATATTTTACATGGAGTTATTTATGAATCAGTGGTTCAGGTAAATTATTAATATGAAGTATACATTTTTGTAATTAAACAGTATTCAATAATAAAATGTAATTATTTATGCAAAAAATTACCGTATATCCAGAATCCCGTTCACATTATAAAAACATTTTCGGCTTTATCAGTTGGTGGTCTCTGTGTTTGTGATAGCTTGTCGTGGTAAATCATCATTTCCTCTGTAGTGTTGAATTCCAATTTGTGTTTGCTTTCCGCGACGAATTCATTCTTTCGACGTTTCCCGTGCCATTGTTCCTCGCAATTTCGTTTATCATCATAAGAGATGCAAAGCGTGGAATGTGATCGGTGTTTTAGGATTACAGAATGCACTGTGGGTGGCCATAAAGCGTACATGCAAAGCAAATACATCGCTCCCCAGTCTCCCCAAGAATCACGGACGATCATTATCTCTGATTTTGCTGTCATATATGACGCCCTAGTTCATTAGTTGGCGATTATCTTCCATTTCACTGTAGTTACACGCACCTTTTCTCCCGGTTGCCCATATCTTTTCCGGCATCAGAACATCCATATTAATGGTGTGCAAACTAGTATGTAGCGGGCACTGATACAGAAACTGTCTCAGGTGAGGTCACGTATTGTACAATGTGTTGTTGTTGTTTTTTTGTTTTTTTTTGTTGTTTTTTTTTGTTATTTTTTGTTGTTTTTTTTTGGATAAGCTGCTTTTGTAGATTTTTAAATTATCTCCTGTAATGTACAGATAACAATTTTATATAAATAACATGTAATAAATATTACCTATGTAATCTAATTATTAGAAAACGGATGGGGAATGTATATTAAAACATTTCAAACACGGTCGACGGTCAGCGCGTGGTTACTCCTTTCCATTCCTTCTCCCCTTACACACACATGCATTCATGCATTACACTACCACTCAACCATATTTGCCAGGAGACTAATGAGAAGCAATTGCGGTAATTAGTGCCATACAGGTGGAATAAGTTATATCCGGGGAGGTTACGGTGTTCGTCCCTTGCTGGAACGTGAGATTTGGTGCCGAACTATACGGTGGCTTAGGTACATCCACCAGCGGAGCAACGCCTCATCCCCAAGAAGCTCTTATTCACCTAACTGGTCTCCTGGCGTGTAATAGTGCAGTGCAGTGCTTGAAATTCGTGTGCAGGTGAAAGGATGGGTAAAGGTTGAGGATGGAAAGATCGCGCGCGTTTCGTGGCCCGTTCCTTACAGTCGTACTCCAGCATTCGCCTGGCCAAACTACCGACCAGAGCAGCCATCCGTTAGAATTCTCCTCTACCCAGCCGTGTAGCTGTGACTGTCGAGACTCGAAAACTTCGATCTGCTAGGCCACGATGCTGGAGCTATCACGTGAGCGTGAGGGTTGCGCGGGCGGGGAAAAGGGTGGGGGGGGGAGGAAGTCACCTCCGCGTGTCGCGGGCGCCCTGGGAGTTGATGAGTCCGCGTCGCTTAGCGCCGCGTCGATCCATACGCCGCAATTTGCCAGAGTGCGCGGGGCGGCGCGGCGCGGCACGGAGCGGGAGGGGGCGTGGCGGGGGAGGAGCGGGAGGGGGCGTGGCGGGGGAGGAGCGGGAGGGGGCGTGGCGGGGGAGGAGCGGGAGGGGGCGTGGCGGGGGAGGAGCGGGAGGGGGCGTGGCGGGGGAGGAGCGGGAGGGGGCGTGGCGGGGGAGGAGCGGGAGGGGGCGTGGCGGGGGAGGAGCGGGAGGGGGCGTGGCGGGGGAGGAGCGGGAGGGGGCGGGGCGGGGTAGGAGCGGGGGCGGAGCGGCACGGAGCGGGAGGGGACGTGGGGGGGGCGGCACGAGCGTCGCCGCGGGCTTGGGGCCGAAGGGGGAAGGATGTCTTGGCCGCCTGCACACCCGACGGCGTGGGTTGCTTTTGTTCGGGTATGCCGGGGAATTCTGTGTTGGGATCTCGCTCAACCCTACGCTGCTCTTTCCAGCTCGAATGCCTTTCGCGGGAGAAGCAAAAATCTTCTAAGGGCTTTAGAGTTCTTAACGGTACGTCTGGAGCTGACCGCTTGTGGCCTTGCCTTCTAAGAAAGCCCCTCGTTTTGTGATTTTAATACCTTGCTTCGCCTTTTTCTTTTTTGCGGAATAAGAATTGCTTCTGAACTATTTTTAAACAAACACTTCATTTTACTAAATGTTCTGCCTATACTTAGAAATATCCAAAGGAGTGCACAAAATATTCTAATTTGACATTATTTTTGGGCATTGATTTTTATTTTCAGTGTTTTTCTGAGTTTATTTTCCTCAAAGATTACACGATAGGACTACTATATTGCCCTAGTGTACAAAAAAAAATGAAGTTGCGGGGATATGGTCGGGTCGTTAATTAAATTCTTAATATCAAGTGTTTATGAGCAGGGGAATTAAACATTTATTTTTATTGTTTAGAAAAAAGTTATTTTTACGAAATAACTTATGAACAATTTTAATGAAAAGTCAAAAATCTTGGCATTTTCAAAACTAATGTAAGATGGATATGATGAAAGTGATAATGTCTCCTAATAATTGAGGGTCTCTATGTAGCTTGGTAGAGCTCTGTAAAGAAGACGTTAAAATAACATTGCTCAGAAAACCTCAATCTGCCTTCGCCTTATAGGTCCGTAGCACAAAATCTTTCTTCATAAAAGTATGTATGAAACTATTTTATTACGTTTTTCCGGCCGCCTGCCGTATACAAGAGATTCTCACAATTTCTTCAGGTTATGCCGTTTCTTTTCTCTTCTCCCGAAGCATTTTCCTTGTTTCATTATTGTTCGTTGCAGCGTTACCCCAATGCTGCGTGTTCTAGAAGTTCTTCGTCACGCCTCGCGAGCGCATGCTGATTTTCATCTTTTCATTGCAGTGTTTGGTCTCTAAACATGTCCTGTCTTCCGTAATTGCTTCTCACTCCTCTGAAATCGCTGTACCTCCCTATCTTAATTTCTGAAAATAAATTTCATTATTTGGACGTGGCATTTGCATTACATTGCGTGACATAAAAGTAAAACTAGTGGTGCTACAACAGGACATACTTTCTCGCGTTATTCCTAACTTTTGCAGTTGTCGAAAATTCAGAAAATTCAACGCAAATGTGACCTACGCCGTCTTTTAAGCGTCCCTTGTTTTATTCTTGGGGGGAGGATAGAAGAAAAGAGCTTTTTGACATTTTTTAAATATAATTTGCATTAACTCCAAATACGTTTTGCGCATAAACTACTCGTTTAGTTTTTCAAAATACTGTACATTATCGTTTTAAAGATCTTATTTTGTAATACGAATATTAAGATATAATCTGATTTTCAACTTGGTATTTTCAAAAATAGCAAAACGGTAACATGGCAAAACTACAGAGTTTGAAGGAAATGGATCTAGCGACAGTTTTTTTTACCGTTGTTTGACATTTACGTTGAGAATATTGAAAGAAAAAACTGGAGACGTGTTTGAGAAAATGTTTAAAAACGTCCCTATTTCGCGGAAAGTTACGTTAAAACTACTCATATTTTCGAATAATTTTACAGGACTCAAAATTCGTCCTTCAACAACAAATGTTTTTGTGGAAAAAATCTACATTTCCCTATTGCAGTTGCAGGAAGACTCCGTAAAAATTCGAATTTTTCCAATTTTCAAAATCGCCGGAATTTTAATGAAAATGAGACCTGCGCCATTCTTTTAAGCGCCTTTTATACTATTCGAAAATGAAGTTCATTCAAAAATTTTGAGCCACTTTTGAATTTTAAAATGTGGGGCTTCATGCAAAGTACCTCCATGAATCAAAATATTCGTTTCAAACTCCTAGGGCCTCGAGTTCCTTTGATGGGGGAATATCAAGCGGTTGAGGTGCGAGACAGAGATACGGACGGACAGGCTATTTTTATTGTCAATTAATTTTTTGCTATCAAGGACACATGAAACATGGATTCTGACTCCACAACGTCCTGGAGGAAATAATTTAATTCATATACGATCAAGATCAAGTTCGGGATCAAGTTATATCCACTTTTTCGTTAGCAGGGCCCGGCAATAAGAGTTGTTCTGTCCAAAAATCGTCTTTTTTCCGGCGCACGATTACAAAACTTTCTCTTCTTGCGAAGTAAAGCAGGAAAGTAAAATAATCATGCAAAAAATTATTTATTTTTTAATTCTTGAAATAACGCTTGTATTGCTTCAGTAAAGAGAGGTATTTAAATTGTAAAATAGTACGTGGCATCTCTCCAAATTACCCTAAGCGAGGCTTTTGCGACATTTCAGTTGGCGCTTTGATTCATATTTTTCATGAACTGAGTTTGCTGTCGGGAGTATTCCAGAAAACTGACCAAGCGCGTCTCGATCTGTGATGAGAGTAGAGGTTAACAGAGTAATGATAATAGGTCATAATGGGATAGCATGCTATACGCGTGAAACAGGAAGTCCATAATGGAATTGAGAGGTGTGATCCAGAATGTGTATTGAATAGACTTTAAATACGCCACGAAATGTGGCGTATTTCGTGGCTTATACGCCAATTAGCGCCACGAAATGTGCCACTTTGTGTTTGTTCAACTTCTAAATTAAAACAAATTTTTAGGAATTATCTGGAAAATTTCGTAGGTGTAAAATAGCCTTTTATCTTCGTGCTCCCTTGAAAAGGCATGAGCAGTAGTTTTAATTTGTCTGTATTCGATTAATTTAAATTATTAGTTCTAAAAACTGAGCTAGTCGAGAAAATCTTTAGAAATTGCACCTCGTGTGGTAGAATTTAACGAGGTATTTTTTGGCGACAGTTTCTAGCCGCTCGAAATAAAATTGGTGCCAATAAAAAAGGCTGATTCCTATTAATGTTAATGTCTTGATAAACATTTTTATTATTTGGGGATGGGTAGTAGATATATGAGCGCTGGAAACGAGCATGGTTCTCACTGGGTGTGTTTTATTCTTTCGACTTAACTTTTGCATTTTTCTCAAGCCGCCATATATTTCTAACATCACCTTGTGTTGGTTTTCCCCTCATATCACCCCACGCATCACGAATTCTATCATTCCTCGCTCCACACCGTCCCGCGTCCCTCGAGGCACCACCATGGCCAACACCACCGCCACCACAACTGCCATCACCACCACCACCACTACCGCTCCCGCTCCGCCCCGCCCCGCCGCCGCGGGTCGCGGAGAAAATAATGTATGGAACATATCGACGCCAATCGATCCCTGCTGTCGACGCGCGTTTAAAAATACATGCGTCATCATTACGAAGGGGCGGCGGCGACGCTCGTAAACAGCAGAGGGAGCGAAAGCGCACGGGGCGTCGCGCGCCCACGCTCCCCTCTCACGCTCCGCCACGCTCCCTCACGTTCCGTTCCTCGAGCGAGTGCGGAATCCTCGATAATCCCGCTTCTCCCTCCCCCCCCCGGTCACATCGCACCTCGCGTCTTTCGTGTTCCTAGTTCAGCTGCTGCTGCTGCTGCTAACGCAATCGAGTGCCGCGAAGCAATACAGTGGAGAGTCTCCTGCCGAAGGTACATTTTGTTCGTGTTTGTACGTTTTGAGAACTTCCGAAAAATGCACCGTTCCTCCTTGTCGCAGTACACGGGCAATCGTTTAGTATTCGAAACATATCCGACGCGTCTGTCAATTGTTTATTATTTTGTATTAATTAAAGACGAAACATTTAAATTTTCTGGAGGTGTGCAATAGCAGCTCTTGTTGCAATCATGTTGATGATTGCAACGCTAATATGAATGCTGTTCACGTGATTTCCTGTAATTGAAAGACATTAAATTTGAAAGCACAATTAATTTTCAACTTGATTTCGAATTGATATCTTTGTGTATTTCCTTGATTTTGAAGTCTCTGCGATAAAGTCTCTGTGTTGCAGCAAAATACGATATTCCGTTAAGCAGAACTGGTTCTTTTAATTAGAAAAGAGATGTGGTTATAGCTATAAGATTCATTTGTGTCCCGTCTGTAATTTACTTTTTCAAGTGATTTTCACGATTAAACAATGTTTTCGTAACTGAGTTCACTCAAATAGATTTCTTTGGGGGAAAGAGAAGATATTACAGGTGCTGCACTTTGAACATTTTGAAGAGCCTCGCAGCAACACAGGCTGCATCTAGATGTAGACCGTGATCAGTATTGAAATATCGAGTGTTGTTTAAAAGTGTATATACTACTCATTCACTTATTTTCCTTCTTTCTTCGTTTTCTATTACCGTTTGTGTTTCTTCTCATCTTCCTTTATTCCCTCAGCACTACTTTTTTACTCCCTCAATCAGGCTCTTCAGTGCAAACTCCTCTTGATTTCCGTCCTTCCTTAGTCTTCCGTGAAACAGTTTGTATTTCTTCTCATCTTCCGTTATCTGCTCCGCATTCCTTTTTTACTCCCCTCGCTCTTTCTCTTCCGAGCAAACGAGAATAGATTTCTATAGCGGCGCTCTTAACAGCGTTTCCTTTGTCCCGCTCTCCCCTCCCTCTCTCCCGTCGCAATCGTTTCCTCCTCGCGCCACGCGCTGCCTCGAGCGCGCTTTACACACACACACACACACACACACACACACACACACGCTTGCGAGGTCTTTCAGGGAATCCACGCGCCCGCGAGAACGAATTTAAGAAACGATCGCCGGCCTCACGCACTGATGGAGGCGCGCCTCAAATCACTTCCCGTTTCGCCCGCAGCACCCCGACCCCTCCTGTCCCGTCTGCCACGCTACGCCTGTTCCGTCTTGTCCCGTCTCGTCCGCCACGCCCCGTTCCGTTTCGCTCCATCCCGTCCGCCACGCCCCGTCCTGTCTCGTGCCGTCCAACACGCTCCGTCCCGACCCGTCCGTTCTGTCTCGTACGCAGTTTCCGTTTCGTCCCGTCCCGATTCCCTTCCACCACGTCCCACCCTGATTTCGTCCCCCACGCCAAGCCCCGTCCCTATTCCGTCCGCTACGTCCCGTCACGTCCGTCACTCGTATCGTCCCGTGTCGGCACGCCCCGCCTCGTCCCCCTCATCCCTATGCCTTCCTTTCCCGTTCTGTCGCGTTTTATCCCGTTTAATACCGCCTCTTAGCATGGTCAAGATTGAGAAGACTCCTTGTTCTCTATCGCCACGCCCGATGCATTAGTTGGCTTCGCTCCCCATCCGCCGCGCCCCAGGAGATGATCGTCGTTATGTATTGTGACTCACGCGTGTATATAGTAGATAATGGGTGACGTCTTTTTAATTTTAATGTGCACGGAACACACTTTCACGATAGACACGGAACTAACTTAAATGGTACAGTAAGCATACACAGTAAATTCTCACTTATAATCAAGACAAACAAGATTTTTTAGCAGCCCATCTTTTCCTATTGCCGTAACTTTCTATTTTCGATTTTCTTTTTAGAAAGAGCAAAATTAAAGACGCTCTAACATTTTGAATCCACGGAAAACAGTATGAACTGAAAGGAAACGATTGTGATAAGTGCATGTCATTGTGTAAACAAAAATAATAATACAAAATTATTAAAATGCATCGAGTTTTTATGTGCACAGAATCATGATTTCTCTCATAATAGTATTTATACAAGGTCTCCAACTCGGCGCAAGTGCACTTCAACTTTCTTCAATTTCAAACCATCACTTTTTTTTGTTATGCCTCGATACCGATAGACTGCTTATGTGATCGTTATAACGTCATAAAGTCGATTTCCCTGAACCGAAAGTCAAACAAGCGGATGAATTATTCATTTACGTAAATTTATCTTTTCTTATTTGTGGTTAATTTTGGTTTGGAGGGGGAGGGGTGGGAGAAGAAAAAACCCTTGTTTGATGCCCCAGTGAGAGAGAAACGCACCCCCATAACAGCTCTGTGATTCGTCGAAGATTCTCGGGAGCACTGAATAAGACGTAAGACTGCAGAAAACAAATGGAATTGTTATCCGTCGCCAACAAATGGTATGACGAAACCATTAATGGCAGTGGGAGAAATCACTCAGGGATGCTGTAATACCTTCATCTGTATTATGCGAAGAGAGAATACATGAACACAATGAAAGCAACGAAGATAAAACAGTTAAAAATAACTCTGTAAATCAAATAACGTATTATGTGCAAATGCTTGAAATGCATTCTTAACAATATAATACGTTGTATACTGTACATAGTTTCGATCGTAGCTCATGGAATCAAGATTGTTCATTCAAAACTATCAGAGCAGTAATTCTGTAGTAACCCGAAAACATCGAGAAATTATTTTTGTCTGATCCAAACACGGCAGAATACGTATGGTTTGTTGCTACCCAGAGAGAATGCTAGGTACTTGGAAACTGCATTTTGTAGCGATTTGCTTTCAAACGCCCGTGCCTTTCACAAGCTCTCCAATTACTAATACGGGCTCCGAATAATATCTCTTTCCACCTACGCCACTCCACTCTGCTCGCACATGTTCGCGAAGCCTCACCGTTTCGTCCCCCTGCCCTCGCCCCCCCCTCTCACTCCCACCCCACGTCGTAAGCGACTCGGCGCTTCCAAGTTTGACCCGCGCGGCGAAGAGGCGAGTCGATAGCGCGCGGCGGCGGCGGCGGCCGCAGAGGGGGGGCGGGAGCGAGTGGGGGCGCGGGTGGGAGGCGGGGCTGGGGCGCGCGCGACCGGAAATGACCGCGAGCGGTGCGTGCGTGACCCGGCGGCGGCGGCGGCGGTGGCGGTGCCGCGCGGGGAAGGGAAGAGCGTTGGCTGTCTCGAGCACTTGGGCGCTTCCTGGCGGGCGGCGCGGTGCGGCGCGGTGCGGCGCGGCGCGGGGCGGCGCGGGGGCGGCGCGGGGCGGCGCGGGGCGGCGCGGGCGGCGCGGGGCGGCGGGGCGGCGCGGGGCGGCGCGGGGCGGCGCGGGGCGGCGCGGGGCGGCGCGGGGTGGCGCGGGCGGCGCGGGGCGGCGCGGGGCGGCGCGGGGCGGCGCGGGGCGGCGCGGGGCGGCGCGGGGCGGCGCGGGGCGGCGCGGGGCGGCGCGAGCGGGCGAGCGTGCGCTCGTCACGGGCGAGACGCGTGGTGGGAACCGACGCTAACGCCCCCGCCGTGCTTCCCCGCCTCGCGCGCGCGCCCGTGTAGGCGCAGCGGCGCAGGCGACGTCTGCCTGCGCGCTTGCACTCCATTCCGCCTGCCTGCCCGGTCGCTCCGTCACTCGTCTACACGTTGTCCCACTCGTTCGCCGCCGCCCCCCCTCCCTGCCTTGCTCGCTCGTACACTATTCGTTGACTTGCTCGTTTGTCCACTCCACGATGTCTACAGGACTTCCTCTAGACTTCTGTGGTCCACTTGCTTGGTTGTCCGACATCTTGCTCGTTAACGATCATCCGCCTTTTGTTTGTTAACATTTGAAAGACATGATTATAATGGTTTCGAAGGTGGATATAGCACAATCTTTCTGTTTGAGAGCTCATATCTCACTTTTCTTTCTATTACTCAATTAAAGTATGCATTGGGACTTCCGTTGGGATACGACTACTTGTGGATCCAGACATTGTTTCCAACCACTTTTGCCCCTTTCTGCAAAGATATAGACTTAGTCATTTTTGTGGCTTCGTATTTATTCTTGTGTGAAAACAGATGATCTGTGGGAGAAGTCAGTCAAACTTTGTTTGTCCATGTTATTACTGCAATAATTACAATTGTGTGCAACAGAAACAACAAAAGAGTGTAATTAAAATATTAGTGTATGCTTTTGTAAACATGGGAAGAGAAGTTGGATAATGGAATTAACTTGTAAATGTATTTTGCATCCTCGTTTGTACAAGTGTGAATACCAAAAAATATTTTAACAGAAAGTGTGATATGTGACACCAAACTATACAATGAGGTAAAAAAACAATATCCTCATAGTTTCATCAGCATGGTACCTATAATGTTCAAAGGTCCTATTTATAGAGTTCTCTTGCTATTGGAATGTATGTAATTGTGGAGTCGTCTGTTGTTTCGTGATTCCGGGCGTGACATTTGCTGTGGTATTTAGCCCCAAAGTGTAGTGCATTATTCTTATCATGTATGGTGGCTATGTACCCCCCGCTGGGTGATATCCGGCGGCGACCTACACGACAGCTAATGGGATTTTCTTCATTCAGGTACCTTGCACCTGCGGGGAACCGCCCCGGCCGAGACGAGCTCTGAGCTCCAGGCAATCTCCAGACACGGAGTAGTGTACTGCCATAGACTAAGGATGTATCTTTACTCTATGGTACTCTATGGTGAAAGAGTGCTTATGGAAGGGGTGAGAATAGGGCAAGGAAAGGGAAGGAAAGCTCGAAACTATTTGTAAAGGAACTGTTCCAGCATTTGCCTCGTGTTAATCGGAGAAACCATGGAAAACTACCTCTCAGGGCAGCCAAACACTATGGTCCGAATAAAATAAGTTGGTAATTGAGAGTTGCGAATGGAACGGAGATGCGAACGGGAGCGATGATCAAAGTTTGCGTACCACGGAGCATGTGCTCCCGGGACACGAAAATAAACACCTGAAATAAATACTTATTAACATAACCAAATCATACCCTCGTATTGTACGAAGCTCCAGCTTCAGAAGCACAACTGTCAATCACCAACTTATTTTGATCAGACTATAGAATTCTCTTCCAGACAACGGCTGTATTCGACCTGGCTAGAATAGTGCGTAGAAAATGTGCCACCGTCGCGACCCCTAGCACCTTCCGGCCAGAGGCGTTGCAGTGACATCATGTAGGATCCTACATTCCGTGCCTTTGGTCTATTGTCTTCTCTTCCCCGTTTACCAATTTCGGTATCCCACTCCTCCAAATCCATGCACCTTCTTAAGGCGTTCGCGGGTTCCCTTCCCGCGCCGCGCCGCGCCGCCCCGTCGACCCACCGTCCGTCCGCCTCCATCCATTTTCTCTCCCCTCCCTCGTCACTTGAGGGAATTCGATCAACACCCTCCGCGTGCGTCGCCCTGCCTCCCTCGCGCTCCCCCGCGTTCGTCTGGTGTGGGGATGGAATTTACAAGGTGACACGCGATGGGAACAAAAAGTAGAGTTCAGCTCTCTCGTAGATCCGGTGTTCGTTGATTTATTTCGTGTTTCCGGTTGCGTCTACTGCTAAAGTCATTGGTCCCGTAATTATAGTGCATTTATCTCTCTCGGGAGGTGGCGATGATCTTACCCCGCTGGATAGTGAAATCCAGTGCCGACTTACACGTCGACTAGTAGGGGTTTTTTTTTTCGCAACCAATTATCTCTCAACAGCGGGGCATCACCCCAGCCAGGACAAGCCCTAACCACCCGTCTGTGTGTAAGTTAGGGGTGAAAATAGGACAAGGAAGGGGAAGGAAAGATCGCGCGCGGGCCGTGACCTGTTTGTTAGGATACTTCTCCGACATTCGACTGGTGTTCAATGGAGAAACCACGGGAAAGCCGGCCCGGTGGCCGAGATCGCTAAGACAGTAGTGCCGTAGCACTGTAGCAATAGCTGTCTAGTTAGTGGCAATAATCCTACCGCAATTGGAACGTCAGAAATACTACATTGACATCTGTTACTGAGCTAAGGCGTCTCAGCCGGTCCAAAATTTTGTTGTAAACACATTTTGGTCAATTTGTATTATTAAGGGATGATTTAAAAATTATCTTTTGTTATCTACTATATTTCAGTATTGAAATGAAAAAAAATGTTTTCTTGATTTGAAAATTATGCAATAATTGTCTCAATATTTTCTGCAGGATTTAAGATTTTGATGATGATGCTCACTTAGAGTATGTGGCGGTCGATAATGTTTTTAATGCCAGATAGTTTTGCGAGAAATGAGATAGTGGCTTCGATTTTCTGTTAAAAATTATTTATAACACAAGCAGCAAAGTGAAGATACATTTTCTTTTATTTGTTACAATTTCTTTGCTTTGTTCAGATATATATTGACAATCTCTAAGTAGATACATGTTTAGAGGGGGTAACTTCGGCTTATCAATTGGTCAGCAGAATGCAGTAGTAGCTCGTCAAACCTTCGTTTTTTCATCAGCACGATCGGCATGAATGCGTGACGGACTCTCGTGCTGCAAGTCCGAATTCCGTGAGTTGGAGGGATCTTGGAATTTTCGACATACTCGCCGCTCCCGCTACGTCTTCACTTCATTGCCGCCCACTTTTTCACGATTCACTTTTCCTCATTTAATTTTTTCCCGGTTCTTCCGGTTCGCGGCTAGAGAACTGACATTTTTCAGTTTCTGAATGCGGAAGGAATTCTTCAACTTATTCGGGAAAACATGATAAACTCTTTTAAATGCTTGTAAATAAATATCGAGTTTGACGAAGCGGAATTATTTACCTTACTATTACCAGAATATTTTCCGCGTGATGCGAGCGATCCTATTTTCCATTATGATGGTCACCGAGTCCTTGTTGAATTTACTAGTGATACATAAGCGAGTGTTTTTTGTCTTACACGTAGCAGTCGCCTTTCTGATGTCCCTATGAGAAAGAGGAAGAAGTTGAGTCGGAAACTTCACACAGCCGAGCAGGCAACTCGCCTGGATTACGGCTTTGCAGTCGAGTTCCACATATTTCGTGGATGTTTTTTCCCCTTCCGACAGCGACATTGTGGGAACGTATAAATAACCATATCGTATTCTAAACGATAGCTTAAATCATTATTCATCATTTCATAAATGTTGTGAAAATCGGATTGAAACGCTTCCTGTGAAGCATTTTCTATTCGTAATCTTTATAGCCAGTATCCCGGTTCGATATGTTTCTGGGAGACGAAGAAGTAATTCATTGCACTTTAGATTGAAATTAAACGGAACATTCTTCTTACTTTCTGTCCACAGGGAGATCGCTACCACCTCTGCCTCCCCTCTCCCCCTTCGCTCATTTCCACTTAGGCCTCCTCCACGTCCTCTTCCCGCCCTCCAGCTTTGCTCTGCTTCTTCACCAACTTCTGACATCTTCCCGTTCTGCCATCTCCTCGGCCCTCCTGTTCTCCTGCCGACCTCTTTCTCCTCCACCCGGATTCTCGCGGCGAGTTGCTCGGGCGGGAAGGCCGCTTCCGCTCGCAGATGCGTTCCTTTACCGGAGCGCCGCTCTGCTGCGCGGGGCACGAGGCTGGCTCTCCGCAGGGTCGGAGGCGCGAGGATTAGCTTCAATGGAGGTCAATCAGTGGCATTGCACTCGCGCGTCGTGGACTCTCAATCGAAAGGGAATTTTAAACCCGCTACTGCACATTTTTTTTTTCGTTACATAAACTGCATACTGGGGTCTCACGGACACCCCAAGAATTCTTTTGCTTACAAAAGATTCAGAAAAATTGTGTATAATTCCAAAGTTTGTTATTGTATTTTATTTTTATATTAGTATGCATGCACAAAAGAAAAACACAAAAATGGAATTTAAAAAGTAAAATTTATCGGATTTTTAACGTAAATCCTTTCCTCAGGTTTTAATGGGAATATCACGAATACACTTTGAAATTACGTCCAACAACAATGCAGAGGGAAATGAAACAGTTATGAATTCCCTTTGTTACATCGGCTAAGCATTATAGAAACAATACTATTTCTATTTTATGTGCAGAACTATCAGAAACTACACACTCCGTTCGAGTAGACCTAAGTTACACCACTGACGAATTAACTTCTATCCCGACGCAATGCGCTTCTATCCCAACTGAGACTCTAAATGGTTTGAGGGCAAGCTAACGGTATCATTCAGATTTACGTAAAGCATTATGCGGATGTTATCAGAAATTTCCACTCTGTGTGAATTTGAATTGTTGGGGTCTAATAGATCCCAGTGTGCATTTCTAAGGTTAAAAATAATCACATAAGGTAGCTTTATTTTTATACATTACCTCCCTCCCTCAGGATAGAATTCTGTATGGAAAAGCAAGAAAAAAATATCTGTTCGTACGAGAGGGGACAGTTGTGGTGTAATGAGGTTTCGGTTTTACCATTGCATCGTCCCCACCAACTCCGTTTCCCAGCAAATATTTTCGTTCTCCAATGTTTTTATCTTCGGTAGAACTAACTGATCGTCAATTCGCACATTACTGAATCTAACATCACCGAAGTCAAGTAATAGTAAGAACAATTGCAAAACTTCCGTGTATTTGTAAGTTGGAACTATCTGCGAACAAAGCCTTAAAGACAGACGAGGATATTAAAAATACAATTGAGCACTTACATGATACCTAACAAAATACTGCTTGTGCGGCATCGCCTCCCAGAAAAGGCAATGGATAACTTTCACTATACTGGGAGAAACAAGACAAAAGTAGCATAAAATTGACACCTACGTTGAATTTTCGTTGATACTCATCAACCGGAAGACAAAAGAAAATTTAACCCAGTAGCAAGACAAAAAGACCATTAGAAACACGAAAATACGGATCTAAATAACTATAAACAATTTCTGTCACCAAGCTCACCAGACAAGTATTGACAATGGAAGGAACAAAAAAATTAAACTCCCAAAGCAAAACATTCCTTCAATACGACGAACAGCTTGTATTTGGTCACGAAGTGCCGAAAAAAGCAGAATGTTTTGCAGTCAAAAAACCTACTTGAAAATAGTGAACACACCTACAGACTGAAACGCAGACACATCTTACAACTCCAAAGCGCCACTATAAACACTCATTAAACTATTGTTAACGTAGAGTCTATGAAATTATGTTATTTCAAATCATGTACTCAATGTTCTACAAGAACCGATTGAACATTTTGCAGATGTAAAATGAAAAGAATATATATTTTTATTTACTTTTATACTCGTATTATCAGTCGTGTTGTCTCATGCAATCCCTTTGTCATTCTGGGCCTTCAGAGGCCTCTCTGAGCAACTTGTTCTAAATACAGTGAACAGATTCTAAATAGAATGAACGAATGCAAATTTATAAATATTTATTCAATATCATTGAAATGTGCACTTGGTTGTGAATTATGAAGATACCGGGCAGTAATTATCAGTAAAATGTAACGCAGAAGTATGTTTCCTTTGACAATTTACATTTCTTTAAGTAGTTTGATAAAGAAGTGGCCGATAAGAAACAGAAGCATATAACACATTCTTGTCACAATGATAATCACTTTACAACTCAATATCAGAAGATAACCTCTCATCTTTGGAGGTTGTGTTGTTCCTGAAGTTTCATGTCCTCGAACAAGGTGCGAAGTTCCAGTCGCAACTATATTTTTGCGCCTTCGCTGTCGACTTTTCAATACTCAAGGCTTCTTGTAGTTGCATTGGGTGTGACCGTTAATGCTTTTCTGTGTACATCAGTATGCCTTCCACAAACTACGTATGACCATTCGGTAAACATAAATCGTACAGTTTCCTTTCTTGAATCAAAATTCATGAAACGTCCATAGACTCAACAGTAATATTATGGAAATGTTATTCAGTCTTTTTATGGCTCTGGCGATGTGCGCGTGTTTACAGATCCCTGAATATATTACTTAATGTGCCCTGCTATTTTTGAGGATAGCGGAAAATGTTTTGAAATGGAAGGAGGTTTGATGTATGATATTAATTGGGAAGAGACATAACAATTAATGCTGAAATTAAGTGGAAACCAAAAATTGTATATATTCTTGCGTCTTAGAACAATAGTGTTTATAGCACTTTGGAGTGTTTTGCGCAGGTACGAGTACATTAGGATGCTCTTCTAAAAGACTCCGGGTTAGTGAACTTCGCTTCCGGGACAATGAAACCAGATTGCTGGAAATCTGTCTTCCTCTTAACGTACGTTTCTGTCAATTGAAAGATGTTGAATTATAGCTAGGAGAAAGATGAATCATACTGAAATTATATATTAATTAAACATACAAACAGACTGACATGTAAAAGAAAAGGCTTTCACGGTCGGCGTCGGTATTGATATTGCGTACCAGGATGATAAGTCATGGTCCAATTGAATTACTTGTTACGGACATTTTGTCTACCCTGCTGCAGCCTCAGTGCGATGATGGGTAAAAGGTTATACCCTCCTGGTCGTTTCCTGGCTGACAAGTGTAGCTTCTAGTCTGCCAAGAGCCGACCGAGGGACACTACGACTTTCGCCTGATCGCCAAAAGGATTTGAGCTGCAGATGCAGACGACTAGTTCGTAAGCAATAGTTCTAGTAGATCCCGGCCGATCAGCCCGTTTGGTAGGAGCCACTGCGAAGAGCCCGGTCCCTTCTCACACAGCCACCGACCAGCGCCACTCGGCGTGGGAAATTTGCTAAAATTTGCTAAAATTTGCTAAATTTGCTAAAATCATGAAACACGATCAGGATATTTTGAACTCAAATAACAAAACAAAATCAATGTGGGATATAGTAAAAAATGCGACCAAACCAACTAGAAACCTTATAGAGAATGTCGTTTTAAAAGATAACGATAGAGATGTGAACGATCCGGCAACAGTGGCTAGTCTCTTTAACCAATACTTTTCGAGAATTGCTGTCGATCTCACTAAGGGTTTTCAGCCACAAAATTCAACATCTGACGTTTCCCTAAAAGTCTTAGACACTATGTTCGTTTCCGAAACCTCTTCCTATGAAATTCTCAAAATAATCGGTAAATTAAAAAATAAATATTCGGCCGGTTTAGATGAATTTCCGGATTGTTTGTTAAAGACGTGCGCGCCAGCCATTATACACCCGTTAACTCACATATTTAATGCATCCTTATGCACCGGAATTTTTCCAGATATTTTTAAAACAGCTAAGATTAAGCCGCTCTTCAAAAAAGGCAACAAAAATGAAGTTCAAAATTATCGGCCAATTTCTCTTTTGTCAGTTTTTTCAAAAATATTAGAGAGACTTTTTTATGTGCGAATGGAAACCTTTCTGAATAAACACGACGCGTTTTCAAATTGCCAACATGGATTCCGGAAATCAAAATCTACGGAAACAGCCATTTTTTCTTTTCTTAAGGATGTTGCCTCATCATTGGATCAAAACGAAGCAACTATTGGAATATTTTTAGATCTTTCAAAAGCTTTTGACGTCATTGATCATAACATTTTACTTTCAAAATTACCTTCGTATGGAATCCGTGGTATTGCTCTAGATTGGCTATGTTCGTACCTTAAACAACGATCTCAGAGAGTAGAAATACCTTACTGGAATGATGGAACTTTATGTACACACCTTTCCGGTTCTTTGCCAATTGTACGTGGAGTCCCGCAAGGATCGATTTTAGGCCCTATTCTCTTCCTATTATACGTAAATGACATGCCCTTAGCGATTCAAAACGGAAGAACAGTTCTCTTTGCGGATGATACAAATATTCTTTGCAACAAAGAAACCGTAAATAGTACAATATCAGACGTTTCAAATTGGTTCCGTAATAACAAATTAAAAGTAAATGAAAATAAAACAGTTTCAATGCAGTTTTCCATATCAAATAAAAAATTCTGTACTCCATTGAAAATGAACGGTGTGACATTGACTGATGTTAATGTAACAAAATTTTTAGGTCTATCAATTCAGTCAAACCTCAAATGGAATGCCCACTTAAATGAATTGAACACAAAATTAAGCTCATTATGCTACGCGTTCAGAATTCTTTCAAATTCCGTCAGCCTTCATACAGCTCGTTGTGTATATTTTGCCAATGTTCACTCCCGCCTGAGATATGGCATAATATTTTGGGGAAACACATCTTATAGTTCACAGACTTTCAGATTACAAAAAAGAATTGTACGAATAATAAGCAAATCCAACCCACGTGATTCTTGTAAGTCACTCTTTATTAATCTAGGAATTTTTACCATTACCTTGTCTCCTGATTTACGAATCAGTAGTTTTTGTCAAAAATGACTTACTTAAGGACGGGAATATATTTTCAGCAAACGCCGATGTCTATAAGTATAACACACGACGTAGTAATCATATTCACCAGGTGGCAGTATCAACAGCTCACTACAAAAAATTCACATACAATTCATGTACATTACTCTACAACACTTTGCCAGAAGACATTAAACGATTAAATTCCATAGAAAAGTTTAAGTCCCAAGTAAAATCTTTTCTGCTGCATAACTGTTTCTATACAATTCGAGACTATACCGAGCATCAAAAAGGAAAGTAGAATTAATTTTAACAATGATAGTTAATGTAATTATTTATCATTTGGACTGTATAATTCTAAAGAACCTGTAACAAGTATTGTACCACAGTTTCTGGGTTGATGGCCCCCATCTCGATCAGGTTTTTCGTCCAGTTTCCCTGATCCTTGAGCAAATGCTGAGATGGTCCCTTGTTTTGCTTCTGGACATAAATGTAACTTCATTATTTGTGCACGTCTTCTGAATTTCAGTGGGAAATATAGTTATTCAAATTATCGTTTTTCATATTATCGCGGCAAAAAGTATTATTCTTTCATGAAGAACATGAGGGTTCAGGGCAGAAATTTATAGCTAATTTACCTTTGAAAATATATTTTATTATATAGGAGCGAATATTTTGTCAACAAAACTCGAAAAAAACTCTCTTTTCTGTATTCAAAATTCGACTAGAATATGGTTTAGGATAGAGACCACAGAATTATGAAAACGTGCACAAAATTCACTTCTCCCCATAGCTCGTCATACGCAGTTTTTAACTGTTTTTGACGTAAATAAATAAATAAATAAATAAATAAATAAATAGATCACGGAGCCGAGACTACAGTATGTTTCAGAATAATATTACCAACTTCTAGGGCATGTAAGGGGTCGAAAGTTATCACCTTTTGCGAACAAACATCTGGTCGAAAATCTTTTATAACGTAAGTTACACATGGGACATTTGACAGTTTGGCCGGTACACGTTCGTACACAGACAAAGAGGTTTAGTGCATTTGCCAAACAACAGTGAAGGTAATATAAGCCAACCATGCGTCCGTTGGCAAAAAGTGATAATATTAGACACTCTTCGGCGTCTAGAGGTTAAACATTATTCAGGGTCACCTATATGTACATCAAGTGTTAACATAATTTTGTTTGGCCTATTAGTAGCCTTGATAACCTCTTTGTCGTGTACTTAAGTCGTCCACGCTTCAGGATTGGGGAAGTAGATTTTAAATAGGTTTTTATACATTATAAATTGTGTGTTACACTGTGGTGCGAAGTTTATTGCAATATGCAGCGGTTCATCGAACTCGTGTTAAAGGTGCTCGCGTTGTCAACAGTTTGGTCTTTATTAATAGCGCGTGACTTGAAAGATTTAACACCAGCCCAATAGATATTACTATCGTTGATAAGGGGAATTAGCTTTATTTGCTTCTGCGTAAGCAAAACGGAAATGAGTTACTCAAAAATTTATCATATTGTTTTTCAATATTCATTTCCAATCTTAGCAGCTTCAATCAATCGCCAAGCATTCTGAATAGATGAATCGGCAAGCTTACTAATTTGTGGATCTACAGTATGCATCAGTTGAAAGGTTATAATTGTAAGTTGGAAAATAATTGTTTTTCAAGCTGAAAAATCTTTCTTTAAACAGAATCAACCCTTCGGCTGGAAATAGTAGACAAAGTCCTCGGATTTCCACGAACACAACGATTTGGATCTTAATATCAATGTTAATTGTGGATACTCCGAATGCCTCTTGCCTGCCAATTTCTTTGCGGCGGCGTCCGCAGAACCGGAGCCCTGCCTACCGCCGTCTCGCGCATCGAGCAACAGCTGTACAACGCGTTGAAGAGGCCGGGCAGCGGGCCAGCTCAGCCGGAGCGACCGTTTCGTTAACTGGCGAATACGCATTCATACTCCGCGGAACAACGACGCCGACCCGCCCGCAGAACTCCCTGCCCCCACCCCACCCCACGGAGTGCGTCTTCGCGTTTTAACTCTCGTTAAACTCCCGCGCCGCCTCTCCCGTCTCCCAAGATGAGAAATGGCTTTCGGATAGAGGGGGGTCGCGATGGGCAACGGATGCGAAAATTAAGGCTCCGGGCGGGGCGGGGCGGGGCGGGGGGGGCGGGGCAGAGGCGCGAGGAGCCGAGCGGAGGGACGCGGGACAGAGACCGAAACCTCTGGAACTTTCGGGCGCCGGGATGTTACGTACGGCCGTGCGGTCGACCGCGGGCCGCCGCCATTGCTGACCGCCGCAGACCGCCGACCGCCCTCTGTTGCTGGGGTTACCGCGCCCCCGCCTCGCCGCGCCCGCTCGTGGCCCGACCCGCGGCCCGCCCCGACGAGCTGGTCTTCCGAGCTCGCTTAGGTTTCCCGCTGGGGAGCGCGGCTTATTTTAAGGCTAAGCGCGTCCGTTGTGGTTCTCTATGCAAACATATTTATTTCACAATTCATACGCTCATTGGAATGTCACGTTTCATTTACACAGCTTCGGTAGATAGGGATAAGTACCAACATTTTATGTATTTTTTAATTATTTTGTAGTGTGCACTATTTTAATTGGGGGCGAAAATACAATATTTATTTACATTATGTTTTAGAGGGTGAGATTCTATGATACCCGGAATTTGTTTAGATTGTGCTAGGGTGCGCGAAAAATTAAAGGCTCTCAATATTAAAGGCATCGACCATTGTTCCATTTAATATTATTCATCGAAATGATACAAGCTGCTCTTCATACAACACAAATTGTATTTTGGAATATATTACGGATATTTTTGTGTGTGTGCGTGAGAGTGTGTGATTGTGCTCTTTATTGTGATTTATCTACAAGTTGTCTTCAGCAGACCAATTTCACCAAAATAATCGTTAACAGTATGAATTCTCGAAGTGAACCAAAAGATTTCTGCGTGTAGAGCATGACCAACAAATATACCCCGGCCCATAAGCAATAATCAAGCGTTTGCTTTTAAATTTTCACATCTACTGGGCTTCCACCTCTAAACTCGCAAATCGTGGCTTCGTTGTTGACTCGCTTATTTCCATCTCTGCCCCTGTTTGCGGTACCCGTTCGGGGAACACGGTGTGAATGGATAGTAGTTATCGGAAATACTATAATTTGAAAATAAAACGTTTCTATATCGCTTTCAACTCCTGCTCTTTTACACGAGATCATGGAGAAAGAGGCCACAAAATCTGATTAAAGTTTCTATTGAATATTG
This sequence comes from Acheta domesticus, assembly GCA_031308135.1. Taxonomy (NCBI): domain Eukaryota; kingdom Metazoa; phylum Arthropoda; class Insecta; order Orthoptera; family Gryllidae; genus Acheta; species Acheta domesticus. Next base: position 3,504,256 of record JAHLJT010008756.1, read on the forward strand.
CTTTCTAATTTCGTTGATGTTTATCGATGGAAATCTTATGTAGTACATCTTGATAGCGTTGGTAAATAATGTTTAGCAGTCACAAAGGAACAAAGTAGCAGATTGTGTAGTTAGTTAATAAAACAAAGAAATGTAATTTCAGAGATTTTGCTTTGGAAGGGAAAGCAAAGCGACTATAAAACGGGTATTGTTATTTCATTGCTGAACTCGCATTCCACGTCACAGTCCAGGTATTCTTGCCCGCCGAAACTATTTATTTCAGTCTACAGTTTTGACAAAATACAAGCTCACGAACACTAAAGAAAAAACATAGTAAATTTCGTGAATAGTTAATTATATTCATTTTTATTAAGACAGACATATGTATCGCTGGCTTATTTGTGGATTCAGCATTGAAAAATTGAATGGCTCAACGAGTTTCCTAGAAGGATCCTTAACGCTTTCTTTCCCAATTGAAATCATAAATAGCACGTAATTTAGTCGAACACTAAGTTAGCACTTCCGTTCATTTATTTTCTCTCCCCTCTTCATGAGGCGGCGTGGGCCGCTAATGCCGTAAACCTTGCCCCCGACCACCCTTCCTCAGTCGCCGCAGCCACCGCTAACCTCCCCGCCTTCGTGTTGCAGGGTCCGCCGCCGCAGCCCGGCCAACTCAAGTTCACCGTGGCCGAGACCTGCGAGCGCATCAAGGAGGAGTTCAACTTCCTGCAGGCGCAGTACCACACGTGAGTATACTCGCACACCTTTCGCATTGACCCTCCTGTCCTGTTTTTGAAAAAGAAACACCTAGGTGTACTTCGTTACACTACGTTGTACGCTCAAATACGACACTGCAAGCGCAGTACCTCATGTGAGTATACTCTCACATATTTTGCATTGACCCTGGAGTCTTGTTTTTGAGACGGAAACAACTAGATGTGCTTCATACACTTACGTTGAATACTGCCAGCGCAGTACGGCGTGTGAGTTTTCTCACACAATTTTTACATTGACCCTCGTGTTTTGTTTACAATATTTGTACTTCGTGCACCTCGTTGAAGACTCAGATGTTTATATGATACGTGTGAAACGATGTTACCATTGAGAAATTTTCATACATTTGGATGTCGAACAAGTAGGAATGGAAGACGAAGTATTGAGATTTCAAAAGAATAACGAGTGTGTTGTAAAACTGTTCCAATTTATAAAGTGCCCTTCGCAAAAGAATGTGTGAGACCTTTGCAAGACCATTGTCACACGGTATTAGCATTTGTTAATTCCGTATTAGCAAATGCTCGAAATTACCATAGGGATTTTATGACAAACATGCGACTGTGTACGACACCGGAACACTAAATAAATGATGCAAAATATTACAGGCCCGTGACAGTGCTTCAGTAGGAAATTAGTAGCAAAGAATCTTGTCTAGCGAGTGCGTAACACCTGTGAGACTATCTATTAGAATTCATTTAATGCATCGCATCACGTTAACCCACGCGTAACCAATGCGACTAGTAAATGCGTAACATCCGCGCGACTCTCTATTAGAGTTCATTTTAATGTATTGCAGCATGTTAACCCATGCGTAACCCACGTGTACTCCATGCACCAAACGACGTACAGTACTTGTGCTCGACCCTAAATAGAGAATTTAAATTGTCCGTTTTTATAATAATTGAAATATCATACAATTTATGTTAAATATTTTTAAATACCAATTATCTTTTAGACTGTATATGTAGAATTGGTCCCTGAAAATACTTAACAATATCCAATGTTTAAATCGTATTATATTGGAGAGTAAACTGATTAAAGCTTTGTATGTGTACATTCATATTACTTGTATGGGAAAATCTTAGTACTGATATTCATAGAAAAATCTTAATTTTTCAATTAACCTCTGTAGATCATTCGGACGGATTCTGAGTCTCTGTTTAAGATTCTAATATTCGATCATGTCTTTGTTAGATTTGCGGATCCGTTTGTTTTGAACTTTGTTTTGTCCCCCCTGTCTTCCCCACCCCCACCCCCCACCCACCGCTTCTCCAGGCATGCTGCCATTTATTTGCATTTCATGTAAGCGACCTACAGGGCGCTGCAACTCTTGAGAGCTTCTGCGGAAGACAATTGTGCTAATACGCACTTTCTAGGAACTAGCCTTATCAAAGTTCACCTATTCCAAACGTTAGTAATTTATGGTACACAGAGCTATGATTTTTTTAAAAAAAATTACTTTGTTTTATCTTTTCTTATCAGATTTTTTCTCTCAATTCTCTGTTAATTTCATGCTATATAGTCAAAATGTGTGCGCGATTTGCTATGTAGGAGCGAATTATTCCGACTTTTGCCAACTTGCAGTGTTCCCAAGTCGGGGCCCTGTTTTTATTTATTATTCACGCCTGGGGTAAGGGAGACATTTGGTAAGCGTGACGTACTCGTAGTCCCATCACCTCATCTAGCGCACTTGGCCTGCATGAACTTTCCTTTCAACACATAGCAAAAAGAGACGATTGTACGTATTAGAAAGTTTCAGCTGTATTTTTGTTGATCGGACGATATCGCGATATCGGACGATCGGACGAACGCGATATCGCACTTGTTCATGAGCCACCCGAGGATCTTCATAGTGAAACATGTATGGTAAAACAATGTAAACGACATAAGTTGCTATACATGGGTGTGTGTCATCAAAATGGAATATCTTAGGGTAATTCGCGTCGTTCTCGGTTGTGCCGCTAAGAGTCGAATGATGGCGACTGTATCGAGTAGTGCGGGCGATCATGCGACTCTTAACGGCACAACCGAGAACGACGCGAATTACCGTGAGATATTCCATTTCGATGTCACACCCCCACGCGCAAAGAAAGAAAAAAAAACAAAGTATAGAATAACAGTTCATTAGCAGCATATGTGTAAATCGCGTCTGCACTCTGTCTTAGATTTCCAGTGGCGCCCGGCACGGTTTTTTCCGTTGAAACATGCCGCCTCTGATTGTAAGTCTGACATAAGCGCCCAATATTTCAGTAATGATTGAGTGATTTATTTCCAAACTGAGTTCATTCTTTCTCTCACATTTGCATGACTGCTCTGCTAAATGCATATTACAGTCGTAAATACTAGCGCGTTTTAAAAATTTTATTTTCGCAATTCCCTACCTGTCCTGTCCTTTCATTCAGCAATGCATTGCTTCGTTGTAATGTGTAATTGATTACTCTGGACCTTTGCTGGCACCAAAAGAAAAGCCAGTGTAGATCAAAGTTGATTTGACCGCGAAGACGCTCTCTTACCTCTGTTCCTGACGCGTTCCTTCCAGCCACAAACTCAACTGTGCCGCCGTAATTCATTTAGTGTGAGGGTACTAACAACTAAGCGAAATAAATGATTGTCTAGAAATGACCGAGCAGCAGATGGAAGCCTCTTATCGCAAGTTATTAGAATGTGAAACACCGTTACGTATTCAAGTGAAAACGTATAGAATCCATGTTTAATGTTATTGAGTTGTTTTTATCTTCACAGAACTGAGCTAGCGTCGGTAGCTGAATCTCTTCACCAAGCTTAGTTAAATCACGTCAGTTTAACCGCTGTAGAAACCGCAGTTCCGTGGAGGGGTGTCTGTCTGAGAACTCCGGATACTAACGGCAGTGAGTCCCTGGCTGGTAGGGATAAAAGGCAATGACTTACGACTTGACGTATGACTGATGTTCAGCGAGAGATCAATTTTCAACTCTACGTCCAAAACCAAAATGACTCGGAACTTTGTTACGTAAGTAAAGAATTAAAACTAATTCTTTGAAGTTTTACCAAATTAGAGTAAGGAGTTTAATTATTTTCAGGCACGGCCTCCACACTATTCGTTTTGCGTATCGCTTTGTTCGCCGAAAGAGAATTGGCTGCCTGTGGCCGCAAATGCGCAGCGGTGTTGCAACCGTGTCGTTCGGTGCTCGCGTTACTCCAGCACGTGAATGAGGCCAGCAGTCCCCCACCCTGTCCTCCTGAATGACGCTTAAAAACATTTATTCGGGGCTTCGTTTTACGATCGGCCGTCCTTCTGAGCTAAATTGCGTAGAAACAGAGAATTCGACATTCGAATACGTACTTCAGTTGTTTTTCTGTTACCGCATGTGTTGGAACATTCATTTAGTTGAAAGAGAGTGCAAAAGAAGAAAGTATGCTGACAAAATAACAGCGATAGTTAATTCTTTGTAAACGATGCATGTCTGTTAATCAAAGTCAAAGAAATGCATTACATGAAGATAGAAAAAGTGTATTTTGGTAGTCACAAAATGGGACTCTTCAGATAAATTTTCTTCGAAATTTATGCACGAAGTGTTATTTATGTTTTCTGGCCAAACGATAACTTTCACTACTTCCTTGTACTTCCTTGCACTCCTTCTTTGTACTTCCACTACTTATTAATATTACTTCGATATTCATCAAAACAATTACCTTGTGTCCCAGAAGTCATTACTATTTGAATCTCCTAGTTTTAGCATAATGCAAACCACATTAGCATTTCACAAATGCAAATATTGTGCTCCATGTATCTGCTCGAACGCAGCGAAACTTTTCGCAATACCCTCTTGCATGTGACATTTACCCAAAAATATGTCTGACGAAGGCTTTCATCATCTTCATTGATGATTCAAAGGACGCTGAATAACTTGTGAAAGTGTAACTCAGGGACATTCGTTTTATCTCAACAGTACAACATGAATACACAGGTTTTTCGCAAACATTCGTTTTGAGAATCCGGTTTCTTTTGAGGTGTAACAAACATTTCGTTCGTTTCAACTATATTCTGAGCAGCACACCTTTCACCGTCAATGAGTATCGATAGTATTTCTTTCTATAGTCCCGCATCATAATTCTCATTCAAAGAAAGAGTCGAAGTTATCTATTTGTCTTGTAAAGAGCACGAGCACGGCACCTTTCCGAGTAAAGTAGTGAAAACAAACATAATCACAAGACACAACACAAATTATTAATGGTAGTAATGCAATTATTTGTTGAATGTGACTGGTTGGTATTACGTGCCGAGAAAGAAATATTTCATAAATATATTGCATTCTTTTATCTATAAATGTATGTTAATAAAATGTAAGAAGCTTTTACAACATCCGTAAAAGAAAGGTTATAAATAGTGATTGTTGCGTGTGCACTGCTTTGTTTCTGTCTGCTTATCCTCCAAACAAATATTTGTTATAAACACATTCAAACAAGAATTCTAGAAAGGTCTCGAGGACCCGAGGGTAGGGGTTAATATGGTGCAGTAGCGTCTGTCGTCGGCGAGTGCCATCACAAAGCGTCTGGGGTGGAGGGGGAGGAAGAAGGGGGGCGCGCGTCGCCGCTGGTCACGTCCCAACTCCCCGCCCGCCCCCACCCCATGATTGCGAAACCGCGCGGCGCGGCGCGGCGCCGAACGTGTTCCTCGGGCGCAACGGCGGCGGCTGCGGTGGTAGTGGTGGTGGTGGTGGTGGCGGTGGCGACGATGGTGGTGGAGGTGGTGATGGTGGCGACGACGGTGGTGATGGTGATGGTGGCGACGACGGTGGTGGTGATGGTGATGGTGGCGACGACGGTGGCGGTGGCGGCGGCGGCGTTGGCGGTGGCGATGGCGGCGGTGGCGGCGGTGGCGGCGGCGACGATGGCGGTGGCGGCGGCGACGATGGCGGTGGCGGCGGCGACGATGGCGGTGGCGGCGGCGACGTTGGCGGTGGCGGCGGCGACGATGGCGGTGGCGGTGGCGGCGGCGACGATGGCGTTGGCGGCGGCGGCGGCAAAGGGGGCGTGCCGCCGGGCGTCGTGCGAGGGGACGCGGCGACGAGCGAAAACGGCGATGTAGAGTTGATGATTCTGCGAGGAGAGGGGCGTGGTCGTGAGAAATCGCCAAGGGAGAAAAGGGACCCAGGACGAAAAATTGTCCGCATTGATGGTGAGGAGGGGGGATTGATGAAAGAAGAAAATGCCGGTCGAGGAGAGGAAGGGAGAAGACCGGTAAGAGGATTCGAACCAGAGATCGTGAACGGAAAGGGAGAGATGAAAGGAGACCGAGTGTACGAGCGAAAACAGAGATTAGGGAGAGAAAAGTAAACCTGCTTTTTTTTTCTTCATTTTCCTTAGATTGTTTATACCAGATATTGTATATTTAGTTGATTTCTAAAGAAAACATTATCTTCAAATGGGAGTAATTAAAATGTTTCCGGTTAGAAATTATTACCTAAAATAACGAAGCATGTAATTGGTAAATACTCGTACAACTTAATACCGAGTGGTTTTGCGAATTATTTGTTCTTCATATGAACTCAACCAAACGACTTTTCCTTTGCGCAATGATGTATCCTGGGTAATGCGAACACACGATGAGGAAGAAATTATGGGTAGGAACCACGGACGAACGCACACCGAATGAGAAAATAATGAGAATAGATAGACTGGAGTGTCGCGAAGACGAAGGTAAACACTTAGGGCGGAGTCTGGGGAAATACGAATGGATCGGCGGAGGGGCGGCGGGGCCAGGGCCGCTGGCCGCGAGGGCGGGCGCCGCCGACGCTCGTCGCCAGGGAAGCGCAGAGAAATGCGCCGCGCGAAACACCAGGGGGGGCCGCGCTGGGGCCAGGCAACGTGAGCTCAGGCGGCGACGGCACAGGCAGGGCGCCGCCGCGCCGCTCCGTGATCGATGCTTCGCCTGCGACACATGTGCCGACCCGGGCCGGGAGACTACAGCCGCCGCCCCGGCTCCGCCCCCCAGCGACCTCGCTCTGCACCCGCCGCCGCCTCCGCTCCGTCTCAACGCTGGAACCTCCTCCGCGCCCAAAGGCCCTATCGCCGCCCACGCAACTCTCGATGCCCTCGCCCGGGAGAGGTGGCTCAGGGCTTCTACTGCATTCCCCCTGTTCGGGAGGTCCTTCGGAAGATCCGGCGGTGGGAGGGTTTTCTATACTAGCTAGGTCGAATTCGATCGCTGTCTGGAGGAGAATTCTAGTGGTCGGCTGCTCTAATTCGTAGTTTTCCTTTGCTTCTCCCACCCACAGCGAGGCGAATGCCGGAGCAATACCCAACGGGCCACGGACCGCGCGCGAGTCTTTCCTTCCTCTTCCTTGTCCAATCCTCACCCCTTACACACACTTACACTAACATACAGTGTGTTACTATACAGGCTGGGAGAGCGGTGGTGAGATTAGTACTCGTCATGGCAGGCGCGGTTCCCCGCTGGTGGGAAATACTTGGTTGGGTCTCGTTAGTCGGCGGTAGGTCGGCACCGGATCTCGCCATCCAAGAAGGGGGGAGATCACCGCCACCTCCCGAGGAAAAACGTGCACTACACTTACGGGACTGATCTGTCTATGCTCTCTCCACCCACAAAGCCCTCGCACGCCCTCGCCCTTCTCAGCGAACTGCCGACCTTCCTCCTACCGGTAGAACCACCGACCACTTTGGCTGCCCACCAAACTGAGCTGCCTTCGTCATCCCCAACTCCTAGCCCACAAGTCTACATTTCTCGGACATAATCAGCTATGCTGCCTTCGCTCCTTCTGCTCTACTCCCGAATCCTCCTGCTCTCGTTATACACGTTCTTCTCAGTTCCTTCCGGACTTCACGGAATCGCTCCCTTGTCTCACGTTCATCGTCTTCGCCATCGCACCACCCACAAACTGCGGGCGCCCCCGTGGCACCCCACCGCCTCGCCGCAGTCTCGTTGCCCGTCACCGCGTCGATTCCGCCAGCGTCATTATCACTACCTCAGCCGGGGGTGCTCGCCGTGTTTACACCCTCTTCGACGCCCGTTGACACTACGAGTTCAGGAGCGGACGCCCTGCGCCCGCTCCCTCGCCCAAGCTGCGCCACCCTTCGCGTCTCCGTCCCTTTGGTCCGTCGCCACCCCTCCTTCCTTGCGGCTCTTGTTTCTTCTGCGCGCGCGCGCTTTGTGATCGCCTCCTGCTCTTGTTCTCCCCCCTCGTTTCTTCTGTTTCCTCCTCCTCCTCCTCGCCCTTCTCTTCCTCCTTTCCCTACTCTTCGTCCTGGCTCTTCTCTTCCCTCTCTTCGCCTTTCTTTTCTCATGTTCCTCGTCCTCCTCGCTCTTCTCCTCCCTCTCCTTCTCGCCTTTCTTTTCTCATGTTCCTCGTCCTCCTCGCTCTTCTCCTAGTTCTTCTCTTCGTTCTCCTCCTCACCTTTCTCTCCTCCTCCTGCTCCTTCTCGTCCTCCTCCTACTCACTTTTCTCTTCCTCCTTTCCCTTATCTTCGTCCTCACCCTTCTCTTCCCCCTCCTCCTCATTCTCGCCCTTCTTTTCCTCTCCGGTTCCTCCTCCTCGCCCTTCTCTCCTCTTCTCTTTCTCCTCCCTTTCCTCGCCCTTCTTTTCCTCCTCGTCGTCCTCCTCCTCCTTGCGCGACAGGCACTGTTTTCGCGACGTGTCGTTTGAGTTTGATATGCGTTCAGATGTACAACAAACAAACAAAAAAAATGCGCGCAACTTGTTTCCATCGCCGACAGTCGCTTTCACAGATTTGAATACCTGGTTGATTAATGGCCGGACGCGTGTAGGCAGACGGGGGAATCTGCGCGCTTGGCACACCGGTACAGAAGCGGCGCAGCAGTTGATAACCGTGTGCCGGTAGGGGTGAAGGGATTGGCGACACGAAGAGGAGGGGAGGGAGGTAGGAAGGAAGGAAGGAAGGGGAAGGAGGACGGAGGGACGCGAAATTATGCGCAATCCGGCGCGAGACATAAATAGAAACGGACCCGTAGGCGTCGATCCGGCGACCCGCAGGCGCCGCGGGTGACGAGCTATCGTTCTGGCGAGGCCACCAGAGGGCGCGGGTGGCGGGGGCGGGAGCCCGGGCGTGTTGGGTGTGTGTGAAAGGGCCTACGGCGATGAGGAATAGCTCCATCAGCGCGTGCAAAAATATATGGGAATGCGCGTCAGGGCGCTGTGAAACTTTGTTGTTCCTAAAGCGTAATTTACGCGCACTTTTTGCGCGCGAAAGCGCGCTCTCTCCCCCCGCGTTACGGGCGTATTAAATATCGTCGTTAAAGGCTGGGGGTCCGGAGCGTATGTGGAGGCTTGTGGAAGCACGGAACAGTGTGTCTGTTGTTGTGGTGCTGATGGTTGATACCTCTGCCTTTCCTTTACTACGAAAAGGATTCGAACGATGCTATTCAAATGATTATTAAGTCGCAAAGGCTGTTTCGTGTCTTTTGTGGTTTTGTGTAAATAGACGTATTCAACTCTCACTTTTGCGGCTGCCATTTGAAGCTACTTTTCTTTGAATACTACTTCACTACGTAGGGAAACCTCTTTGTATTTAGTCTACCGAAACCAACTAACTAGCAAAAAGTATCTTAAAATTACGTGTCCTGCCTGATGCAACACTGCAGGTGCGTAAAATACATACTACAACCGTTGTTTGGATAATTGTGTAAATGGGATAATTTGTGTAAAGTGTGAGGACCAAGATATAATAGGTAATCATTTCATTATTAACGTTTTCAAAATTCCAACTTTTAAAATTTTCATGATCGGAACTATCGTTTTAGGGTTTTTTCATTATGCATTAGTTGCATTGTTAATCCAATTTCACTTCTTCCGTTCCTGTTTCAGGAGTAGTATGTGATCGTGTGTCTATTGGTTAAGAGAAAGTGAATGCTCCTTTATTCCGGATTCAAAATTAGGTATATAAAAATTCTTGCATTGTGGTTATCTTTGTAGGTTCCTCAAAAACGAACTTTAAATAATGAATCATGCGAGTCGAACATCTTATTCATGCATTGTAAATTTCCAACTTTTGTTGTGAGGTGAAACTGATTAATTTTACTTACAAATTCTGAAACAACTTGGAAAATGTGCAGTAATTGGAGTTGATAATTGAGAATCGGCTGACGTTTTTGCTGATCATTGTTTCAGTGATAAATGACAATACAAAGATTCGTCAAATCAAGGGAACTATGTGTGATGTAAGAAGGCTTGATGTAAGAATGTTGCTTGACTAGCCTGATATGCGCAGAGGATATTATAAGTCTCAAGTACATGTTCTTGAGCAGTCGCTTCAGACATATTTGTTAGGGCAAATAATTTTTACTTTAAATGTAAATCCTGACCTTGGTATACATATTCAATATACTTCTATGGAGATATTGCGTTTGTTAAATTGAACCACGCCGTACACCGTCGGAAGTATTTATCAGCTGGGTAATGGAATGATCGATACCTAGAACAATTATCATTTTTCAGCGTGTACGAATTTATTACTATAAGCATATTACTACATTAATTAACACTAAATGTGAATACATACCTTGTTATTCAGAGAATGCATCCATAATTTGCTGCCACACAGCTCTCAATATTCCTCTTCGGAAACATTCCGCTTTTAATAACCCATTTAATAAAATGTGGTTTCAGTTTCCAGGAAAAGTTCCTCAATAATTCGTTCAAATGAAAAACGTCAAAGTTCATTAATTCCGTTCAAAATATTTTTCTAGAAGTTCGAGAATGCCTTCAGGTAAAACAATGTTCACTCATCTGCTAGCCCTCATCCTTCCATTTGATAGTCAATTGAACTTAATTTGGAACGTCGAAGGTATCTATTTGGGTTTCATTCATTAATTTGCAGCCTTTGCAGCGAAATTTCGGCTTCGAAAACGTATTGCCAACCGTGCAATGAAAACGAGGGAAGGAATATTAATCGCAACGAACTGGCAATTGCAAAACAGGTATTATGAGTATCTCAACCGTTCGCAGTCTTCATCGTCATTTCATTGAACTCAACGTTCTTTCGCTCAATGGAATAGAATTAGAAAGTAGCCGAACCAGCATTCCCCTCGGGATGAAGGAGGAGGTTACATTCTTCATCCAATTTCTCTGTCAACCCGACACTGTCAGACTGGATCAAACGGACGGGTTTCAAACTCCTGTAGGTTTTCAATGAATACCGGGAGATGACGGGTAGATAATTATATTACTTCCCTTAATTCCAACGAATATTTGTGGAACCAAACCTTTGCAGTTCCCTTGACGATACAGAGGCAGATAAGCATAGTAAAATAATTTTTAGTAATGTTAAAGAGCAATTAGTAAAAACTAGAGCAAATAAAACGTGTACTTATTTTTTATTGTCATTATATTTTCATATTGGATTAAATGAAAGCTTTTTTCGTGGCTTATACGAAAAGTTGAGTTTCTTCAAATTACGCGATCTTATTCCATCTAACCCGCTTTCGAAATGTCTGCCAAGACTCGAACCGGGAAATTCGAAAAATCGTAACTATTTCCCACTTTCCAGTTTCAAACGAGTTCAAATCAGGCGAATCGCACATGCAAACACACACACACACCCACACACACACACCATGTGGGGATTAACGAACGCAATTGAAGTGCTAGTCCATACATAAAAATCTTTTAAGCCTAATATTTTATTGATTTATTGACGTTATAAATAAGCACGCGGTAGATAGAAAAGGACCAAGTTTGTATATCTGTACGATTCATGAATGACTATAAACTTGGCAAACCATCAGCACGAAACAATAGTCACACTTATGTTGGCATAAGTAATAAAGCTAATAATCTTAATCTCTGTTTGGTGTCTACTATCAATTTTGTAATGCTGATGGGACCAACGATTGTTCTGCGAGTGTCATTGGTCATTATCAACCCGTCTGCTAACTCATCGAGACGGGAAAGGTTCAGCAAATATCATTGCGTGTGACTGATGCCTAAATTAATCAATCGATTCTGTGTCATGTTTCTTAAGAACGTTTTCAGCCTTCGAAGGGAGCTTTAAGCTCCGCTCATGTTGGCTTCGCCTTCATATGCTCTGAAGCGAACTGATTGAGTAGTCGTTTATATTAAAAGAAAAGTAATAATACTAATTGATGTGGTAGAGGCAACTCTCTTGCCACCAGGAACGCACGTGCCTGTGATGCTCGTTTAGCCGCTCGCCCAGCCTCCTCCAAATCATCTGGCTCTCTATCTCGGTTGCTCTCTCCTCGCCCTCGTGTCGCTGCCCTCGTCCCGTCTCCGCCTCGTACTCTGTCTCCCTCTTGCTCGATCGCCGTTGGCGACCCGTGTTGACACTGGGGCTAATCAAAGCGAGCTCCGGCGCGGGCGGAGGCAACGACGGGCTGCGGCGGGGGAGCGACTTTCCAAGAAGGGCGACCGCCCGCAGGCGAACCGCGCCGCTGGGCGCTGGGCGAAGGATCCGGGGGTGGCGCCAGGCGACCCGCCCCCAAGGCGAGGCCGTGCCGTGCCGCGCAGTGCCAGGCTTGGCCCTGGGCTCGTGGACGACGGGTCAGGCAAGGCAAATGGCGACACTCTGTTTAGGAGGGACCCCCCCATCAAAACATCAAATACCCGGGACTATACTTCGGTTTTTCTTTTTTGGCGGGTGGGGGGGGGTGTCATCAAAATGGAATATCTCTCGGTATTTCGCGGCGTTCTCGGTTGTGTCGCATGATCGCCAGCGATTGCTCGATACAGTCGCGATCATGCGACTCCTAGCGGCACACCCGAGAACGACGCGAAATACCGTGAGATATTCCATTTCGATGACACACCCCCAAGCGCCAAGAAAGAATAATCGAAGTATATTCTGCGATTTATTCAACTCTGCCCCTGGCAGGTAACAGATGTTGACAGCTTTATCCAATCGGGAGCTTGAACATCACCATAGTGACGTCACTGAAGCGAAATAAAAGTTCCCAATTAGATGAAACCGTCAACAGCTGATACCTGTCAGGGGCAGAGTTGAATAAATCGCAGTATAAATCTTGATAAGAAGATAATATGGAAAGACCACATAAAAGCAAAAATTCACCACGCTAAAGTAAAGATCCTCCAACTAAAACCATTTAGTATTAATTTCAGAAGTAAAATTTCTCTGAACAATGCAATGCTATACAAACATACGATCCGACTTGCTATGATTTATGCGTGCCCTATCTGGTCTAATGCTTCGAGAACTAACTTAAATAGAATCCAAATCGTTCAAAATAAATAGTACCTCAGAATAATTACAAAGGTCTCCTGGGTCGTTTCAAATGTACAGTTGCACAACGAATTAAATATCCCGTCCATAATTTCATTTATAACCAAGATCTCCAGCAAATTCTACTAATGCATCAACCAAATCGATTACCTATCCCATTTTAACGTCACTGAAATGACATATTTCCGGACAAGAATTAAAAACAGATTCCATATTCAAGCAATTTGAAAATGAAGTCAGAGTTGGAGAATAAGTAAGGTGCTTTGCGAGCTCCCTTACCCTTGAACAGTTAAATTTAGAATAAAATTAGTTTGTAAGGTTAATTTAAAACGCCACAAACTAGAGAAGTAAAAGTACTGTGGTACTTATCTTTGTACCTTATAATATCAGTCAATAGAAAATGAAATGTGTGGGAGGGCGGACGAGACCCGGTAGCGAGTGGCGAACGGGTCTGAGTCTTAACGAAGCCTGAACCTTACATAGTTTTGGCGTAATGATTTGCATGCCGCGCAATATTAAATCATTTATTATTTATTTGAAGGGATTTCTTGTTCACTTTACCGAAGCGAATGGGAGCTCAGGCTTGTTTACATCAGGTACCATTTTTTGGATCTTCGCATCCCAATGCGCCATTTTGAGTTGGCTTCCACTTTAGATCTTCTATGATTTAAGTTCATAAAGTTATTTGAAGCATTTGTGACCACAAAAATACACTGAATTATAATATTCATTTGTAATGAATATTAACCACGTGCAAGTTATTTAAAAAATAGATTTGTTTTTTAAAAAAATCAAGTTTTAATTAAATGTTTCTTGTCTCATGACTTAATGTTATGTGCTCAGATATGTAAAAAATGTAAAATAAAAGTACTAGAGTCGTTTTTTGAAAAAAGTTGTTTAGATACTATATTTTAAAAATTTGTCAGTTTTTCACACAAAAGCACTCTTATTTGGGTTCCAGTAGCTGGAATTTTGTCTTCGTTGTAATATTTCCGTGGCTGTAAAAGTATTACAAATGGTCCTCTATGACAATGTCAGGGTAGTGATGGCGCCTACGGACTGGTAGGATAATGCGGTCGGTGGCTGTCGACAATTATTAGCGGTTGTCCCAGCGGAGTGACAGGTACCAGTGGAGCGACGGCGCGGACTGACGGACGGAAGTTGACTGATTGGGCACTGCGGGCGATGGCATCGGCTTCATGAAGGACGCGGCGGCGCGCCGGTTCGGAATGAGCGACGGGAGAGACAGGCTTATCAAGGAGAGGAGATGCAGACAGACAGAAGGATTCGAGACGCTTGGAGAGAAGAGGTCGGTAGGGCGTGGAGGAGAGATTTGCCTTTAAGGGTAGGTCAATGTGTGGTGGTTCCTATATAGTAGGTCAGTGTGTCTGGTATGAAGATCAAGGGAAGATTGTTAGTTCAAGGGTTAATAGAAATGCAGAGACTCGTGGTATGTGGAGCTTGAGAAACAGTAAAGACTTCGTGGAGTGTGGGAAATGTTTGGTAGGTCAAGTGTGTTTGCATACGTTTGAGAGGAGATGGGCGTTGGCAGACGTTGAGCAGAAATCGTCCAGGTAGAAAATTACTGGAGAGGTCGTGGAGAGATAAGCGGATCCATGAGGTGATCCATGCGGTTGCCAAGCGGCGGGGTCGCCCAGGAGGTTGGATGTTGCTTTGCCAGATCCGACGAGCGAGTGTTATCGGTATGTGTTCATCGCACGCTACACGTGTCCGCAGAAGCGGAGTTTGATTGAGGTACGATGCCCAGCGCTGCGACTGTGCGGACCTGTCGAGATTGGAGGCGCCCCTGATTGGGTGGCGATATCGCAGAGGCGCACTGCGGCAGACGCCTGTAGAGGCGATCCACTGTGTAACGCGCTACGCCGTTCGGGATTATCTTCTCCAATTTGCGTTTCCTAGTAGACAGTATAGTTTACTAGAGGATACTACTTGTTACTACTTGTTTATACCATATTTCCTAGAGGATCGATATCCCAAAAGAAAATGTAACAAAAGAATACATTCCCAAAATATTTTATTTCACAGATACCCTCCACACCAAAAAAATCCCCCAGTGTATAAATTTTCTGTAATTACTTTCTTAAGAGGAACTTAATGTGTCCAAATGCTCGAATCGACAGTGGAGGTCACCTCCGACCACTTCAACGCGACATTTCAAGTAAATTGTTTGTTCTTGATTTCTGTCGTACTGATTCTAGAACTCTAGAAGGAATCGGAGGAGTCTGTCACAGTTGCTTTGGACATTATAATTTCGAAACCAAAATGTCTTGCTAGTTCTAAAACACCAAAATATTTAATTTTAATATAAAAAACGTATACCTTTATTTTCTGTTATTACTTAGCTCAGACACTCGTCTGCGTTCCAATATATCTTGTCATTACGTTCGGAAGTTTTGTAATAAAGGTATCCATTTATATATAAAATTAATGCAAATACCACGTGAATTCAGAATTTGTCATAATGATGCTTGCAATTTGAAAGAATTCAAATATCAAAAGTAAATGGATTTATTTACATACGATAACAATCAGTAGAATATACGCAGTAAAAGAGGAATTACCAACAAATTGGAAATTTGCAATAGAAAATACAATTTTAAGACGTGTACTGGCAAATACAGAATGGAGAAATGAAGACGAAAATGTGTATTGGAGAAAAAAGGTACTTGGAAATTAAGAACTATGGCTACTAAATGTGGTAGAAGTAGTTTGGGAGTAATGAACTGGGAAAGGCGTCCTACAATCCGCTGAGCAGTGAACTGTGGACACGCGCTTAAAGGACGACGCGTGGGCGACAATCGGATTTTGCGCTCTGTCCGAAATGGAAAAATTTATATTTTCATTCTGTTGCTTCTCGGAAACCTGTATTTTAGAGGGATTCATGCTAACATGCGAAAATAGCGTCATATTCGGACTCAACCCTGGCCCTGTACTGAACGTTACATCATTTTGTTGGTTCGGTAAATTGCGTGTGTGCGTTAACATTTTTAATATTGCTAACCGTTTATCACAAACGCAAAGGCAGATCCGTGCGTTTAAATTGCATTGTATCAAATAGTCACCTTCATGTTTTACATTTTGAGATTCTGCACTTCCAAGTCGCGCTTGCAACGGAGATGACAACACGAAAGAGCTAATCTCTGAAAATTCAAAGCAACCTCAAAAAACGTTTTAAGTTTGTAGATTAAGGCCTAAAAAGTACGTAATCATTTTCCTACGGGAGTACAAAATCTGGTTTTAAGGTTCCTGGTAACACAGTTTTCGACTTACGTACGATGGTAACATGTTGCTTACAGATGTTTCGGATTGCATGTGCGTTTGTAATTTACAGCTTCTTTATTGGACGACTACAACACTTTAAATTTCTTATCTCAAATCCGTATATCATCTTCAATTTACATCCTTAGTGGTAATTCCCCCAACCTGCACATTTATTGCGTTGTGTATTGACAGCGTATTATAAATCGTACAAAATCGTCATCTTCCCTTTGCGTATTAAATTCAGAAGGAATTTTATAATAGTATTTCGTATATTCCCAATCTGTACATTTGTAATTGCTCTCATTATATTTTAATACACAAAACAATTTTCCAATGCATTCGTATTACGTTGTGCGTATCAAAGGTAGATAGCAGGTATGAAATTCTAAGCATGAATTTTTATTTGTTCATATATTTCGTCGAACGTACTGTTGAGACAGTCGACAGATTTTCTGTGTGCGAATTAAGGGAGTTTCTAAAAGGGATAAATTTGGATTCTTGGACTTACTCTAACGTTAAGACTGAATATGATACCGAACGTCGGACGAAATAATTCTTTATAATCACGCGAGGCAAAAGCAACGAGTAGAAACGACTTTTTATAAAGGTGGATCTATCTTGCAAATTGAAAATAGGATGGTAAAAGAAGTAAGTTCTGTAAGCGCATGATGTATATTAGATAATAACAGCATATAATTTGTAAAGTTGTTAACCCCTAGTTTTATTTTAATGGATCAAATATAAACTGTTTTTCCTTCATAAAACTTAACAAATGCAATATGCAGTGTGGCACAACGTTGCCGAATAATTGTGAGAGTTCATATTTGGCGCTTCTGAGCTTAATGATGAAAGATAGTTCTTATATGGGATAATGAGCTATGTAATAGTTTGCATTTTGCTTTAGACACAGCAATTATTAGACGAATCAGTAACCATTCGTCAGATTGGTCGTAAGCGGGGAATGAGAATGGATCTTTAAATAACAAAAACATGTGCGTGTCTGTGTTTATTTGTGTACATGTGCTTTTTCCAGTGTAACTTCGGGGACGCCCGAGCAATGTAAACTGAACGACTTACAATCTGAAAAAATATACTTGTACACCTACATAATCCCCGAAGCTTTACTCCTGCCTATCAATGAGGGTGGTAACATCCATGATCATTGCAACCCAGCCAGACAAATGCAGTGCGATGGAAGATGATGAAATAATAATAATAATAATAATAATAATAATAATAATAATAATAATAATAATATTTATTGTTATTTCTATTTGTGGCAAGCCATGGTCCATTAAGCCTAATCTTCTGCTTAATTACTTCGACAAATTTACGTAAAAATTCAGACTTTCGTGTGTAAATGATAGTAATTGACATTTCTTAGAAAACAAATTTATGTACAAGAAATATGCTGCACGCAACGTCGTAGTAAATTTTCATTGCCATTTGTGTTCGTGAATTCTCTTGTGGCATAAAAAGAATCGTACCTTTCATTCATATGAAAAATTGTGAAAGACCAATAATCTCGACTTCCCAAAATGTCAGAAGGCGTCACATGCATTCAAATGCCTCAAAATACAAACAATTTGCAAAATAGGGAATTGGGGTGATCCCGGCCTGGTGAAACGTGGCCGCTGGGACTGTGTAAGGCCCGCAAAAGACTACACCGAGGAATGCGTTGCGAAAAATGTGCGACGAGAAATGTGGAAAGAGGCCGTCGAGGCTGCATCCACACACTAGAAATAGGTTATTCGATGTCTCGAAATGCCTTTATGTGCCACAAGCAGAGAGTGCCGGCAGCAGTTTTAGCTGTGAGATCATCTGAGAGTCCCATTTCTTGTTTTATTAAATGCTCTAATGTAATTTTAAATCGTGAAATCCTTGTTTTGTTACAATAATCGTAAACCATTTGTTAAACGAGTTCGAATTACCTAGAGAGAAACACACTAGTGCATTTCATACAAATCATTATTCAATGTAAAAACAAAAAAACAAAACAACAACAAAAAAACACCAGGAAATGATGTGACTTAAGAGAGAAGTAGTACATCAGCAAATTTTCTTGAGCTCCGTAATCTGTATCCCGCTCTGGTTTACTATATTTGTTGGTTCAATATTGAATAGATAATGAATTATCAAATAATTATCATCAAATTCACAATTAATAAATTCATTTATAAAAACCAATTAAGAAAAGTAATAAATTAATTCAATTCTTTCAAAATACCCTTTCAAGTTTTTTGCTTCAAAGTTTTATTTTATATTACTCAATATGAGCAGGTTTCATACAAATAAGAATATCTTCCATACAAGATTTTCTTGTTCATTTCCGTTTTAAGAGAAAATTCAAGAAAACAATGAAAATACTGGTAGTTCATCGCATTTTTTACTGCTAAATATTATAACCTCACTCAGTTCTACGCACTGTTTGGTGTTTTCCTGCGGCAGCTAATGCCTAAATGTCATATATCAAGTGAAGAAGTAGAAATGTGTCCGAGAAAACTCGCTCGCCGACCGACTCGAGCGAGGAACTCTTTCGCTTCCGAGCGAGTCCCTTGTTTCGATTTTCCACATTTCTGGAAACATTCCTCGGTGTAGTCTGTTGCGGCCGTAATAGATCAGTGGTGTCAAGGTTTTCTACTGGTGGCAGTGACACCGTAGCATGCCACGAGCTTCTCTGCGCAACTAGCGTCAGGAAAGGAAACTATTAGTAACCCCGCCGTTTTACAATAGGCATGGCGTTGTCTCTGGTGGTGGGGTGATTTCGTCGTGGCACTCTGTGCCGCAAACTCCTGCTCGTGGCATTGACCTTGACAACACTGTAGTAGATGATTATGAGTAATAAACCGGAACCTCTGGTAATCCGCCACTGTGAAGAAAATACCGCAACATTCATAGCTGTGAGACGGTGGGAACTGCGCGGGCACAACACGACCCGATCCGGCCCAACCCCACCGTCCCGGCTCGACCCGACCCAATTCCGCCTGGCCCGACCCATCTCGATTCGACCCGACCCGACACGTCGCGACCCGACTCGACCCGACCCGACCCGTCGTCAACGCAATCCTTTCCCAGCGGAGCCGGAAGAGGCTCATTCCGCCGCGCGGCGAACAGCCGGGCGCGCGGGGCGGGGCGGGGCGGGGCGGGGCGGGAAGGGAAGGGAAGGGAAGGGAAGGGAAGGGAAGGGAAGGGAAGGGAAGGGAAGGGAAGGGAAGGGAAGGGAAGGGAAGGGAAGGGAAGGGAAGGGAAGGGAAGGGGACGGGATTACCGACTGGGAAACGCGAAGGCGGCGGCGGCGAGGAGGGCGCGCGCCGCGGCGCGGCAATTTCTGTCGCTTGGGTGCTCTCCGAAATTCCTGGAACAACCGCGAGATGAGTCCGCTGCTAAAGCCAGGTTAATCCTCTTTGCCAAGGATTTTCTAAGTATTGCGATGTTGCCGCCGTATTGGAGGACTCCATTTGGGACACTTTCAGTTAGTGACTTCTTTGTAAATACTAGTTCTTTGACGTTCGTTTATGTCGCTTTTTATTGAAGAAAAAGTCGACAATATTATATTTTATTGATATTAAAAATTGAAAACAAGGACGGGATACTTTGTAGGATAATATACTTTCAAAATCCTAAGTAAAAGAGAGCTATTAGTCTTGTTGATTTGACAAGGTAATGTGTATGCATGTCGATATGTCTATCGTATGTCATGAATATCATTTTTACCCAATACATTTTCTGTTTATGGTTTTGTTATGTCAGTTCGTTATTATTCCTTACGATCCTAGATATTTATTTGCACATTTGTTGCATTCTGTATAAGACAATGACAACACATATTACTATATGAGAGAAATCTTCCGGGCTGATAGGCCGTGGTCTAGTTGGCATTGAAGGGCCAAATGTCAACTAAACCACTGCCTATCAACCCAGAAGGTTTCTCTCATCTTGACTCCGGCCGTGAAAGCCTACGATGCTACATGTTACTATGATTAAATTAGAATTTTTAAAAAATAAATAGCCGCCTCCCTTTTTTTCCTTCACCAGTGTACCATTTGTATCACTTTAAGTAAGTTTCGGCGTACCTGGGATAATGATTATCTTACTATTTTCCTTGCAGATTGAAGCTGGAATGCGAGAAGCTAGCCAGCGAGAAGACTGAGATGCAGCGCCACTACGTCATGGTGAGTTCACTTTCGCAATGTTCGAGCATTTGTCGGTAAATGTCTAAAAATTCATTCTAAAGAACGGAATCATTATAAAATCTCCGAGTTACAAATTCCGGAAAAAATTGGTTGCTGTTTAGTTTCTTTCTGTGTTTACGTCGCAAATGAATTACTTGTAGAATACCTACGTCCTTATAATTTTTGTTTATAAAAGTAATCACGTTTGTCAAATCTACTTGCAAGCGAACACAAATCGGAAACAAACAGTTCTGAACGTTTCAACCAAGCGTTGCGACATTATCCCGCATTTCTTATCTCGTAATGTGATTCTTCGTCGCCTTACTCACCCTGTTGTGATGCTTGTTCGTGATTTAAAGACGTAATATGTGCTGGAACTGTAACACCACATATTTGGATGACGTATGTTGAAATAATGTAACCAAACATTTTCTGCGTTGTTCATTTACCAAGATATGACACGAACAGACTCAGTTTCGCGATTCTATTGCGCAAACGTGTATGAAAAACACACCTTGAGATCTCGGCTGCTTCACGCCAAATCACAGTAACCTGCATTGTTTTCAAATCGTTTTGTATGCACAATTACTATGGGCTATTGCAGGAAAGTGCACCTTTCACATAGTCATGTGTGAATATCTTTAGTATGTTCAATGATTTCTCTAGCTTAAAACCCAGTATTTACACATTTAAGGCAAAAAAATATCGAAACTTTCTTTTCTCAAAATAATTGGTTTTTCGTATATTGTGTTTTGGCATGGAGCAACCGATCTGCATGTAATTTTTCGCATCGGTCTTGCAGTTGTAACAGTAGATTCAGTGGCCTTAATTAATGATTATATGTTTCGAAGTGTTATGCAGTTCTGCTACTAATACATATTAAAATGGAACACATTTGATATTTCACAAATTCTGACTTTTTATAACCAACGATCTTATGACAGTAGTATACATCGTAGATGCGTGTGCTTCTTTTGGCGACATGTACGTTATACGTCGTCAATCTAAATAAATGTGAGCTTTTTAATGAAATGATGTGCTACAGAAGAGATACTATGAAATGCGAGAGACAAGAAATATTATTGAATTGATAATTTATTGTATAAATGGGGATATTTTCATAAATTATTCTTGTTGAATTGACGTTCAGTTATTTTTAATTTTACGAAACATTATACTTCCCTTTGAACAGTCTTTCCACAATAAGGACTCTTCATTTGGTCACAGATATAAAATAAACTATTCATGTTAAGGATTCTTTTGAAAAGAATGATGTTCGCGTTAATGCGAGGACATCAGTGAACGCTCATCTCTCTTGTGCTGCCTTCCTGCGATGTTATTTTATCCGCAAGCGACCGAGCAACGTGCTGCTGACCCATTAATTAAACATTTGTAAGATGGCAGTATTACAGAAGTTCTAAGTGTTCTTTGGTCTCTCTTGATAGCGTGCATAAAAAGTGTGCGAAAAATACGAAAATTTCGGGTGTTCCAGTTTGAGGATAACACCAACCCTGCAGCGGAGGGGAAGACGGGCAGCGCGCGTTGGCCTGTTGACCGCGTCCCACGGCGCCGTCCGCCCTCCCCCGCCCGAGGCTCCCTACCCGGCAACCGGATCCGCTTCCGCAGACCGCACCTGGCGAGCGCCTTCCAGTAATCAACTCCGACCTCGTGGCCCACGCGCGCTTGGCTCCCGCCCACCATTCTCCCGGCCTCTCGCCCGGCCCCTCGCCCGGCCCCTCGCCCGGCCTCTCGCCCGGCCTCTCGCACGGCCTCTCGCACGGCCTCTCGCACGGCCTCTCGCTCGGCCTCTCGCTCGGCCTCTCGCCCGGCCTCTCGCACGGCCTCTCGCACGGCCTCTCGCACGGCCTCTCGCACGGCCTCTCGCACGGCCTCTCGCTCGGCCTCTCGCTCGGCCTCTCGCCCGGCCCCTCGCCCGGCCCCTCGCCCGGCCTCTCGCCCGGCCTCTCGCACGGCCTCTCGCACGGCCTCTCGCACGGCCTCTCGCACGGCCTCTCGCTCGGCCTCTCGCTCGGCCTCTCGCCCGGCCTCTCGCACGGCCTCTCGCACGGCCTCTCGCTCGGCCTCTCGCTCGGCCTCTCGCTCGGCCTCTCGCCCGGCCTCTCGCCCGGCCTCTCGCACGGCCTCTCGCCCGGCCTCTCGCTCGGCCTCTCGCACGGCCTCTCGCACGGCCTCTCGCACGGCCTCTCGCACGGCCTCTCGCCCGGCCTCTCGCCCGGCCTCTCGCACGGCCTCTCGCACGGCCTCTCGCACGGCCTCTCGCACGGCCTCTCGCACGGCCTCTCGCACGGCCTCTCGCCCGGCCTCTCGCCCGGCCTCTCGCACGGCCTCTCGCACGGCCTCTCGCACGGCCTCTCGCACGGCCTCTCGCACGGCCTCTCGCACGGCCTCTCGCACGGCCTCTCGCACGGCCTCTCGCACGGCCTCTCGCACGGCCTCTCGCCCGGCCTCTCGCCCGGCCTCTCGCCCGGCCTCTCGCCCGGCCTCTGCCCCCGCCACGAATAACCTCACCGCCTTCCTGGCTGCTTCGCTGACTGACTTGTGCTCTCGCACCGCCGCCGTGTGCCCCCCTCCATCTCGCCGCCCCGGCAGGAATTTTGTAATTGGCGGCGTCGGCGATCGCGGCCATGGTCTTGAGAGGCTGGACGCTGGCGAGGACGCAGACCATGGATGGGTGGTGTCTCCAACTACACTAATGGATATCATTTCCTTTATGATTAATGTCCATCACTATAAGAAATGAGAAAATTTTATACTCTCGATTCGTGTTGCTGTATTTTTGAGGTGCAGGTTAGGTTATTTAGATTGGAAACAATGCACACGCGTTAAATAATTTAGATTGGTAAGAGACTGCCATGCCCTGGTAGTGTGGCTCATTCGTTAGCGTGTTAGCTTTCCATGACGCGACCCGGTCCATGTTCGATTCCCGGTCGGGGCAAAAGTATAATGTGCTGTATATATATATATATATGTGTGTGTGTGTGTGTGTGTATCTATATATATGTGTGTGTGTGTATCTATATATATATATATATATATATATATATAAATAAAAGTATATCCTTGCAATGTCCCAGTATATGTTGCGGTGTGATGATGAGAAAATTCCCTTCTCAGGTTGAGAAAACCAGATTACGGAGTGGGGATGTCTTCGTGTTAACCACACGAACCCCCTTAACCCATGAGACTGCGAGGACGGGACGTCGCTGGTAGGCCCGAGCCCGCACGCGGACTGTTGCGCCAAGTATATACAAGAGAACACCATAGACACTGCCTAACAATTTCCTACGTCCTCGATATTGAATCGTAAAGTTGGAACAACTGGAGTTAAGATAGACACATTTTTTTTCCTTATTATTACTTATGGTTTAAGAACATGGTGCCAAAAGATTTTTTCGTATAGGATGTCCTCATAAATAAAAAATTAAAAACCTACCGGGTAGCTACGAGAAATGATGCTGTTAGAACATCTGGCGTGCAATTCTTTAGTTTTCGCGGCGTGCAATTCGGTTTTGCAGTTTGAATGAGTGGAATTAGATAGGGATAGAAATTGAATAGGCAGAACACAGCAACACTGAGTAGGCATCATAATATTAAAGCCGTTTGACGTCTTTCTTGATTTTGGAGATGTGATATATAAATATAATGGATACTACTTAAAGATAAACCACTGAAACACTGGGGATTGTGTATTCTTCAAAAAATTCGAAAGACTTCTGGGGATAGTGGAGCTCATCTTTACAACACTGGAGACTCTGGCAGCAGTTGGACTCTGTGGTAGAGATATAAGATGTGATAGAGACTGAAGAGTTTGATATTTCCATTGAATTAGACTGATTGTTGTCATTAAAAAATTGTACTGTGTAAAATTTTCATTTCACGAGCGTGGGAAAGTAATTTCACGATATTCTTCGGAAAAGAACCTTTGTCCTTCGCGAAACTTTCTGACAATTTATTTTGCTCGGGAATATCAAATTGAGTATAAAAGCAAAAGTCAAGATTATGTTCAATCAAAAGGCGAAGACAACTGTCTTGGAACCAGAGGAGAATGATCATTCTTGTAGTCGAGGTTAGATATGCCAGACAAGCATTTGCTTGGAGGTTACAAGAACTTCAAATACAATTCCCCCCACAGTGAACTAGTCTAGGATCGAACGTAGCACTTCCCTAATGAGAACGCCGATCGTTAACCACTCCCTCAACTTGCTAGATGTACGTGATGTTAAAGAGAAGCACCATTCCCTCACAATGTGTTGGAAGGAGGACCATTTATACACAGTTAGTGGTGTTGGATCATGGCGCTTACGACACGAATGGACTATTGACTTATGTTCCTTGCAAGTCATAGAATCGAGGGAATGCTCAGGCGGTCATCAGACCGCGTACACAACTTAAAATGAGGTTTTGTTTCTCTTGTGACCAGTGCTTTTTTTATGTTTATTATCATCGCACAACTGTATCTTGTGTGTACTAGTCGTCTGTAATCCTTGGTAATATTGATCATTTCCCTTTGAGATATATATAAATATCGTGAGTTAGTAAAGTTCGTTTGTGAACTGAAGGAAAAAGCTGTTAGCTTGATGCGTTTTTATTTAATAAAAACTGCACCTCACAAATCTAAAAATATTAACTTGTAAGTTGTGAGCAATGTGAAATACGTTTATGTACTCGCATTCGTATTTTAAATTTCTGAGAATGGACGAACCTCTGTAATGCCTCTGCAGCTCATCGCAACTACGGTTACGTTTTCCTCATCCAACTCCACCTCTATTCTGATTTCATCTTTAGCCTTTCCGATTACCTATTGCTGCCTCACTAACATTTCTGCCATCTTCTATTACGCAGTATTTCCTGACTTGCACCGCCTCTATTGATGTCTTACCGCCGACCTTTTTTACTACTCCCTTTTTGTCACGGCAAAGATTTACGACCTTTTTTTATACGTTTTTTGTAGATCACTGACATAAATGAAATATAATAGAATGCCAAAATAGTACGCCAGCCCTTGTTCATTTTACGATATATTGTGGTATGAATCCAAAAACTATAGCACCATTCACGAGTCATTGTGAACAAACCGGAAATACACTCTTGCAGATACAGGCAAATGTATGACTTAGAATACTCATTTATGCATTACATTCACTTTTACACGTTCTTGGTTCAACAGGCTCAAAAAAAAGGAACTTTATAACTGAAATCGTTCGCGTTGCCAGATTTAGAAAGAGAAAAACGTTACTATTTGCATATATGTAAATACTGATGACCTCCAAACATTCGAAATTGTGAAAATTCTTCGATCTCGTTCTTCCTGTTTTTTATTGACTGATTAGTGATTCAGGGCGTGTCGACCGCTAAGGGTCAAGTCCCAGTAGTGTGGTGCATATGTTTGTCTCGTGAGATTGCGGTGATCTTCCTCCGCTGGATGGTGAGATCCGGCGCCGACCTACCGTCGGGTAGCGGGGTTTTCGCCACCCAGCTATCTCCCAGCAGCAGGGCGCCCGCGCCGCCCCAGTCGGGAGAAGCACTAAACTCCCAACCGGTCTCCCGGCACTTGTGGTAGTGTAATACATGTAAGTGTGTGCGTGTGTGTGTGTGTGTGTGTGTGTGTGTGTAAATAAGGTGTGAGAATAAGACAAGGAAATGGAAGGAAAGGTCGGACGCTGTCGGTGGCCCTGGTATTGATTGAAGAAACCACAAATCTGCTGATCAGAACAGCCGGCCGACAGAATTCTCCTCCCGACAGCGACTGAATACGACCTATCTATCTAACAAGTGTCGAAAATCCTGCCTCCGTCGGAATTCGAACCTAGGACCTCCCGGACAAAGGCACTGCAGGGACATCAGCTGATGCCCTGAACTACCTCTCCCGTTACCGTTCCCGTTGTGGTGGCACCACGGAGCGGCTGGTCCCCCTCATGTGGACTTCGCATGTAAACAAACTCGTCCGATGTTTTATGGAAAGAACGAATTGCAAGTAGAGAAGCAGTGGAACCCTGACTTCGCTGCGTCGTCCGACGAACCGCCTTCCTGTCGAAAGGCTGCACTTGCCCGCCGCCGCCTCCGCCGGGGTCGACGCCTCCGCAGCCATTCGCCTCGGCCCGGCCGGAATGCGCGCAATGCGAGTGCACTTTTCCCCACGTGGCCGCGGCGCGGCGCGGCGGCAGCGCGCAGTGGCAAGGAAAGGACCCAACGTGCGCCAAGGACACAATTCGCTCGTGTTTGGGCAAAAGGGTATAAGTCCTGTTTCATAATTTTACAAGAGAGCAAAAAGAAATTCATTTAGTGTAGATATTGTTGAATAATTAATTTTCAGGCGCATAGATATACATAACTAATTAGAATGAGGTTAATTAAATGTTACTTTCAAACAATTATAGTAAATAGTTTTGAAATAAAAGAAAAAATACTACACTTAACTTAATACTCAATTTTTGTGACATACTCATATACCCTTTTGTCCAAATACGGGTGAATTATTTCCGATCGTGCCCTTCTTTTTCTACAGATTGGACACTTTTGGAAAATCCGAAATAAATCAAGGAATATCGTTGCTCTGGAAAGTCAGGAAATTTGTGGAAGAATCGTTAGAAGTTAAGGGAAATTTTGAGATGGTTATAAAACTAGATATTATTCCTTAAAAAAATAATATAGCTTTCTTTGATCAGTTTTTATTTTGTTGAGTTTATTTTATTTTAATTTTTTTGTATAGTGACAAAATTATGGAGATAAATGTATTTCAGCCTTCCCTTAATATCTTATTTAAATGGGGTGAAATTCTCAAAAATATTATCAGTGAAAATTTGAAAAATGCTCTGGAAAACCGGGAAAAGTCAGGTCCTAGGGTTCGACTGCCGCGAAAATGCGCGGGCTTGGCAAAGCATTCCTACGCGACGCATCAGCTTAGCATATCGATCGTACGTATCGGTAGTCGAACCCTCGGACCTCCCGGTCAGACCCATTGCAGAGACAACGGCAATGCTGACTCCGAGTTAAACTCAGCCGATATATTTATCAAAAAATAATAATTTTCCCACCGAAACGAAAATGCTTGTGCGTGTGGCCACGTGTAGTCAGTGTTCGGACCACTGCGCGGCGCGGCGCGGCGCGGCTGCTGCGAGAGCACGCTTGCCCCACGCGCCGCGCCGCGCCGCGCCGCGCCGCGCCGCGCCGCGCCGCGCGGCACTCGCTGCCGCCGCCAGCGCTTGCACTTGCGCCTCTGCACCGCGGCGGGGGCCGCGCCGCGCCGCCCAACCGGTTGAATCTATGCAGATGCGCCCGGCGCTGCGACTTAATTGCCTCCCTTTGTTTAGTCAGCGTTTATCATGGGTCGCTTGTGGCTTCTATGTGCAAGTGGGCGTGCCTTGCCGGTTGGAGCAGTGGCCGCGGTGAGAGGAGCATGGGTTGCCGTTCGCTTTAGGGCGTTTGGCGTGAATATTATAGTTGGTTAATGCAATCGTTGAAGATTGTTTTTCAATGTTTCATTGTTTGTTGAAAAAGACAGTATCGTTATAATTATGCATTACGCTTAACTATCCGGATTTTTTGGTCCCTTTTGAGCGTAACAGGGTAAAGTAACTTACAAATATATTATTTTGAAGTCTATGGAAAAATGTGACGATTGGAAATAGTTTTACTCAACAACTTCTTGTTACGTAAGAAATAATGTAAAATATTAAAATGTAAAATGCGCGGATTTGGCATAGCATTGCTACGCGACGCTATCAGCTTAGCATTTCGATCGCATGTATCTCACAAATATTGTATTCTAGGCCCTTAAAACTTTGTTTTCGATGTATATTAGAACGTAATTTTCAAAGGAGAACTTCCTAGACTTCGGTTAAATTTCTTGCTGTGTTTTTCTTGTACTTTCCACTCCGTAGCACGGGTGGCCAGATAGTCCAGAATCTCTCAAAACTCTGTTTACTAATTGTGAAATTTTGTGTGATATTATGAGAGAGTTGAAATTTGTATTTGATAAAAAATTACTTAGCCAGTTTAGAATTATTGTCCACGTGTGGTACAGTGCCTAAATGATAAGTATATTAAAGAAACTGGGCAGACTGCTAGTGTTCGCACAGGCCCAGTTAGTATGTACGAGGCCTGTCTAAAAAGTATCCGACCTTTGGCCAGAAAAAAAATTTCGAATACTTGACAGATTTGGGACCCTAATCCCCTTCAAAGTAGGCCCCTTGTGCTTCCACACACTTAGCCCACTGATCCTTCCACTGCTGGAAACACCTCTGGAAGTCTTCTTTTGGAATGGTGTTCAGCTCCGTCGTCGCGTTCCGCATTATTTCTTCTCTACTTTCAAAACGGGATCCTTTCAGTGACATCTTCAATTTTGGAAACAACCACAGAAGCTAACACTAAGAAAGTGTGGATCAATTGGGATTAATGTGCAGGGGCGTTGTCATGATGCAAATGCCAGTTTTTCGCCGTCCACACGTCTGGTCTTTTGCTCCGAATTGCGTCACGGAGTCGCCAGAGAACATCTCCCGCACTCAATCGGCGATCTGCCATCACCAAATTTCGCACTCTTTCAACAAGAGCTGCATTGCGAGCAGTTTGGGGCCTGGCGCCACTTTGCTCACTCTCGGTTGATGTGCGGCCATCTTTGAATCGGTTGAACCACTGCTTAATTTGTGTTACGCCCATTGCATCTTCTCCAAACACCTGCTGAATCTTACGAATTGTTTGGCTTTGAGAATCACCTAGCTTTTGACAAAATTTGATGCAGTATCTTTGCTCAATTCGTTCATCTCGTCATCTTGCGAGTAAACTAAATCCGACGAACACTACGAACAGCACCTTACTTAGCGACCACCAGCCAGCGACTGGCACAAGCGAACGTGGTGAAAAAATTCAAGCGTGCGTATTAAGTATCCTCCTTCCACCGTGCACAGTGGCGGCGCCTTAGAATCACTACTTTGCGCGAAAGAAAAAAAAAATTATTTAGACTTTTTCAAATACAATTTCTAATACAATAGTTAACAATTAAAGAGAAATATTTAAAAAAATAACAAAATGTTAGGTTACTTTTTAGTCGGATAACAAAAAGAAATATAACATAACAAAATAACAAAAATAAAATAAAAAAAGTTAGGTTAAAAAGTTTAAAAATAAAATAACAAAGTTTTAGTTTAAATAACAAAATAACAAAAAATAAAATAACAAAATATTTAGTTTAAAAATAAAATAACAAAAAGTTAGGTTACTTTTTAGTCGGATACTTTTTAGACAGGCATCGTATGTTTTTGAGAAAAAAATGGAAAAGAAATCTATTGCATTGCTACAGAGAGAAATCACACAAAATCGACATAAATTCCAGACTTGATGTAAGACCAATCTGAGAGTTACAGAAACTCCAGTATAGGTTAAATGGCAATTGATTGAATACTGGAAAGAGTGAATCAACTCTTATGCGTGAGTTGTAATTTCTGTTCAATATAATTCGAGGAGAAATAGAGCCTACTAAGACTCGAAAAGATGATGGTGATGGTTCCGTTTCGTGAAGCTGAATATTCCGGGATGTGGAAGCACTGCTTTAAAAAGTGGTTTTAATCTCGGTTTCTCCTTTCGGAAGGACTATTTCACTACGTAAGTGGTCGTTATTAAAGTATGTATTTCCAGCGTATTTTTAGCTTTGGATACTGTTCTTACTCGTAGAGCTATTAATTGATGATGGTCGTTAACAAAGCAGCTACGGAAGGTTCTCCTTGACCATTTTGATAACGGTATTGTATTTTCAAAAATATTAATTTTCCTTCCAACAATAATCCCGAAATAATGTGCACAAATATTTACGTGTGAGATATGTTTGTACACGAGAAAGTAGAAACTGACACAAAAACTTGTCATTAACGCTGGTCTGTACTGTTTGTCGGTTTCTAATGAGTACCCATTTCAGCCCTGTAATGACGAAAGAGGAATTAAGCAAGAGACGTTTGTAGAGCATCTCGCTTGTTTCCCGGCGAACGATTTCGTTTTTTAGTCTTCACAATTTTTCTTCCTTAATATCCACTGCCTATGGTGGCTACAAGTGGTCTGTGTCGAGATATATTTTTGACTAAATGAAGTGAATACAGCGAAGAAAAACAATTACAAAAAATGCAAATAATTTTCAAGTGTTTGAAAGTTACATTATTGTAAATACTTTTAAAAATTTTTCAATCTGTACATTAAAGTAAATAAAGATATTGTGTCACGAAAAACAAATTACTTCACATTTTGATCACCTCGACCTCTGAACTATCGAAACGATATTTAATGTTCTGTGGTTATTTCTTCCATTGCGGCAGGCCAGTTCTGTTAGAGTTACGCCATTACTGTAGTTTCCTTGCCATTCTCTACCGCTTCTAATCATCGTTAATTTGCAATTTCCATTGTGACACATTGTGCCAACCTCAGTTTGTACAGCACGTGCGAAAGAAGGAAACTGGTATGTCACATGGCTTGTATTACATACTTCGAACGTGTGTGTTGGGCAATTTATGTGAGAAAATACGTCAGTGCTGCCCATGACCGTGCTGTTTTGCAATTCAAGTCTCTTAGAGATAGTTTTAAGTATATGCAGACACATTGCAGATAACAACTGTCTTTATATTTCAATTAAAATATTCAGAAATTCGTTTGCAAACTCATCAGTGACCTATATTTCCATTTATGTCAGAGCTCCCATTGTCGCCAATGAGCATTGCAATTCGTTATACATAGCGACAGTCACACATTCTCACTTCAATCGAACTGTTACTCCGAGTGCACTTGTCGCAGCCAGGAACCCTCCTAGCCTGTTTATTATCGAAGTGCAGAAAATCAATAAAGAAGTTGATTGGAGAGAGCATTTAGCAGTTAATGAAATTAAGTGATAATGCATGTATACAAAATCGTTATGTTATCTGTAGAATGATTATTTCTTTTTTATTTGCAGCGTTAATGTAAATATATACGCATATTAAGTACGGTAACTAGACTTAAAAGTACTCTGCGTTTTACGAAAGTTAAAATAAATACATATACATCCATGCATAAAAACACACATACAGACATTCTCTACGCCTTTTCCATTTACTCCATTGCTATTCTGCACCTTTCTCGCTGAGCGCCTTCCTCCTTCGTCTCCATTGTCCTCCCCCCACCCCCACCCCCACCCCCGACGGCCGCCGTTGTCCCCAGCTCTCCTCGCAGCCATTGCCCCGCCCGCCATTAAATATATATCATAAATACAGCCCGCGGGTCGGGAAATCAGCAGGTGCGGCGCCAGGCGCGGAGGGGGTGGGGCGGGCGGGGCACGACGAGCGGAGATAATTACTCACCGCGGGAGAAAAATGTCTCGGGCGCGCAGCCCCATCCCTCACCGCCCTCGCCGCTCTCCCCGACCGCGCCGCTCTCATCGACCACCTTCTGCCTCGCCGCCCACGCCCCCTCATTCGCCCCATCGAAGTTTCGTTCCCTGCCGCCGACTCCGCCCCGTCGCCGTTCCCGCTCTTTCACCATCCCTGCTCTTTCCCCGTTCCCGCTTTCCTGCAGCCCCGCCCCGCTCTCGTCTCGTCTCTCATTACCACTCCTCTTTACCTCCCATGGTTCCAGTCCCGTCCCTTCTTGTCCTGCGCTTCCTCACCTCACCGCCTTCACCACGCCACCGCTCATGTCCTCTCCTTCACCGCATTGCAGTTTCCACTTTCGCCTAGCTGCAGCCGCCCCCACCTCTCTTCGCCACTGTTCCCCCCACCCCCTCCCGCAGCATACGAGCAACCGCCGCCCTCCTCTTGTCCCCGCACCGTGGCCGACTCGCCTGCGCTCAGTCCCGACCCTGTTCCCCGTGGACCCCCTTCACTAATGCCTTGCGCCCGCCCCACCCCGCCATCATTGCTTTGCCACATTCATTTATTGATAATTACGGGAGCGCCAACTGCTAAGGTCTTTAGTCCCGTAAGTGCAATGCATTTTTTTATCGCGGGGGGGGGGCTGTGATCTTCCCCTGCTGGATGGCGAAATCCGGTGCCGACCTACCCGTTCGATTGTGGGCTTTTTCCTCAACCAGGTTTCAACCAGGCCTCAACCAACTATCGGGGCATTTCCCCATCCTGGAAAAGCTCTAAGCTCCCGACTTACACCATTTTTTACACCATTTTCTGCTATAATTTAACGTAAAATCGTCTCTCGTTTTTACGAATGTTTTATGATAAAGCCCCATTATTCTGAAGATTGCGACTTAAGCGTGAGAGATTTACACGTTATATGTGAATATGACATAATTATATTAATGGATAATGATACATTGTGTAGGAACATACAATTCAACATACAATTGAGATATTGAACATACAATTCAAATGTGGAAAATGTTTTGTCAGAGTAGTTGGCCTTGTACGCTGTAAGTAGAGTATACATTTCATGATGCTTTTCAATGAAACAAAGCATTGGACGTGTATGGGTATCAAAAGCTTTTAACCTTTTCATGATTCTACAACTCAATTTCTTTCAAGAAGGTGTGTCATAAGGTGTGCTGCTCCTAAGGCCTGCTTTCGAGCTTGGCAAACGAACATAACCTTGTTACGACACATAAAATTCTTAAGTGAGCTACACAGGAAAGTGATCTTGACAAAACACAGTATGGGTGAATGTAGTAAAAGGTGTGACACCTGAAATGTCTTTTAAACGGCTGTCAGTGAATTTTGAACTATCGGTGAAAAACTGAATAAATTTATCTCCAGAAATTACATTTTCATTTCAGTTCAATTATCATTCCCATTTCTTCAGAAATTATGTTTACCTTTCTCTGGTCACAAGTATAAAATGTGGCAGATTCCCTGTTGTTGTTTCCCTCCCGAGTACCTTTAGCACCTCTTCTCATTTACGAGAAAACAGATGTAGATTTGAACCCAAGAGGAGCTCATGAATCAAAAAAGTTAAGAAAAATAAAGAAAAAAAATATAATATAGTATACTTTATCGTAATTTTACAAATACTTTATCGTAATATTATTCTTCTATTACATGCTAATGACATATGCAACTTGCCTCTGTGTGTGTGTGTGTGTGAGAGAGAGAGAGAGAGAGAGAGAGAGAGAGAGAGAGAGAGAGAAAGAGAGAGAGATGGAGAGGTGACTCTTACTCGGGTGACGAAAATGAAAACTGAAAGATCGCACGCGATCAGTAATCCGCATATTAACATAGTCGTTAAGAAGCCGTTAAGGTACTACTATGTTATTCGCGTCGTACTGTTCGGAGAAACCTCGGAAAACTACCGAACAGAACATCCCACCGATAGAATTCTCCTCCAGATAGCGGCTGAATTGAGTGTGCTGCATGTAGGCCTCCTGATTTCTTCATAGAATTTTTTAATTGATTAGTTAATTCCTGGCGCGTCATCTGCTAAAGTCATTAGTCATTAGATCATAAGTGCAGTGCATGATTTATCGCAAGAGGTGGCGGTTAACCCTCCTCCCGCTGGATTTCGATATCCGGCCCCGATCAACCTATCAGCTTGCGGGGTATTCCTCACCCTGAAATCTCCCACCAGCGGGGCACCTCTTCAACCGGGGCACGTTCCCGACTGGTCTGTCGACATGTGCGGTAATGTAGGGTATGAAAGTATGTGTGTAAGTAACGTATGAAGATAGGACAAGGATGAGAAAGGAAAGATCGCGCACGGTCCGTGGTCCATTTGTTAGGGTACTGCTCCGGCACTCGCCTGATGTTGTTCTTCTTAGAATAACTAAGATAGTCTACTCGTATTTTCACCTTAAATGGATTTAATCCATCTTTAGAGTAATTTCTTACCATAGAGTAGCACAATTACGAGCTTTTGAGTCGATGGCGTCTGTCAAAAGAGAACGTCATTTTCCCCGGATATTATGTAAATTATAAGGGATTTTTAAAATTTATACATTTGACATTTAATTATTTTCAATTATTTATTGTAGTGTAATTTTTTTTAAATAGTGGGGCAGTATGTGACGGGAAGTTAATGCATTAATCCATCCTTGACTGTTTCTGTACGCCACACCTACGACCTCTGTTCTCTGCTTCATTCCGTCCCTTTCAATTCTCTTTTGTCCCCGTTCCGCCCTGCTTCGCCTTTTTCACTTACTACTTCCCTATCAAATGTTCTACCTTTTCATAGCTTTTTCTAACCGCCATACTGTTCTCGTTCTCTACCCTAAAGGAGAATTTCTGCTCGGCACTCACGAGCAGCTGACGTGCTCGGTGAATGTTCGCTTCCTTTGATGTGTTCAAAACCGCCACGCGGTGGATATGGCGAGTACCGTATGTTCGTCGCTCACCAAATAGCGAGCAACCCGCCTACACTATTGCGGTTGGTTGATTATTTCCTATTCCTAGACGCGTCTGGTCGGTCATTATTCTCGTACGTGTAATGTAGGTTTTATCACAGGAGGTAGCTGTGTTCTTCCTTGGGTTGCTGGTGAAATCTGGCTCCGGCCTACATGTTCGCTTGTGGAGTTTTCCCCATCCATATCTCCCACCAGCGGGGCTCCGTGCCTTGCGGGACAAGCTGTAAGCTCTCCACTGATCTACCGATATGTGTGGTATAGTAGTATTTGGTATGTTAATGTCTGTAATTAAGGGGCGAGGATAGGACTAGGAAGAGGAAGGAACGATTACGCGCAGTTCGTGGCCAAATTCTTCAGATACGGCTCCAGAATTCGAAGTAACCACGGAAAACTGCTCAGAGCCGCCGGCCAGATTTCTCTTCCAACAGCTGCTGAATTCGACATACAGTTGGTAACAGTCTTGTTTGTACAATCCATAATTCCCTCGAAAATCATTCATTTTAAGTGGAAAGTTGATACTAATTGAAAAATATCGTACAAGATAATGGAATAAATGCAGTTGAATAAAACTTAACTTAGTGCACCTAGACGAAATGGCGTTGAATTTGAAAATAACTAGCACATTTATTCGCTGGGGAACTAGCCATTAGGAAGGTTTCCAAGCAATAAAATGTGCTGGTGAATTTCAAATTCAATTCAAATTCACCATTTCGTCTAGGCGTACTAAGTTACATTTTATTTAACTGCATTTATTCAATTATCTTGTAAGATAGTTTTCATTAGTATCGACTTTCCACTTAAAATTAACGATTTTCGAGCAAATTATGGACTGTACAAGCAAGACTGATACCAACTGTAGCTACCTACAAGTGTCAAAAATCCGCCTCCTTCGGGACTCGAACCTCCAGGTCACAGCACTGCAGAAACAGCGGCAATGTTGGCCGTGAGCTAAATAAACTCAGCGGGTCAGAGATGAGAGACACGGGGAAGCCGGACCGGCAAAACTGGGCGTTCCTTCTTACCCTTGGGGATATAGTTAACCAACAGCCGCGCGAGCACGGACGGATATCCCAAGCGAGTGGGCTCCCTTCAAAACGCCTCAGCGCCCGCCACTGTCCCTACCCGCAC
The DNA here is from genome assembly GCA_031308135.1 of Acheta domesticus. Classification (NCBI taxonomy): domain Eukaryota; kingdom Metazoa; phylum Arthropoda; class Insecta; order Orthoptera; family Gryllidae; genus Acheta; species Acheta domesticus. The sequence goes on from JAHLJT010008756.1 coordinate 3,540,115, forward strand.
CGCCCCCTGCCGCTTGCTCCCCGCCCCACCCCGCCCGGTGGCGTCGCTGCCCCTCGTAATTGGAACGATTGTTAAAGAAATGCGTAAACTGATAATGGCGCCGTGCATAAGCGGGCGCGTCCGCGCGGCGGGTGGGAGTGGGATAAATGAGAGCATTAGTCATCATCGCTCCCCCGCGGATTAATTCTCCATCGCCATCCCGCGCTCTCGCCTCGGCGCACCCCCTCCCTTCTCCTCCCTCGCGGAAGTAGGGGGAGGGGGGCGCACCCCCTCCCTTCTCCTCCCTCGCGTAAGTAGGGGGAGGGGGGGCTCGCGGATTTGACGCGGGGTGTGGTGGCTGACGAACCACAGACCACCGATAACTGTTTCAAAAGATAAATGTAAAAAATGACAATGTAGTGTAATTACAATTGATATTTATTGCAGTTAATCTGATATTAAAATAATACACCATATAATCACGGAAAGTGTAACTGTATTTGAGCTCGATAATAATCCAACAAGATTGAAGCTGTCTAAAGTAAAGCTATAATCTATTTATACAATTTTAAGGATTATTTTTCTTAAGTACTGCTTTGCCTAACGAAATATTTTTAAAAAGTATTTAAAATACATGTATGAAATGAAAGAAGTGTTCGAAGAGAAGATGATGTTAAGAAACATTTTAAAAAAATGATCGACTTTTAAATTATTATACAAGAGATACAAGGGAAACGGTAAGAAGACGTCGTATACATGATTGTAGGAGTACAAAACACATCAATCGCGGGAATTTTAGACTTCTATAATTAGTCTCCCGATTAGACGAAACAGCAAAAGAGAAATGAAAAGCAAAAATTGATCGTTATCCTGAATGGAATGAATCCACGAATTCGTCTAGGTTTAGTGGATTTTATTTTATAACCTACAATTCAAATTCTCCGTCATTCTATGGCAGTTGTGTTCCCCTTGAAATTTGTGTTGAAATTAAAACTTACTCAAACTTGTTTCATTCGTATTTTCAGACTTACAATCTTTTAACTCGAAGTCATGATTTTATAGATTTCAACAAATTATCTTTAAAAATGTCACCATTGTTGTCTTCATGTAGAAGCATAATGTAATTAGACTACTAATCAACTTTAGACAAAAGTTTGAAGCAATCGTAAAATGCAAAGAATCTGTTACGAACTCCTGAAAATGCAACATTAACATATTTTCGCTTTAATTCTTTACTTTGACAAACAGGCAATGCAGATTGTTCCGAAAGTAACAGCCACATTTAGCTCATTACTAGGCCAAGTAAAAAACGTTCTTGTTTAGAGAACGATTTTTGCTGTTAATTCGAACATTAATTATTTGAAACCTCGGTTAATTCGAATTATTTAGCCGTTCTTTAGAGTACGAAATGAAAAGTCTGCGCCTGCACTCTACAAAGATGGGCAACGCGGAGTGGCTAGTGGGAGAGTGCGTGGGAGGGGGTGAAGTCTGCGAGGAGGCGTGGCAGCGCGAAGCTTCCAGGGGCGGGGCGGGGAGGGAGGGCGAGTGTTGAATATGCGGTGGAAGGGCGGGTGCGTAATGATGTGCTTCCCCGGCGAGGGGCGGAGAGCATTTGTCGCAGAGGCGGCCCGCACCCTTCGAGGGGACCAAACGACGCCGGGGAGAGGGGAAGCGGGGCGCAAGGTGACGAGCTCGGCCGCCTCCCAGGTGCACGTTCGGGCAGCGGCGGCGGCGGCGGCGGCGGCGGCGGCGGCGGCGGCGGCGGCGGCGGCGGCGGCGGCGGCGGCGGCGGCGGCGGCGGCGGCGGCGGCGGCGGCGAGCCTAATGAGAGCTGGAGGAGCGCGGACACGCTCGGGGTTTTCGCGACAGTTTTACGCGTCCATGTTTTCGCGTGTCTCGAGCTGAAACGTATTTCGATATATCGTTTGGCTTGGTCGGTATTACCGCGACGGCTCCTCCGCGACGGCTCCTGCGCGACGGCTCCTGCGCGACGGCTCCTGCGCGACGGCTCCTGCGCGACGGCTCCTCCGCACGACAGCTATCTGAGATCTGACGGACTCTCTTCCATTGGCCGATTCGTTGCATGTAAGGGCGTGCTCCCGGGGGGGGGGAATGTCGTGACTTCGTTAAAATTATGAAAGGGGTCCTGTCGCTTTATCAAATAAAACATTTTATTTCCTTAAATATGTCCAAATATTGGATTTCTAACCTCAGAATTTGGGGAATTGTTATACGACAGGGAAGAAGCTGTCCAAACATCTGGTAACCCCGAACATGGGTCATCATAAAATCAGTTTTATTTCTTAACACAAGTTGTAATGTCATTCTTCTTGTATGTTTTATTTTTTCAACATATAGGGTCTTATGTAAATGATTAAGTTAATTGGAAAGGGAGGCCCAGAAACTTAGTTGGCCTCTCCTTTTGTTTTCGGCTGCGCACGCGTATAGTTCCTCGTGCTTTTTCCAACGAAGGCATGCTGTTGTCTGATTGATGTGCGTTGCCACCTTTCTCTAGGAAGAACTGTATCCTGGCCAGGGTTACAAGACAGGTCTCAGTTTCGTAAACATTGACTTTAAATAATCGAAGTGGAAAATCTGTAATTAGATATTAAACCCCAATACTGAAAAATGTAAAAAAGTTGGTAGACACTGCGAACTTCTTGAGGAAGGTCGCAATATGACAGCCAAGAGCATACTCTGCCTGCGGCAGCCTTCGTTTTCAGTGTAGAAATAAATTTAATATGAGAGAAATTTCACCTTACTTCGGTTTCAATATTAAGTATCCTTTATATTATGGAAGAAACCTCTGTTCTGTTTTCTTAAACACATCTCTAGAAAACCTTCATGTTATTGGTTTATAACAATAATAAAACAATACTCGAAAAATATATATAAACTAACAATGAGAAATGAAACGCTCCAAACAAGTACTAACCTTAGAACATGGTACACATCAGAGACATCCAGAAATGCGCAATTCCATTGATTGCTCTTCCCTGTTCTGTCGTAACTGAAAAACAGTTTATCGAATTGACACCCTTACCAGGACGTAATAATCCATCTTGGGCGATCTTTATCTCACGCACCACTCAAATCAACCCGAAACGGAAATAAACAAATCCACTCGTTTTGAGTGGTCTCACCTGCTACATGAAACGCGGGCTGTCGCTCAGCGATACTATTCTAATTCACTCGAGGCGGAAAGGATAAAAGTAATGCTCGTATTTATAAGTCGTTCCGCGAAAGCCCTGCGGCCGGGTTTCTGCGTACTGCACTTCAATTTCCGTCGCCAGCGCGGAGTGGAGCGAGACGGCGCGACGCGCTCGGCGCTGCGCGGCTGTTTCCTGTCTGGGAGCAGGAGGCGGGGGCGGTGCCTGCCTGCCTGCCTGCAGGGCGACCGAGACTATCTCGCCTGCGCAGATCCTGCAGTCCTGACGTTCGCGAATGCGAAACACTTTTCGAAGAAATATTCTTGGTGTGTATGTCGCTCACTGTCCCGAGTGCAAGGTTGTGGATGAAAAATGATTTTTTGTTCGGTTTGCTTTAAAATGTATACGATGTATTATTCTACGTGACGTAAGGACTGTTGTGAGAATTCTGTGGTTTTATGTTTTGATTTAGTGGCAGGCGTATTTCAAAATTCTCGACAAAAATAGAATTGATTTTCTGATGAATTTGCGCAAAGTTCTTGTAACATCAATACATGATTATGTATGCCTACGTGAATCACATCTTTAGAACAAGAATTATTATTGTATTGTATTATACGAGATTAGCGTATTTAAAGAGTATTTTTTTCTCGTACGAGAGCATTTTTATTTCACAAAATAGAACAAATTGCAATTAAACCGCGAAATCGATTACTCAATGTTGTGCCATGCGATTTTCTGAAATAAATTATTTATTTGTTTGTAATTCTTTAAGATACTTTAGCTGACTGAGCTGTGCGGCAGGCGATATTTAATGTTTGTAACAGTAAAAGAAACTTAAGAGATTTGTGAACTTTTTGAGTCAGCTCGTTTGGGGGTCGTATTTTGTTGTAACTAGTTGCTCCTCATTCTAACATCGCGACCAGAAAACAAAAGCACCATCTGAGCTTGAGTTACTTTAAACTAAGTAAAGTAATTGCCCCGAACACAGAGGGGCATTGTTAGAGAGGTTCAAGTGAGCGTTTGTGCAATTCACCCTTTTCACCGCCCTCCACAGCCGCTGCTCGGAGGGTTACAGCCCTGAGTATCGCTTTCACCCTTTCTTGCCGCGCCCAAGCACGCGTGAAATACTTCAGGGTAATTGTGAAGTTCTAATTAGGCATTCTACTTCTTGTGCGGCTTAAACGTTGGAATGCTTCGGTACATTTTAAGAAAAGAACGTGTTAACACCAAGAGTGTTTTATGATCTTCTGTCGGTTTGAATATTTGCTGTTGAGAAAGCAAGCGAACATCGGTTTCCGCGAGCCGAAATCTGACATTTCACACGTGTTCATTGAACACATTCAATAGATTGTTTCGACTTCGTCGGTCTTTACGTTTTTTCCCTTGCACGTTCCTTAAAACACGTATGACTTTTGTACTGTGAGAAAAACATTTCGCTAAGGAAGCCTTGCCGAGTTCCGTAAGTAGGACAGACACAAACATCTAATCCTTCGTGGAGAATGACTGGGCCAAACAATATTTTCTCTGCGCCCCTATCACGTTTGTCACCCAAACATTATTTCTTTCCTTATTTTTTGTATCGGATGCTTTCTTGTGTGAACTCAGTCAGTTCGAACAACCACTCTTCATTGGTGTTTGGAATATCTAATTGTTCATCCCTGTGGCCACACATGTACTGTATGGCCTGCTCGACCGTTCACCCAATACCAACAACCAAATACTGAATTATTTTATATATTTTAAGAAATAATAGCAACCATATGAGTGTAAAGGTTTTGAAAGCCCGATTTGAGCATGTTTGAACAATACGATTTTTCTTGTGAACAGTTGCTTTGTAAAAACGAACGTGACTACCAACCCCGTCCGTTCGCAAACGCAAGCCTGAGCTCGGATTTGTCCCGAACCTTGTCCATTCGTTTCAAAGCAAGGGGATGGCGAATGGGGAGGGGCGGGGCGGGGCGGGTCGAGGCGTCGCGTCGCCTTGGTAGAAGCGGTCGTCGCCGCAGACCGCTCGCGGCGCCACCGCAGGCGGTGCGCCGGCGGCCCCTTTGATGGAGGCCGGCGCGGCTTCGCATTCGGCGCCCCGCCCCGCCCCGCCCCGCCCCGCCCCGCGCCCGACAACCCACCTGCTCTGCTCCATGCCACTCGTTGCCCGTCCTCCCACTCACTCACTCGTCCTTCCGCTCGCTCACGCGCTCACTCACATACTCGCTCACTCACTCACATGCTCACTCGCTCACTCACTCACATGCTCGCTCGCTCTCTCGCTCACTCACTCGCTCGCTCGCTCACTCACATACTCACTCGCTCGCTCACTCACTCACATACTCACTCGCTCGCTCACTCACTCACATACTCACTCGCTCGCTCACTCACTCACATACTCACTCGCTCGCTCACTCACTCACATACTCACTCGCTCGCTCACTCACTCACATACTCACTCGCTCGCTCACTCACTCACATACTCACTCGCTCGCTCACTCACTCACATACTCACTCGCTCGCTCACTCACTCACTCACATACTCACTCGCTCGCTCACTCACTCACTCACATACTCACTCGCTCGCTCACTCACTCACTCACATACTCACTCGCTCGCTCACTCACTCACTCACATACTCACTCGCTCGCTCACTCACTCACTCACATACTCACTCGCTCGCTCACTCACTCACATACTCACTCGCTCGCTCGCTCGCTCGCTCGCTCACTCACATACCCACTCCTTCCGCTCACTCACTCGTCCTTCCGCTCACTCACTCGCCCTTTCAGCCCATCTACTTGTCTCTTGCACCTATTGCGTAGTAATCTGCGAAATTCCCGTGTCCACAAACTGCCCGTTCAAATTCTCTGATCAGACCATCCGCCAGGTCGTCCAACTATTACTCGCTTGAAGGACTTTCGTCTGCCCGTCTTCGTACTTCTCGTCCACAGCTGTACGAGCGTCCGTCCGTCTGCTCGACTAACCGTCCAATACTCGCAACCAATCTTTCTTTCTTGTGTAAATCTTATGTACTGCTTTTCTGTATTTAAAAAAATGTAACAGCAACCACATGAATGTGTTGGTTTTCAAAACACGTGTAAGTACATTTGAACAATTTAATTTTTATTTTGAATACTTGCTTTGTGAAAACGATCATGAGCTGATACTTAAAGTCTGCTATCCTTTACTTCTTTTTTTTTTCGTCAACTACGAAAATGCACACCACCAGTCTTCGTCACTTAACGCTTTGTAACCACTTTCCTACACATCTCTCAATTACCGTGTGCTCAATCACCGCCGCGCGCCAGTTCCTTTTGTCACTTGTTTTGCAGACACGTCGTGTAACCCACTACTCCCCATTTTCCCCAGTGAATTCCCGTCATAGCGGCCATCCGGGAAACCGATTATGTCTCCTTATCGTTACGTCTGTTTGATTCGCAAACTTTTTGTATAAGTTCATAAAGCGAGGTCGCAAAAAATTTCAGCGACGAAGAGTCGTAAGGAAAAAGTTGAAAATGAAGTCTTCACGAAGATGTTGGTGTAACAATCTATCTGGCATGACCTATCTGGTTATTTACACCTATCTGGCTATCTGGTTATTTACACCAAGTTGACCAGCACTGACCCTGCCTGCGATCTCCAGCATCCTCGCGCTGGACTCCGCAGGCCCTTCCCATCCCGGATCCCCTGCCGCCCGCCAATCCACGATCGCCCTCCGCACCTATTGTCGCCGGTGGCCTCGACCCCTTTGCTCCATCAACCCCCCGCGGCCGGCCACTCCGGCGTTTGACTGCGCTGCCCCCCCCCCCCCCCGCCCCCCGTCGGTCGTCGTCTCCGTCACGGCAGCGACCCCCTCGATCGTCTCCTCCTCCGCCGCCGCCGGCTCCGGCCGCGGGCCCGCGCCGACACCTTGCTGCACCTCGGCCGCGCAGGGTCGTGCCTCCCCGTGGCTTTTGCCGCCGCCGCCGCTCGCCGCTCGCCGCACACGGTTGCTCGCTGCGCCGCCATCAGTCACGTCGCGGTTCCCGGGCGCGCGTCAAACATGGCCGTCAGTCGCCGCCGCTGCCCTCACCTCTCGACCTCGCCGCCTCCCGCCGCTCCGCCCCGCTTTCCTCCCGGGCTTTCTGCTCCGCGCCGCCGCCGCAACCCGAGTTCGATCCCCGGCGGCTCCTTTGTCCCAGTCCCTGCGTCCCCGGGCCGCCGCGGTCGTCCCATTGTGCCGTGGCGCGGCGACGGGGGCGGGGGCGGGGGCGGCGACGGCGCGGGGGCATGAACAGAAGCGTCTTTCGCGTTGGACGGCTGCGCGAACGATTACCGCTGGATGATCTATATACTCTATTACCATTTGTACTCGCTCTTCTCGGTAGATTGGACGTTCTGGGAATGCGAAATGCAATACGTGATTGTAGCGTTTGTACTCCGTAAATAATCTCTAAATGCAACCTAACTAATTTCCAGAAATTAATTAAACCTCGTGAAGCCGAAAATGTTATTGGATTGATACTTCTCTCTCTCCTCTGCTCTCCACTGATGTTTTTCTTCTTTCTAGTTACGCGACGTAACTCTCTTAGTCCTGTCGGATTAGAGTCTTATTTTCCCACTATCAAGAACGATAACTTCAAACGTTTTAGACTCCTTAGGGAGCTGATGTATAAGTCTTCGTTCACCTTCTTTCGGAAATACTTAAGATTTAGAAAATGAATTTCCTGGTATACTAGCTTTGGTAAATGAAACTTGAATAAATCAATTTTGGTAATAAAATATAACAACATACAATATCAGTCAATCAGAATGAACCATGCAAACTTTTCGAACTTCTGGAACTAAATTAACCCCATGTATGTACTTATTACCTAGCAAAGTGTGAATTCCTTGAGTGACACCTGTTCTTAGTACCGCACTAATTGGTATGTGGTTTCTTTTTGTTTCAGTACTACGAAATGTCGTACGGCCTCAACGTCGAGATGCACAAGCAGGTAAGAGAGGGGACAGCGATGCGCGATTCGGATCAATGTCGGCGGTTGGCGCCTCTCCCCTCGCCGCCCCTCCCCTCCCCTCCCCTCCCCTCCCCTCCCGCACCCGTCCCGTGCCGGCGCCTGGCCCCGCGCGCCCCATCTCTCACAGCTCCCCCCCCGCCCCGCCCCCCCCCCCGCGCTGCCTTTCCGCTCCCGCTCCTCCTTTCACTCGGGCTCGCCCTCGGGCGCCCCGCCCCGCCCCGCCCCGCCCCGCCCCGCCCCGCCCCGCCCCGCCCCGCCCCGCCCCGCCCCGCCCCGCCCCGCCCCGCTCCAATCCCGCGCCCGTGCATGCGACACTGTTGCTGCTGAGACGGTGCCCCCGTTGTGGAAGTTTTGGAAAGTCTCTGCCTCGAATAAATGTGGGATTTTAACAGCGTTGATGTTAAGAAAATGTGCCACTTGTAATTTTACGCCGCCTTCCTGAACGAGTCTCATCTGTGCGTCTGTTATGTATACCTACAGATTTAATTGATACAAAAATACCTGTTCGACAAATGCTGATAAAATAATTCATTTGCTAATTGTTAACATATGTACAGTACATTAAATTGTTATAATTAATTCTAAAAGTCGAAGAGTCCACTTTATACTTTATTTTGTTTGCGTTGAAATCATTTCCTCGTATCTAAAGAGTGAGTCCAAAGGAAAACTAGAGTCTTTACGGACGCTATTTCAATATATTTGTTGTTAATTCATTTCATAGTCTCTCATGCATCAAATCTCTTTTCTGAAGAGCCTGTCGAGGTTCTCGTTCATTTCATACTCTTGTAATCTGACGCATCATCGAGCCATTATGTGAATTCTAGATAATAGTTTTCTTACTAAGTCTTCACCCTAGGACTGCATGTAGCAGCTCGTGACGTACGTTACATGAAGTTACTGGTTTTCTTTCTTGACTATTATTCCCTTATTTCTCAAACTCCGCTTCTCGAGGTATCTTCAGTTTGTTGTAATCCACTCCGATTTTTCGTTCTCTCAGCGCTACTCGTCGACGTCATCATACAGAGGTCTACCTCGCTCGCCCACGTTCTGCACACGCCTGTGTTTCGCATTCCCTCTTGCCCGTCCCTCCCCCGCTCCCCATTCATCTCGCCTCCCACACAAACACTCGCCCCCCCTCCCACCCCGGCCCGCCCGCGCCCCTCGCAATCCCCTATCGGTCGCTCGGCGCTCTGGCAACAGCGTCGCGGGAGGTCGCGTTCAAATTGCTTTAGCGGAAATTCGATGCGCGGCCGGCTCCCCCGCCGCCGCCGCCGCCGCCGCCGCCGCCGCCATTCAGCGCGTCCGCGACATCAAACGGCCGCGCTGCGCCCCCGGCTGCGACGGCGGCGGCAGTGGCGACGTTAGCAGAGGTGACGGGGGTGGAAGAAGCGGTGATGGGGCGGCAGTGGTGACGGGGTGGAAGTGATGGCAGTGGTGACGGGGATGGAGGTGGCAGCGATGGAGTGGTTGACAAGGATGGGGGCGGGGATGGCGTGATTGGCAGGGGTGATGACGGGGATGGTGGCGACGAAGCCGTGGTTGATGAGGATGTTGGCGGCGATGGCGTGGTGGAGGTGGATAGTGGTGGCGGCGGCGATGGAGTGGTTGACAGGGAAGGTGATGGCGCGGCGGCGAAGATGACAGGGATGAGGGTGGCGGCGATGGCGTAGTTGACGCGGATGGAGGCGGCGAATGCGACGGAGATGGTGGTGGCGGGGATGGCGTGGTTCACGAGGATGATGGCGACGATGGCGTATACTGCAATTTTCGTAACTTTGTCCCTGACGGAAATCAGCTGTTTCGCTGCCATCCAATCAGGAGCTTATATTTCGCGAAAGTGACGTCACTATGCTCCCGATTGGATGAAACCGTGAACAGCTGATTTCTGTCAGGGACAAAGTTACGAAAATCGCAGTATAGTTGACGCGGATGGTGACGGCGATGGCATGGTTGACTGGGATGGTGGTAGTGGCGAAGGCGTGGTTGGCAGGAATGGTGTTCGCGGCTATGGCGAGGTTGATGAGGATAGTGGTAGCGGCGATGGCTTGGTTGACGGGGATGGTGGCGGCGGGTGGCGAAGACGACGGCGTAGCTGGCGGCGGCGGCGGCGGCGGTTGCGCGTTTGGCGGGGGCGGCAGAGAGCGAATGAGCAGCGGCAGGGCGGCTGTGGCGGCAGGCAGAGAGGACGACAATGGCTGCGGGGGTGGCCGGGGAGCGCCAGCGGAGCTCGCAGCGCGGGAGGAGGGCGGGGCGTTGGCGCGCCTATGAACTTGCGCCACCCCGTCGCGAACTTCGCTTGTTGGATGCGAGACCCTCGCGCAAGCTGGACGTAGTCCGGGCACTCGCTGTGATCCCCTCCCCCCTCCCCACAACCTCTTCTCCTCCGCGTACTACTCGTATTCGTTGATCCGCGAAAGAAGCAAATCTATTTGAGGCATCATTTCAGGAAACTCTTTTGCAGCATTTATGTAAAGGGGACTATGACGATTGATGTATAACTTTTCCTTTTAAGAGCTCGTTTAACGCAATAAGATTTCAAGACTGTAATATGTGAGATGTGGAGAACTAACAAGTAGATTCATCAGCCTCTTTGATCATTGTCATCGTAGAATCTACTTCTAATCATCTTCTCGTGTTATTAGTTCTCATTGCGATTAATAGATATCCAGTATCCCAGTATCGCAATTTCATTGCTTCATATTGTTTTGCACACAAACTTCAACAAGTTTGTAAGATAAGTTTCTTGTTGGGGCTTCATGGCAAAACGAATCCTTCGAAATACCTGAACAACAAAAATGATTCAATTTGATACTTATCAGAAGTTCGTAATCGTTTAAGTTGTCAAGTTGGTTTGCGTCTATTAACAACTTATTTTCGTGCTCTAAAATCCCACCACTCATGAAGAACTGACGAGAGTTTTCGCTTTGAACTTGTGCGATGATTTTATTTATTTTTTTAGCCAAGTGTAGAACTATGATCTTTGTGGGAACTTATTACGGAAAATGCCCAGTTTCGCACGCTTGTTTTAAGACACTGGTAAATACAAGGCATTTTCCGGGACCACTCTGTATTTATTCTTCTTCTTCAGTAAACAGTATGCTTAGACGATTTAAAAAACCATAACCTCAAATAAACGACGACGATGAGCTTGTAGTTCGAAACACTGCTTAAGACAAGCTTTTTACGTACAGAGGCACATCCAGAAGTACAGCCCAGGATAATCCTGCAGCCGAGAACACGACCAGGCGCTTTGCAGGAACCGTCACCCGACGGATCCTTTTCCCCGAATTTGGAAAAGCTGCTGCTGGTGCCGCCTCTTCCGAAGTACGCGCAGGGCCCACTCTCCCCGCCCCGCCCCTCCCCGCCCTGCGCTGCCGCACCGCTCCCGCGGCGCCGGAGCGACGATGGAGCGAACGCGGCGGCAGCGGCAGGTGGAGCGACGCAGAGCGATGAGAGGCGAGGTGAGTCGGGACACAGGCCTCCACCGCCTCCGCCTCCACCGCCACGCCGCCGAGCCGTCACGTGCCGGGCCCGCCTCCGCCGCCCACGGGCGTCCACCTTGCTCGCCGCCGCGGCGACACGGCGAAATAAAAAAGAGAACCCAGCTCCGGGGGAAGGGGGCGTGAGAGCGGGAGAGAGAGAAAGAGACGGGCAGGCCAGACAAAGACCGCTGCCACCGCCGCCGCGCTGTTTCTCCTCTTGACCATAGCGCGGCGCGCTAGTCGTCGCCCCCCCCCCCCGCCTTCGCCGCCCGCCCCCGCCTCCCCCCCCCTCACCCACCGCCACCGCCGCCGCTGCCGTCCGCACACACCCCGCCCGCCCGCATCCGCGCGCCGCCGCCTACCCTTCGCTATAGTCGCCTATACAGGCTTCCGTACTACTTTTTTTCCCTCGGCGGTGGCCGCATCGATTTTTGAGTCCCGAGCTAATCCGAGGGACTGTCCCCGACACATCCGCTGCCGCCGCCGCCGCCGCTCGGGCGATCGCCCTGGGCGGGTCCGCCGTCCCCTGCTCCACGCCTCGCACACATACACACACACACACACACATCGGGGCGGTAGCGCCGCGTCCGTTGCCTGGGTCCCTACGTGCTCCGCTGCCGCCTCTCAGCCCGGCTCCTCGTTCTTCGTTCGTCTCCACCTCTGCCCCCGCCCTGGCCCCGCCCCCGCCCGCGCCCCCGCCGCCGCGAGCGCTGTGGTAAACACTCGAGAGCTGAAGCGCGACACTCTTTCCCGCCCCCGCGCGCCGCGCCGCGCCGCGCCGCTCCTCTCCGCTCCACTCCACTCCACTCCAGCCCGCAGTTCGGCGCTATTGGCGGCGAGGGCGGCGCAGGCGGCGGCGGCGGCGAGGGACCGAGCGGGGGCGGGACGGGCAGGGCGCGGCGGGGCGAAGAGGGCGAGCCTTTGTGCGCGTGGGCGAAGGGTGCCCGTTTTCTCGCGATGAGGTCGCGCGCGCTGCCGTCCTCCTCTCCTCTTCCCTTCCCGTCCTCCTCCTCCTCCCCCACCTCCCTCGCCCCGGCGCTGCTGCCGCCGCCGCCTAACGACACCATAATAACCAGAGGGATTCATTAAACAGACGTACCGAATTTCATTATCGTGCATCGAGGCGGGAGGGATTATGTTTTAGTGCGCGCCGCTCTTGGAGGCGCTGAGAAGGAGAGGGGGGGCGCACGAGAGAGTGAGAAAGGCGAGGTGAGTGGCCGAGCGGGCGAGAGGAGCCCGGGGGAGAGTGGTGAAGCGTGAAAGGGCGGGCGAAGGGCCAGGTGACGAGAGGAGAGGCGAGCGACTGGGCGGAATGGGAAAACGCCAGAGAGGGAGCGGGGACGAGATGAAGGATTGCTCTCCGGCGCTGCTGGAAATGTGGATCGAAGGAGTGAGGAAAAAAAAAAAAAAAAGAGCGAGGTAGACGAAAAAATAAACGTCTGGGTGGACGAATTAAAGGGTAGGAAGACTCGTGAAAGAAAAACGCGAATCAACAGATATTCTGGCGAATGGTGGAAACTAGCAAAATAACCTGACGGGCCAGTGAATGAGCAAACGCCTGTTTATCTTATCTCATTGCCGCTTATCTCACTAGAGTGAGGGGCAGTATGGACGGGCGAGTCTATTGCGAGATAGAAGTGAGTAAAATCAATTAAGATACGTGTCAGAAAGGGGGAAAGAACGAAGGAATGGAAATAAATGAACTAAATAAATAACCAACAGAGAAAACGAGTACTCGAATGGAAGAAATGAAACTAACTAAAACAATGAATGAAACGTGGGGGTGACTGTCGTAATAGTGAGTAAAATTATACTAAAAAAACAGACAAAATTAACAGGTCAAAAATATGCTTAAAATGAAGTACGTTTTTACCGTATGAGCCAGCCAACAAAAAACATAGGTTGTATTATATGACCAGTTTTGTGGAATCGGAAAAAGAACTAGAACAAGGAATGTCATTTTAAGGCATGGAGCAGTAGGCAATAGAATCGTAGAATTGTAGGAATCTCAATTAGGAACCTGAATGATTAAATTTATGTTGGCTATCTCATGGTGTGATTCGATAAATTAAGTTTTTAACTTCGTGACCGCGTTTGCTTTTAATTTTGATGGGTTTGTGAGACCTCGACCGGGTTTTGCCCTGACCTTCAATGTTGTTAAGATCGCAGTAAGGCAAAGCACAGTAAGGTAAGCAGAAGCTTAAGTCATTACAAAGGTTAGACTTCCGTTATGTCGTGGGAACGTTTGATTGTGTGACATCGCGATTTGTTGGTTAGCATCCAGCAAATAATACCACATAATAGAACGTCACCAAGAAGACGAAAGCAACTGCCATGGTGCACGTACCGCAAGAATCACCTACTCACCACAATTCTCGTGCTGCGGAAATAGTGGTTGCACAGGCCGCCGCGTCCAGCAAGAAACGAGGCAGCAAGCAAAAGACTGAAAGACCCTTGGCATTGTTACAAGTAGTGAAATGACTATGTCAGCGCTCTTGCAGAGAACGGAGATGCTTCAGAAGAGCGATGTAACATTTACTTCAGCATTTGCGATAACATCGCTAACGACTTCCCGTGCATTATCGCCAAACCGCATTTTAATAGCTTCCGGTGTTTAGAATATTAAAAGGCCTCAACATGAAGAATGCGAACCCACGTTAACGAAACAAGTTGTACGTCTCCTCTTGCAGGAACAGGCATTGGAAATGTCTACTTCATCATTAGACTTACCTATTAAAATACGAATAATCGTTCTACTGGGTGATCCAAGCTAAAATATAGGCATTGAAAAAACCGAACGCTGTAAAACGAAATAGAATCAACGCTATTGCATTTGATGTGGTCTCCAAGTCTAACTTATCGCTGTCAGTTGAGTGTGCGAATAGTGTTTTTTTTAAATGATACGATAATATCATTAGAGAATATTGAAGCAGTAGTGTCCTTTTTTAAGCTATTTATAATTTAAATAGTGATAGATGATTACCCATTAGAAATCAAATACAACATGCATGAGACTAATTTGAAGAAAAAATCTGCGTCAGTTTATATCTGTTTGAAAATCTAAACTGTAATAATGAAGAAAGAATGAGAGAGTCGTTTGCTAAGGGATATTCTACGTGCGAGATCAGACGTTGGGAATTTGCTGGGAATTGTGAGTCCTAAATGGTATTCAGGCCGAGGAATGTTAAACGATGTATTTCGAACATTGACAACAGCGCCCAAGACATGGATAATATATCTTGGAATTTTATGGGTTAAAATAAAGTTGAGAGGGATGACTGCAAGGCGCATAAGAAATTGAGAACGAGAAGTACGTATCATGAGTAAGGGGCGGGGAACGAAAGGAATCTGGAATGCGAAATGACATGGTATGCTGTAATTGGCCGACAGAATTGACAGGTGAACATGTCCAGATTTTGCAGGGTTATGAAATCACAACAGTCAGTGCAAACCCGAACTTTCTAACGTTGCAAGGTTAATTTGCACCGTGTAAAATTGCTGCTGTAGATTAGCTTGTATTAGGGTGTGTGAAACTACGAAAATGATACCGTTTTGGTTACACAATCGGCGAAACCCGCTCAGGAATGATAAAGAATCAATCGAAAGGAGTCGAAATGAAGATTGTTGTTCCGTGACAGTGTGAAGACGAAGCATTATTTTTAACTTCGTACTCGAAAATAATCAAGAAAAAAGTCGAAGATATTTTTTTACCATACTGAAGTGTGCACGATGCGCTACAAACAGTATTGCGCATTTTCAATACTAGTGAATCCATCTTCGCAGTTCGCGAACAAAACCGTAGCCTACTAGAGTTTACATGAACCCGAGAAAGAATGAGGCCCGCAGCACGTGGAGCCAAAAAACGCAAAAACGTAACATTTTTTTGTTTGTTTGTATTTATTTTATTTTTAGGGACGCGGGACGTTTAACGCGTCGCATGCGAGATGTTGGATGCGAGGCGCCGGACGTGAATCGTGGGGCTCAGGTCTACGGACAGGGAAGCGCGGGCGACGCGACGTGTATCAGGAGCGGATGGACGCCCGCGGGCGGGGGCGGGGGCCTGCGTATCCGTCACTGTCCGCCGCCGCGCGCGCTCGCCCCCGGCTCTGGCTCCGGCTCCGACGCGCACACGCCGCCCGCTCGCCCCTTTTTTCCCCTCCACTGTCGCCGCCGGCCCCGGACCCCGCCCCGCCCCGCCCCGGCCCGGGCGCCGCCCCTGCAACTGCCTCTGCTCACGCCTGCACCCGCCTCTTGTCTTCGTCCTCCGCCTCCGCCTCTCAACCCATCGCCATCCTTGGCCCTTCACGGGCCTCATTCACCTGCTCCCACATTCGTGAATTCACCTACCCCCAGTCACCCTCTCTCCCAGTCACCCTCTCTCCCAGTCACCCTCTCTCCCAGTCACCCTCTCTCCCAGTCACCCTCTCTCCCAGTCACCCTCTCTCCCAGTCACCCTCTCTCCCAGTCACCCTCTCTCCCAGTCACCCTCTCTCCCAGTCACCCTCTCTCCCAGTCACCCTCTCTCCCAGTCACCCTCTCTCCCAGTCACCCTCTCTCCCAGTCACCCTCTCTCCCAGTCACCCTCTCTCCCAGTCACCCGCCTCTGCACCATTCTCATCCCCTGCCTTTATCTTTGCTCCCGCCTCCACCTCTCCCCAACCCCTGCCTCTTGCATCTCCCTCGCCCCTGCCCCTGCCCTTGCCCTTGCCTCTGCTTCTTCTTCTGCTTCTGCTTCTGCTCCTGCTCCTGCCCCTGCCCCTGCCCCTGCCCCTGCCCCTGCCCCTGCCCCTGCCCCTGCCCCTGCCCCTGCCCCTGCCCCTGCCCCCGCCCCCGCCCCCGGCCAACTCCTCATCGCCCTTACTAGCTGCCCGCGGCCAAGGCCTCGTACACCGCTGCCCCTCCCACCCTCACGCGTGCGTTGATCTGGGCGATGGGGTCACACGAGCGGACCAGCCTCATGTGGCGCGGCGCGGCGGCGTGGGCGGTGATAATGTGTGATGGCGTTTCGACGCTGCGCGGCGCTGACGGCGTCTCTGCAGGCTCTCGAGCCGCCCGTTTTATGCCGAATGTCGAAATGTCGTGCAAACAGATGCTGATTTTTCTTTCGGCTGAGCGAACTTTCTTTCGATACGTTATATAGCTTTACAACCACAACCATTACACCAGAAAATAATACTTCGGTATCTTGCGATGACTACTAGACAGTGATGTGGTTCCACTGGTTGGTAAAAAGTGCGAATTCAGCTCGCCGATTCTCAACTTCTATTCAGGCTCTTGCATCATCCCCTCTGTACCGAATGTTTTTTTGATGTTAAATTAGAAAACAATGTTTGGCAAACTCGACCACCATAGACGTCTCCACAGTAGGTACAGTCATGTGTGTTAGTAGTCCAAATGCAGTTCTACAATAGGCTGTACCTTATACAAATGCACCTTAGTGATTTTATCAGAGGCTCTTAAAACCACACAATTTCTTTAATTAATAAACCTCAAATACTCTCTAGACAATCGACCGCATTACATAAATCAGCGTGTTAAACTGTTGATAAAAGCATTGTATTAAAATTTTTCTTCGCTTTTTAATTGTATAATGTTTTTCTCCAAGAATTATTCCGCATGTTATTGTTACTTCCGGTACGGCGACAGTGACAAATATTTGCTGAGAGAAGAAATGGTCGGCATTCAAACGCGCTCATCACCGCCTTCGCCCCGCCTTCATCACCACGTCCGCCTTAATCCACCCCCGTCGCCCTCAACTCCGCCCCCCCCCCCAACGCAGCGTCCGCGCTTCGCTCGGGGCCCTCGCCCTCATTCGCCGCGCGAGGGGGCGCGGACACAATGCTCCCCGCGCGGGACCGCGCGCGCCCAAAGCTAACAACATGAATGCGGGATCAAGTGGTTTTCATACGTTGTTACACGCGCAAATTACCGTCTGCGCGCGAGGAGACCGACCCTGCGATTCTTGCCGGCTCGTGTTTTTTTGTGTCTTCTTTGTGAACGAGCGAATTTCTTTTCAATACATTGTTCACATTCAGACCAACATATCTCAGATGTCGATGTTTTTATAACGCGCGGCACTCGTAGTTTACAAATGCTAATGAAGGAAATATTCCAGTTCAGTGTCGATGCAAAGAAGAGAAAAGCAATCGTGGCCATTTCTCATTTTCGGGGTGGCGCCGGTTTGGTTTGACGGTGAAGCAAATGACTCGACGATATCTATTTTAATTAACTTACAATTATGAATTTTTAAAAGTTTAACGGACCGCTTAAATACTACAGCTACTGTACCATTTTTGATAAATATTCTTTACTCATTACAGAGAAAAAGGTAAGGGACCGCCTTGAGCTTAGTTTGGATGGGTCTAAAGCATCGTAAGAGTACATTAGTTCATGAATCATGAACAGTAATGTACGCTAGCGTTCCGCTTGGAACAAGTAGGTGCCATAATATATTCCGCACACTAAATTGGTCTTTCAACAGCGAGAAAGCCTTTCCTTATAATTCTTTACTCAACTTCCTCTTCACAGGGTGTATACTGGGGTAATTCTCTCTCTCTCTCTCTCTCTCTCTCTCTATATATATATATATATATATATATATATATATATATATATAGAGAGAGAGAGAGAGAGAGAGAGAGAGAGAGAGAGAGAAACACACACACACACAACTAAGAGATTGTAATGTCTGTATTGGTACTTCTGTGAGTCCTGTAACAGCTTTCACTTCGTATATCCGTTGCGTTGTGAGGGCAGTCTTTTTTTCTGGAATGAGTAGAAGTAAATAGAGAGTGTTCATGCAAAGATTACATGTTTGTCACTTATTATTCCGTCTTGTGAACATCAGCCACCGCCAAAACAGCCAATCACAAACTTGGAAACACATCGTACCGCCTTCTCCGCACCTCGGATTCTCCGGCTGTCGATTTGCTTTCCCTGGGACGCGTCTCCGGAGTCGTGAATTAAATCAAAAGGGCGTCAGAAGGGTGGAGTGGGGAGGGAGTTTGAACCGGCAGGGGAAGTGGCCGCACAACTTCATCGCCACCTACGTGTGAGGTGGGACGTTAGGGAGCGCGTGTTACACGAACGCACGTGCGTGCGGACGGACGCACGAACGTGTGGCGGTGGCGGTGGCGGTGGCGGTGTTGGCGGTAGCCAGACTACCGTAATCCGCGAGCGAGGGCCGCCGCCGCCGCCGCCGCCGCCGCCGCCTCCGCCGCCGCCGCCACCGCCGCCACCGCCTCCCTTCGCATACGGTGCCGAGCACACAAGAGGGGAGCGGTTGCTGCTCCGTCGGTCTGCCGAGCGTGCTACTCTAGGGATGCACTATCTACCTTTTTGAAACATCGATTGTTTTGGAATGTCGATTGTTTTGTATAAAATCTATGTATTTGCCATCGATTTTATTGAAACTTTTTTTTTCTCTCTCGCATATTATTTACGTAGTGTAGAGAAAGTACTGTAATGTCGCGGCGACAAAAGTGATTTTTCGAGAGAAAATCTCTTATCGCGGGGCTCTAATAACGATGTTGAATAAAATGTATCCACTTTAGAAAAGTAGATACATTTTATTCATCATTGAGATGTTTTGTGCTCGGAAGTTTTTATCCGAATCAGTATTTTATTTTGAATTGAAAAAACTATCATAAACAATTATTTTTTGATACTCTTAAATTGGAGATTCTTCGGACCAAAGTGATAAAGTAAGTTATTATTGGTCGCAAACTTGAGTTTTGGTCGATATATTTCTATTATTTTTGTATCGTCCAGTCAGTTAATAAACGTTTTATTAATACTGATCATTTTTTCTGGTCTTTTTATCAGTTAAATCCCAATTATACAACAATGAGTGATTTCAGTCAAATTAAATCTCCTCCGCGTGAACATTAGTTATTAGAGGTAAGTAAGCCAGCTTTAAAAACATTGGTGTTTGAAAACTATGATGGATTTTGGGCGAAACATTATTAACACGTTTTGATTTCGAATCGGTATGTTTTGAAACATCGATGATTAGCAACGGTGAAAATGAGACTTGAGTTATTTGACGCGAATGTCGAGAATATATTGTGATATACCAGAACGGGACATGGTTTATTCATAATATTAGTTGTATACGGGGCGACTAAATGGACTTGTAAAATGGCGATATCCGGCCCTAGTAACGCCAGCGCAGAGGGTTGCTATGGTGCAGGGCAGGTAAATAAACTAGCTGCAAGCCTCGTAGGTGCCGGAACGCTGGCTAGATCGATATAATAAAGAATATGTGATTGGTCGAAAAACGTATGACGGACGAAGGCGCGGCTACATGGGGTTGTAAGAAATGAGCGGGTTGGCGGGGGGCAATTAGACTTTCGGGTGTTTACCGCCGTGTTTTGGAAAAATAGAACGTGGGACGCTACCGACCCATCAAGGGTTGCAAAATACAGAAAAACATTCATTCGGACTTGGAGCTTCGTTGAGTGCAGATCGTTACAGTCTGACTCAGAGTGGTGGAGTGTAGGTCGTGAACTCGGCTCTTGAGTTTCGTGGAGTGCAAATAGTGTGCGGACCTTGTAGTTGAAAGTGAGACTTATACATTTTCGTGCGAAAAGTAACAGTCGTCATCGGACTTAGAAATTATTTGCCGGAGTACATCCGCGGACTTGGGCAGTTTTGGGTGTTCACCGGACGATAGTTCGAACATTAGTATTTTATTAAACTCGTGTGAAAGATTATAAACCTAAAGCGTCGGAAAGAACTTAGCTAGATTTTATGCAGTGTGGACTGGATACTTCAGCAACCGCGCAAGATCAGAAGACAGAAGAGCGACTCGGATTCATCGGCCAAGTGAGAAGCGTCTTCGGAACGAGCGGGTCGGCAAGACGGTAACATATACTGCAGTATATTAAAATAATATCTTTTAAAAGGGGTCATGGCCATTAAGTAATCTGTTAAAATTAACATTGAATAAATTGTTAAATTTTGTTCTTTGGAAAAAGAAAAGAGTCTGTTCATTTGTCAATCATAAGCTTCTAATTAGTTGGAAGCAGAGAATTTCCATATTTCAGATTCCACGCCAGGCTGTACAGTCGGCAGATCAGGTAATCGGCTATCTTAGCGATAGTGAATACATGTAATCCGAATCCATCGGCCCAAGCTAGCTGGATGCCCATATAATTTTGACAGAATTAAATAGGGAAAAGTTAGTATTAGTTTATGTCACCTGTTCCTGGCGCCCACATCTTTCTATAAATTCGGAACAGGTCAAACTCACGACAACGTATTACGAAGTGAAGGATGAAGGTATATTTCAATATATTTGCAACTTATTCGGAATCAAATGTTTCAGCTCTCATTGGCGATACAATGATTATATTTGTTTCCAAAATATGATGCTTCTGTAGGAAGCGCGACAGTCTCTTTAGTCTCTCTTAGCGATCATTTAGAAATCATGGATTCTTTCCGTTTTAGGCACTCACTTAATGAGTGGAAATCACTTTTCGAAAAAATTAAAATCGCAAAGTGGAATCCACTTGATGTAAAGTCATATCCTAATGTTGGAATTTATTTCACTATCTGCGAACTAATGTTCTGAGTCTGTAAAAACGTTTGATACGTGGTCCTCATTATAAATTTTCTCCGTAACTACTTTATTGGTAGCTGAAGCAAAAGGACATGTTATTCTTTCAGCAAGGTAATACACAAATTCAGTAGTTATTCTAACACAACTAAGTTTTATTTAATTTTAGAACTGAGCGAAATTGGCTTTTATCACTAGACTTTTCTCTCTCTAATCTTTTACTCGTTACATTTACATTTGATATGTAATGAGCACAGACATTTTGTAATTGATGATATTTTGATACAGATAAAATTAATCCATTCTCAAAAATTTTCCTTAACGATTACCCGTGCCAAATATTGTAATTTTGCACGTCTGCGCTGTGAGATTATCAAGTAGATATAATGTGTGACGTGAGATAATGTCTTTATCGCGAAATAAATAAATCCGTCTGAGAGTCTATTTCGATTCTATTGATATCGACTGACTGTTTGAGAAGACGTCAAAAATGTCTGCTGTCGGCCCCGTGGCCGAGATCGCTGAAGCAGTAGTGCCGTAGTGGTCTTGGACCGTGGGGTCGCGGGTTCGAGTCCCGCCTCGGGGATGATTGTATGTGTTCGTCCTATCATCACCATATCGTTTCATCCTCATACCGTAACGTTAAAGCCGATAGTGGTCGCTAATGACCTAGTAGTTGATGCGACCTTAAATAACAAGAAAAAGAAATTTCTGTTGATACTATCGGTTGGATTTGTGCAGATCATAATGCACAACCGCTCGCCAAATGAGTGTGCTCGTGAGTGGAGAAGCCCGTGTAGCGAGAAAAATCTCGTTGGGTGCTAATGAGTGGAAGCGATTGGCGCGTTCTTGATCGCTGTACTGTGCTAAAAACCTTACGCCCACGTGCACAGCGACACCGTTGCCAGCTCTGTCCGGGAGGGTGATGGACGGCAGTCGCGAGCGTTTCCGGAATGCTTCGAAGATTTTATCGTGGAACTACAAAATTTAAATCGTACTTGTGTGGAAACGTAACGTCATGTAACTACCGGAACCAAAAAAAAATACAGTCGAATGTGTATTCTGACATTGTTCAAATGTCATCAAATTCATGACTGATGATGCCTATGTCAGTCATTAATCTGCTCTTTGTAATCTCATCTTCTCATGTAATTAATCTGCTTCTTTGCACTTACGAGTGGGTTACTATTTTAGAAACGATATTGTGAAGAAATATACTCTTGAACATCGGATTCTAGTATACAACACCATACTCTTGAGAACTGTAGAAACGTTGATTATTACAAATTTTGTAATAATTTATTTATTATTTGCGATCAGTTTACCGGATTCTAGGAAAATAGTTAAAACTAATATTAATAATTAAGTAGTTAAGAAATTTTAATGAAGGGAAGAATAGTTGATTAGGCTAAATTGTATCTAAATTAAGACTGTTCAAATGGAGCGATGCCTTGCTAATGAAAGCAAGCTACAAAGATTGTGCTAAACTGTGGCAAATGTTGCAATCAATTAAGCTGTTTTAGAAGGCTCTAAATACAGTGAGAGGAAACAAGAAGAAATCAATACTATACAAAACGTAAATCACTTATTCTTATAACAGATCTTGCTTTCTTTGTTCCAAATAACCCCTTAGTAATTAAAAATTGCGGCAAAAAATTGGTGGAACATTTTCCTTTGAAAAGGTTCATGCTGGCGAGAAAATAAAAAAGTTAAGGTGATATGACAAATGTATGTTAATATTGAAATGCTAGCTGTGAAAAAGGACTTTTTCGGTTTATATTTTAATGCTTTGTATCTTCAAATTTCTAATGAATTTTCTCATTTCGTTTCAGACGGAGATTGCTAAAAGACTGAACGCCATTATTGCCCAGGTGCTCCCGTTCCTAGCCCAAGAGGTGAGTCTCTATTTATTGTTGTCATTATTAGATTTTTTTAATTTGCACAAAATGATTGTCTTCTATAGATATACTGATGTTCAATAAATGTCATTTATGCGTATGTCAATCATCCAAATACCGTTGAATAAATGTGACAATTTTCATGAGGGGAAAACGCTGTTTTCAAACGTATCTGATTAGTTTTTTTCACATTAGTTTATATATTTTTTAAAATAATTTTGTGAATTGAATTGTCTCTGACTGTGGTTGGCAAGGTGTATTGCCAATTGGCTTATAGTCGTTCATTCACTGCTCGTCAAATCGAAAACATATTTTTGCCGTGTAAAGAACAATTTCGCATTTTTGTGGCATCAGTAGAACGAAATTAAATAAAGATCTCAAGCGTTGGAATTTGACTTATACTATGACAGAAATGAACTTTGTAACTTATTACACGATGGTGGTTTCAGGAATTAGAAATTGATGGGCAACACTTCTTTCAGGGATATCATCTCTTGACGGTACAGTATCATACTATTATTATTATTTAAATACTTTTTCTCACTTGAATAGTTTACAGAGGAATAAATGAAAACCATGGGGAGGAACTGTCAAGCATAACCGCTCGGAATACCACACTCCCCCTTCTCTCTCTTTAGTCAGCGCTGTCAATCCATCACATAACAAAGCAGTCTCAGCTTCGAAATTTGTTGTGATAACTTCGCAGTCGAACGTAATCTCGATCCCTCGGACCCGTCCTGCACCACAGCACCCCATATTTCGCGGGACCTACGTCATTGCCAGCCGACGCGCGCGTCGGCCGCCCGCCCGCCCGCCCGCCCGCCCGTCCGTCGCGTCGTTTATGTTTTTTCGCCGTCGCATAAACATTTACGGCCAGACACCGACTCTGCTGCGTCCTGCCGCCGTCGCCACCGCCGCCGCCGCCACCGCCGCCGCCACCACCGCCGCCGCCACCGCCACCGCCGCCGCCGCCACCACCACCGCCGCCGCCGCCGCCGCCACCGCCACCACCGCCGCCGCCGCCACCACGCTGTCGTAGTAGTACACTCTGCCCCCGCGCGGTGCTCTACGAGCGATCAGGGCCGCGAGTCTGCTGTGACCACTCGCTCATTCAAGTTTGATGACACCCCCGCCCGCGGCGGCGCCACCGCCACCGCCACCGCCGAGGCCCCCGCCCCCGCCCCCGACGTCCCCGTGGCACATCGATCCGCACACGCGGAGGCGGCGCGGTCGCCAGGGAGGCGGCGAGAACGCGCGGTCGCCGAGGGAGGCGGCGGGGGCGGCAAGGCCACGGCGAGGCCGATGGGAAAATCGGTTGGGAGCGAACGACTGCGCCGGGGCGTGGGTGGCAGCGGGGCGGCGCGGGTGGCGATGAGGCTGCAAGCAATTTGGGGGACGGTAATGAGCAGCAGGCGTGATCGTGAAGAAGCATGTTAGGAGCTGTGAAGAGTGGTAGGGAGGGGAAAAAATAGATTGGAATAATTCGAGGTTTGTAGAGTTGAGGAAGAGGTGACGGTGCTGGTGACGTGATAAACACGGAATTATAAGTACGAGAGATCAAGCTATGGTAAGAGGATCACGACATTTTCAGCGGTGAGAGTTAGTTCTTACTAGGTGAATTCTGATTGTATTATACTGTGTTTTTATAAGTGATTTACATGAAATTGTTTTGCAGAAATTGTAATTATAAAAATAATTGAAACTACTTCATAGATGATTTCTTGAAAAACGTGGTTATTCCAAATACTTACACTACATTTTCACTTCGAAAATTAAATAATGTGTAATGGAGGTTACAACGGAAAGAGAAGTGCTTGTGTCGTAACCTTGTGAGTGCTGATTAGGAGCCTGGATAGGACTAGACAGTCTCGGGCACTCCTCACACTGTTTTCACAGGTACTTTTTCATTGCGTCGTTAGTGGTTTGTTGTGAATAATGGGATACAAGTAGTAGTGAGAAGGGAAGTCGCCTATTTTTATTAAATTGCGTAATAGGAAAGAATACTCAATGCATAGTTAATGGCTAGACAAATACTACTGTTTTATTCTAAAACTGTATTAGCCAAGACAGAAACATTTATCTGCCGAGAGATCTTTTTATAAACGTAATGCAATTACTGTTGTAGAAATTCTGTGAGAACACTGTTTGGAAAAACAAATTTATTTTTTGTGACAACTAAAAATCGCAGAAATAAGTAAGCGGATCTTTGTCATGATCCTATATCTAAAGACTGGTATGAGCAACATAACCTTCGCCATAACATCACCTCGCCAGCCGAGGAGCCGCGCCAGAGACGCTCGGAATCGTCCGCTGCCTGGAACTGCCGCCCGGCAACGCATCTCCCTCGCCCTGCCAACCCCTTCCGCTCCTCGGTCCGCGCTCGCTCTGCCCCCCCCTCTCTTCGCTCCCGCCCGCGACGTTGACTTCTTCCTCTCTTTGGCCGCATCTCGGGAATTTTCCGTCACCGTTCCCCGCGTCGCTCTGACCCCCGCCCCCCCTCTCTGCAAGCCCCTTACTTCTCCAACGAGACTGAGTATCTCGGTTTATGTCCTTCACCTTTTCCCGGTCCCCTCTCCCTTTTAATCTACCGACTCCCTTACTCGTTTCCCGACCGAGCCTCGTCTTTTCACCTTTCACGACCCCGCTCTCTTCGCGTTCCTTTTTTGTAGGTCCTCTTATCCCTCTCCTCCCTTATTTTTTCTTTCACTTTACCGGTTCCGTTTCTTCCCTCTCCTCGCGTTTCTTCGCCCGTGTCTGCCCTCCGGGGGCCGTATCGCACAGCGCACCCCCTCACTCTGCCCGCTCCTCACCCCAGGGCCGAGCAGCCTCCCGCGACCTGCTATAAAATCCGGCGCCGTAATTTAGAAACCGCCAAGAAGGGCGGGATAAGCGCTCGATTAGGACTGAGGCGTCGCGCCTGCCGCGAAAGCAGCGGCTCGTGGCCTGCGCGCCGCGGAGCAGCAGTAGTATTCGCGAACTTGTTACAAGAATCCTGGGATTGCGCGGGTTAGAAAGCCAAAGGTTCTTGGCGACGAGCGAGAATGGAAAATGAATCGTGAAATCGGGAAAATTACGTGCATTTTGACTAGATTGGCGTAAAATGTAGCGAGACAAAGTTTGTGACCAGTAAATGTTGGATCTGGCAAAACTTTTGTCATTCGAGAGAGATTTCGCGATGTCTGGTTGATGAAATAGATTTGGAAAAATGGTAGTTTCAGGAATGCTGTTTTCATAAGCGGAGTGAATCTTCTTCATAACTTAATATTTACCTGTTTCGGTAACATGGCAAGGACAATACATCCCGTGCTTCGAACAAGTTCACAAAAATGAACAAATATGAACATATCAATGGAGAATGATCAGATAAGCCGGAAACCCTACGAAATTTTTACATCTTAATCCTTATGTAGTACATTTATTCCTTAGAATAATATTAATTAATTTGTGTAATGAGTAGTTTCCACGATAACTGCGGCTCTCAAGCGTTGACATTGTGTCAGCTGATTTCAATAATATTCAATACCTTTACATACTACAAATGCTAAGCATTTACATTGTGTATTTACAATCACTTAAAGTCACTTTCCAAATTCACTCTTTTTCCAATATGCATAACTGGAATGCACGAGAACGCGGGTTGACTGTTCTCGTTCGACATTGTGGGAGTGCAATTCAAATTCCAGCTAATCCACAAGCAGAGGCGACCAGAATACGCACATTCTTAAGGAAAACCTGAGATCTCCCGCGTCGTGAACCTCTCAGCTCATCGAAACTCCATTACTACTCAATCCATCAAACGTCAAATATCATCTATTAATCAATCCCTGTACAAGTCTCACAGGCTCGGGTAAAGGTCATTCGAAGCGTAGGAACAATAACAAATAAGATCTGGGCTCACCGGGAGACGATGGCCTCCAATACAATACTGCCCGGGGCGATGTAGATTGATTGATTGATTGATGTTTTCGGCGCAACTGCTACTACATTCGTCAGTCTTGTTAGTATAGTGAATGTTATATTCCAAGAGGTGGCGGTTCCTTAGCTGCATGTGACCTGGGTGGCTCCAGCATGTGGCTCCAGCGTGACTCCTGGCCCCAGTCAGGACAAGCGCTAAATTCCCGACTAGTCTCCCAATAAGTGTGGTAGTGTATTGCACGTAATGTGTGCAACGATAGAGAATAGCACGAGGAAGAGAAAGGAAAAAAACGCGGGCCGTGGCCTCTTTGTTAGGTATTAATCGGAGAAAACACGGAAAACTACTGAGAGAACAGCTGACAATTAGCATTCTCCTCCGGAAATCCTACGCGTTTGAATTCGGTCTATGTAACGGGTGTCTAAAATTCGGCAACGTAGGAATTTGAACCTCAGAACCTTCCTGTTAAGAGTCGCTGCAGAGACCGACGATGTAGCCCGAATATTACTCGTAGCGGGGACTAGCGGTGAAACCACCCAGACGGTCCAGAGGGCACGTACTGTGACCGCAGAATCCTTCGTGAGCGACCAAAGAGTCTGTTAATAAATAAATAAATAAATGCCAATACTATGATAAAATTTCGACTCAAGTTCTGGCACCTCATCTCACATCAAGGGGCCATGGGAACCATGGTCGAACGCCCATAAAATGTATATGATTAAATATATATTTATGAAGTTATAAATATGCGTCGAAATTGTTTAATGTTTATGAATTTATTTTAATGATATGAAGAAGGAACAATTTAAACAATTTCTTTAACTGCCGATACTTTTGTAAAATTTTATTTCTAGTAGAATAATAGAAAGACTTATGTGAAGATTTTTTAGATGTTTTATTGTCAAATATAGTTTATAAAATTAAAACTTACTCTTTAAATATAAGTTAATGATTGCCATCAATTAAATTTAAAAACTAGTTTCCTTTCATTTGATCAAAGACATTGTAATAGCATTTGATTCACTACCTCCTTCCCCTAAGTATTTTCTGAAGCCACCCTTGTCTACCAATGAGACGTTGTGTCTTGCACGGGTGGCAGTAGTGGCAACGGTGACGGATTGTGGTGGCAATGCGGGTAGTGGCGATGGCGGCGATGCGTAAGGCAACGCGGGCGCGGGCGGGAGCGGGAGCGAAGGAGCTGGTACTACTGCCGCCGCTGCTCTTTGAGGCGAGTCGCACGCGCCCGCCCGCTGCGCCGCGTTTATTTGCATCCGGCGAGCAGCGCTGCGCCGCCGCGCTCCCGGAATCCCGCGCTTATTTGCTCTGCGGCGGGACGCCCAGCACCCGCCACCCGCCACCCGCCACCCGCCGCCCACCGCCCACCTTCGCCTCGCGAGTTGGGCTATCGGGTTTTCGTTTTCTTTCGCTACTTTTAGTTCACATCCGAATGTACGGAGTGACGCCGGAACCATTAATGAGTTATTGAAATATCAGTTTTTTTGTAATGGAGAATTATTAACGTTACGTTTACAACAATTATACGAACAATAAAAAATTGGAATGTCTAAAGTTTAAAAGGAATTATTTATCTCTAATTATAAAGTAAGACATTTGTTAAAATAAGATAATAAATAATTAATTGCTTATTTATGAAGAGTCGTGCAGTTCAGGCATTTATTTTACTAAAATATGCACGCAAAACGCTATTTATTTTTTTAGGAATGCAAAAGGATATTTATTCTAGCATAAATAAAAGTGTAAAATATGGTGAATAAGCATTAAAAAACAATAAGTAGTCAAAATAATTACCAAAAGTGTCTATGGCCATAATTACACCCGGTGTTGGATTCCGATTATGCCCGAAGAGAGCCTGTAGAGATCAATGAAATAAATCAGAGAATCATGGTGTTACCGGTTCACTTCCCTACAGCCGTTTTTAACACTTTACGAATCTAGAGCGCGAGTTTAACTCTTCCTGCCTTTCATCGCATCTTCGATTGCAGTAAAAGAGCAACTTTTGCGATAGATCCCGCGCATTGTCCAGGCTTGCAGATAGGTTTAAAGTTTGAGATCGGTGCCAGGATAAAAAAAATGGTAAAAATGACGATAAAGGGTGAAAAACGACAAAATCAGGTTAAAAATTTAAGTTTTGAAACTGAAGTAAGCAAAAAGGGCAAAATGAAAATCTAAAACAAATCCAGGAGCAGTTTTAAGTGATTCCTATTGTTAAGCCTTAAAGTCGTAACAGTAATAGGCTTTTTACCAAATTTCTAGGTTGCATTTATGAAATACGGGAAATTTGTTAAATTTTTAAAGTGTAAGATAAGTAGATCCAAATTTTACACGAAAGCATTCTATTTTACAATTGAAATGAGGGCGAGCTATCGGATTTCTTTGTGGAAAAGATCAGGCAAGGCTTAAACAAGTATGTATATGCTTACCTTCCATAGTACACGAGTAATATCTCGTATCTACGTGCCAAATACTTTCGCTTACATTTGAGCATTGACATTCAGAAGTAGCTTTCTCTTAAATTGCTAAATTTTTCATTTCAGCAGTTTAAATTTTATGTGAAATTAAAAAGGAGATGAATTATAAATGTAATATTGTATTTTTCGTCACTCGCAGATAGTGTGACCATAAATTATTGAAAAAGATATTTATTATTATGAACTCAATTGATTTGGTTTTCATGCTGACCTATGATAAGACTCAATAATTAAGAAGATGACTGTTGAGAAAGAACGTTGTACCAATGGCGCTGCATTCATTGTCCGCGAGCTTAGATGTATTCTTGCCCTCCTAGCAATGTAGGTTACACACGTGTGCGTGCTTGAGAATTAATTTTATTGAAAGCAAATGAGTGAGAAAAATATAATGCCTCGGTGAAAAGGTCAATATCACAAGTCTTCCCGTTGTCAACATTTATATTAAATGGAAGAAGTGTATTGAAGTCAAAATATTTTTTATCACGTGACTATGCAAGTAGAAAGGCAATTCAAACTATAATATCAATAATATCAAATAATAAACGATAATATCATGATTTGCATCATGCTGTAAAGGTGTTTAGAAATATCGTATCCGAGAGACTACTACGTTTTTCTGTAAAATGTTTAAGAATCATTGAACCCGAAAATATCGCCCTTTTTAACCATATTACTTAATAAAAGATGAAACGATTTTCTACATTGGCTTGATGTCTGATCACACGAGATCATAGTTCAAGGCACGCTTGAATCTTCATTTCTTTATTCCTTCCAAATGTATGGTATATTGTGGTACGAAGACTAGCACCAAATCCTCCAGCAATTCCTTGCTTTTACAGAAAATAAAGAGACAAAGTGCACAGACCTTGATGTAATGATTCTCAACAACTGCGAACATCAGATCTGTTTCTACACAATAGGAAAGAAACACGAGCAATATCGAAGGCTGGGTGTCTTGAGGGAAGAGAGATGGGTGAAAAATTTCAAAGACAGCCGTGAAAGAAGAATAAACATTCAGAAAGGAATTATGAAATAAACGCAAAAAGGCCTAGTGGCTCAATGACTGATGGATTGCAGGTTAATAGCGCTGCAATTCCTGCGTGTAATAAAAATTTTAAACCTAGGTGCAATTAAAAACTTCCTAGGTGGGAATTACTTCATTCAGTAGCACGTACTCCAGTTTTAGAACCATGGGCACTGGGTTATTATGAGCTGTACAATGATTTTAAAAATCCTTCTTAAGAAGCCACTGAGCTGCGTTTCTCCAAGAAGGCCGACAAAAATATGAAACGGGTGAAAAAAAGTCTAACGTAGTCCCTGGTTTCAAAGGAAGCCTTCGGTCGGAACTGTGCTCACGAATGCGTAGTTTCCGTACAATTATTGCACCTTATTTCTCCTTCAGCTTACTACATTAATTGTTCCGAACCACTCTGAAGAACTTAATGCGACGAACCATTTGCGACGTTATTGCGGAAACTACCTTGGGAAGTTACAACAGATGAGATAAATGGGTGCGTAAAATATGATCTTGTCGAGTGTACCTAGTTTGTGGAAGGCACGGGCAGTTAATACGACCCCTGGGCATAGTCTATCCGCCGTACATTACTGTATAGAGTCAAGGTTGCGAGTGCTTTGTGGAATGATTACTACATTTCTTGCAGACCTTGAGATTCCAGAATAGTAAGATATGATTCTTGAATGAGAAAATTCTAAGAGAATAGAGCGAAAGAAAGTATTGGCACAAGAAGGAAATATAGCAACTTCCATTATTTTATACGTAAGGGAATATACTATATTGGTTTTTAGACTTTTGTAAGTCGTACACGCCAGAGACCCTCATTTTGATTCCAGACGATAAAAGACTTACATGTACGAGTAATATCCGCTGGAATATTTTCGGATGTATTCTCAGTGGCAAAAATTAGCACAAAAACACTACTTTCTTCGTACTCTTCTTAATGAGTTCAAAACATCATTATTGCATTGTTCTACACCCACCGGGGTCCACTTTCCTTCTACTCACCGATTATGTCAGTAATCCTATCAATATGAATTCAAACGAAACGTTAATTGCTGTATAATTTGTTTTACTTTCTGTCATATTCACTTAATGTTTCACATCTTTCCAACTCAGTGTCCCTGGGCTGAATACGTTTCCGCAGGTTGTTTCACGTTCCCTTCCTGCCGTTACCCCCCCTCCAATTCGTGCCTTACATTTCTCTTTCCGACTCTCCGTGTTTCCTCCCTAATGACCCGACTCTTAGCCTCGTACCTTCCTTCCTCACATCGCTTCCACCGCCCCCGCCGCCCCCCCCCCCGCGGCCGGTCGCGTAACGGCTTTGTTAGCGGCGGCGCGGCGCGGGGCGGGGCGGGGCGGCGAGGAGCGACGCCCGTTCGTATGAATACGCTAAAAGCCCCATCGATCGGCGGCGTCGCAAGACGGGCGGCCGGCGATCGCCCCAGGGGCGAGGGGGGCGGCAGAGAGAACAAACTGTCGGCCATCACTGCCCGCTGCGCCGCGCCGCCGCGTCAGGTGCGCTGCCGCGTCGCCGACGCGCGGCTCGCAAGGGCAAACTCTGACCCTCTCGCACCGGAACGGCTGAGTTTAACTCGGGGCCTGCGTTGCCGTTGTCTGCGCAGCCGTTCTGACCGGACGGTTCTCGGATTCGAATCCCGATGGAGGCAGAATTTTGACACCAGCTGGTTAACTCGGATTCAGCCAGTGTGTGAAGAATTCTAGAAGCCGACTGTTGTGATCGGCTTCTCTGATTAATACCAGGCGAATTCCGAAGCAGTCCCCTCGCAGGCCACGTAACGCGTGCGATCTTTCCTTCCTCTTCCTTGGCCTACCCTCACCCCTTACACACACTGCAAATGTACATGCACACACATGACATAAGACCGCTCAGGGGGTTTACAGCTAGTCTGGGACGATCCTACTGGGTTACAGCGGCTGGGGTGATCCTTCGCTGGCAGATATAAATTGCGATTTTTCTAACTCTACCCCTCAAGCTCCTATGGCCGCGATGGAATATCACACGGCATTTCGCTTCTTTCTCGGTCTTGCCGGTAGAAGTCGCATGATCGCAAGCACTGACTGATACGGTCGCGATCATGCGAAATCTAGCGACACGACTGAGAAAGATGCAAAGTACTGCGACATATTCCATCGCGAAGATAGGCCTTCAGGGGCAAGGTTAGAAAAATCGCAGTATACTTGCTGGGTGAAATCCTCCGCAAGCTAACTTCTAGATCGACAGCGGATCTCACCACCCAGCGGGAGAAGAACACCGGCACTCGCGGAATAAAATATTCACTATTTTTGATATCACCAGCAAGATCCATAAGTTTCAAGCAGTATGTGGAACCATAAATAGAACATTTAAAAAGAAAGCACGAAAAGAAACCCTGTTAAAATTTTATGATATGATGGCCCTCCCAGTTTTACTGTATGGATGTGAAACTTGGGTTCAAAAACAAGAAGATTGTAGGAGGTTTGAATGAGCAGAAATGAGATTTCTGAGAGGAGTAAAGGGCTGTACATTAAGAGACCAAATAAAAAGTGAAAAAACAAGAGAGGAACTAGGGCGGAAAAAAACAGTACATGACAAAATTAAGAAGTACAGACAGCAATGGGTGACACATATTGGAAATATGCCGCAAGACAGACTTCCAGTGCAAGCCCTGAATCATAAGCTGCGAGGAAAATGAAGCATTGGAAGGCCAAGAATGAGATGGAAGGAGGCTGGAACAGGCAATATGCCTAATCCGTAAAGGAAGATGATGATGCTGATGACTATTTTTGCGGGACCAATGACCATAGCAGTTGTCGTGCCAGATAACATCAAAGATAAAATCTCACACCGGTTGACGTGAGAAAAAGGTCAGTGCCACTAATGGACCAAAGTGAGTGATCGATTTCTTGAGTGTGCAAAAGCATTTAGCTTCCGCAAAAAAATTAAAATTTAATTTAATGTGGCAGAAACACTATGTATTCTGTGTTTTTCTTCAGCCGTTAATTGAAAGTTGATTTTTTCAATAACTCTGGCAATGTTTTACAGATCCGTTCCTTTTTAAACAACCATGTTTAACCATGGAGGAAAAATCTGTTTGCCTCAAAGAAAATCTAAACAGAAGCTAGTGGGTTCGTATTTTATGCCCGTTTGGTATTTTCATTCCGAAAGTGGATAAATCAGTCCTGGTGATGATTAATGTACTATATATTTGTTAATAACTTTAATGAATGTTTTTTGGCTTATGAGTAACTTCTTGCAAAACGTACCGCTCATGCACTTTTCTACAAGAATATAATTGTACTAATTAACCCATTTTACCGTTAAAACACTGATTACGCTCGAACAAGACATGTTACCCAAAGTTGACTTCATCACACACACGCACAATGATTATGTTTAAGTATTTTCGAATGCTCAGGGCATTAAGACCATCTTGTTTCTGCTTCAAAAATATGAAACAAAATGGTTTATAGAGTATAACATATTAAATAGCTTTTGCGTTAATTATTTCAAATGTCTACGGCCACCCACAGTTTCTACGCGTCATTTGAAGAAGTTATCGCATATAAACTAGCAGATACTGCGGTTCCAGTTGTTTTTGACGAGTTATTGAAATAAAGATGTACAAATTCTCCATTGTAATTTGCATCGCCTTTTCAATACTCAAGCAGAGAGTGACGTATGTTTCACAACACGCGATGCGTCGTAGTAACCTCCACGACAGTCGCTAAGGTTATAAGTTTAAACAAAACACTGATTAGGAACTGTGGTCCTTCACCGTGAGAGCCACTTGATAGATACTACACATTGCCGGCGTGGCAATGAAATGCTGAGATCATGTCGCTAGAAAATTGCGTTTATGCATTTAGGTGACAGCCAAAGCTTTTAAGTCTTCAATCGCAGCGATTTGAGCCAAATGTTTTAGATAAATAACCGCACGGGCAAAGAGAGTTAAGTCTTCCAATTAATTAAAAACTTTTCTTTCTGTTATGTTATTAACATGAAACATGTATACATCAACTGTTATTTCAACGTTGTGACGATTTGTTACATGGTTTATATATAGGATTAGTCACCAAAAACGTTCACCTCCAACATTCTGAAAACGATTCAATATATTGATATTTCTAATTTCACCAAACGATTGAGGGACATAGGATCTTATCAGTAATAGTTATTAACTTGTTGATAGCATTTGTATAAGATATTGGACTAACTTTGATTTTTAAATGGAATACTTTATTTTTAATGCGAATAGATATGTCTGGAGAAAACAAATTCACCAATACCACATATGTTGATATTTGATGAATAATTAACGGAAAAAAATGATTGTGATATCAGACTTCGTTCAAAGAGCAGGTACTCGATGCACGTGGCGCGGCAGCTCAGCGGCCTCGGCGACCACGACGGTCGAATATCCATTTCACCAAACATCCATGAAAAGCCCTCGGAAGTTACAGTCGCTCAAGTTACTGGGTTAACTTTTCGTCCAAAGGAAACTGAGTTAAGTTTTCGTCAGTCGAAGTGACAAGGGAAATCGCCGGTTTGTTCTCATTAGAAGATTCTCTCTCGTTCATCAGGCACAGTAAAATACCTTTTAAAGCCGATTTTTAAAAGGGGTAGTGTGATGTGCGTCTTGCGAAATGCACTCCACAGTAAACATACCATCGCTGATTTTTTTAAAATCATTGTGTGTCAGTGTGCACGATGAGCCCGTTGTCTCTGCTTCTATCGGTTTCGGAAGATCTCCGAAACGCAGCAAAATCACAGCAATACTTTTCTCTGATTCTGAAATCGCGCTCTTTCCGGGCGAGGCATTCCACTGAGTTGCAACTTCTTCAGTATTAGCGATATTGACTCTTTAAATGTTTTTATAATGTAAGTATCCAATTTTCTCCAGAATGTACTCATGAATCTGCCCGAAACTATTAATAAAAGGGAAATAACTTTACTGGAATTACGTTGTTGGTAACAACACAAATGAATCGCAAATTTCTAAAAGTTCCTACGACAATAGTTCTCAGAACGGCGCCACGGTGCCACAAATATCTGCTTTGCACTCAATGTCTTTCAGTTTTGCGTGCAACAAACTTATCTTTCGCGGTATGTAGACCTCTCGCGTAAACTGCTGTACTGAGGTGTATGGAATTCTATATATTTTAAAACTCATAATTGTGTTGAATATTCAAATACTAACATATGTACTATTGATAAATTTGTTTTTTCAAGACCTATCAAAGTATTTTATTCCATTAAAAAGTTCAATATCATATAAAACGCTATCAAAAAGCTCGTAAGCACAATTGATGAGCACCTACGTCTTAAATTGTTTGCTGAAATTTTCATCTCAGTGTCTTGAACCGTTCAAAAAAAATATTTGAAGTGGACGTTTTTATATACTATCTATATTGCTTGATAATTTCCAGTAGTCATTTGTGTGAAATTCAGGATAGTGATTTCTATGGACCGTCTCCTGTTTTTAAAATAGTGAGTTGCAGGATTAAGTTGCATTATCATAGAGCTGGAAATGGAAATTAGATACCCTTTAATGGTGTAATTAGAGGCCAAGAACGATCATTGTTCATGGTTCTTGTACGTTTGTTGCCAGCTCAAGGAATGCCTACATGTTCTCGTATGCTGCAAAATTCGATGAAACAAAATATTTGTAATTTTATTTCTTATGCAGATTGGAAGTACTTGTGACAATAAAGAGAGATGTAGATATTTAATGGAAACGTACTCAAACGAATGTTTTTTAGTTGTTTAGTGTGAAAAATGTTAGGTATGGTCATGTCGAAGTCCAAATACACTTTCTATGATAACGGTTTTTAAATAATGTTAAAGAAAAATTAGTTCAAACTGAATTCTTGGGACTCACCCATCTTCCTCGGCGTCAGCCATCGTTCCACCACAACAGCAAGCGGCTCTTCGAAGCCACGTGCAAAGGGACGGTAGCGGAGACGTGACGACGATTGCAGCAGTACAGAGAAACAGCAAAATAGAAGCCGCCGAGAGCTACAAAGCACGAACAATATCAACATTTAACTGCGAATCTTAAATCACACCAGGTGAATCGGAATCGACCAAAAAAACATACGCGTGAAATTCGCGGAGTTGCACAGAACTTCGCTAGGCGGTTGTCAGTAAGGTGCGAGGGAGTTGCAAATATGTTTCAACATTCTCAATGGCTCGGCAGCCCGACGGTTGGCTGTAAAGCGCGCGGCTTCCTTCGTCGTGAATTGCGTAAGAGCCGGCAACAGGTGGTCGTCAACTTCGGCAGTTGACCCGGAACCGCGCAGATGGACTTGCAGCACCTGCCCGCTGACAGCCGTCGCGCCGTCTTCCACGAGTCGCCCGTCGCGCACTGGCCGGCCGCTGTCTGTCGCCGGGTCGCAACCGAATCCGAAACGTCAAGTGGTCGGCGCCGATGACAGCGGCCCCGCGCGCTGTGAATGGCAACGCGATGGGGCGACGGAACGTTGATAAGATGGCGGGCAGATAAGAATAATATGCGGGCCTCCGATTTCTTTATCTGCCCGTATCTTGAATTTTTCGCGAAATCTGTTGATGAGATCGCTTGCCATTGTAGTGAAGGCTACTATCACTGAAGAGGGCTCTTTCCGAGATGGTTTCGTTGTTTTCGTTGATTTTTTTGAAGAACTTTGCTGGGTCCGGATGTTGGTACCCCAAAGCGCGCTGAAAATAGCAATGTGGAATTGAAGTATTCCGAGATATTTGCATCGTAGCAGCTTCATTCCTTACCCTTTAAGTACATTAGTTCATACATTATCAGCAACTCTTCTTCGCAGTGGGAACAACAAACAGTAACAATTTTTAATTGTTTTGACACATATGGCGGCCTGGGAAATACCAGCTCGTTTTTGACATTTATTTTCGATCAGCTGTCGGTATTCCTAAAAACCTTCGATTCAAACATAGGTGTAAGTACGTAAGTTAACAAAAGAGTTATATTTTGCTGGCGTCGTGTCTGAGAACGTGAGGGAGCCATTTCGCACAAATTATAAATTTATATACAAAATAATATAAGAGGAAGATCGGCTAATATAAAGCATGAATAAAAGTGCAAGTAATGCAAAATATAAATAAGATGGCTGAGAGATAATATTCGGGCCTCCCAAGGTGATAGGCATATGGTTGCGTCACTGGAAAGAAAGTAATGGATAAATTCGGACAAAATGTGTTAAGGACATCGGCCCCGTGGCCGAGATCACTAAGGCAGTAGTGCCGTGGTGATCTCGGACCGAGGAGTCGCGGGTTCGAGTCCCGCCTCGGGCTTGGTCGTATGTGTTCGTCCTTTCACCCCCTCTCATCACCATAACGTGTCATCCTCATACCATGAGGTTAAATCCAATAGTGGTCGCAATAACCTAGTAATTGATGCGACCTTAAATATCAAACAAAAAACAAAAACAAAAAAAGGGCCTGGTTCATCAAG
The DNA here is from genome assembly GCA_031308135.1 of Acheta domesticus. Taxonomy (NCBI): domain Eukaryota; kingdom Metazoa; phylum Arthropoda; class Insecta; order Orthoptera; family Gryllidae; genus Acheta; species Acheta domesticus. The sequence goes on from JAHLJT010008756.1 coordinate 3,578,047, forward strand.
GAATTTATATATTGGACTTAATTAGTTGAAATTAAGTATTTTATTAGTAATGACTTTTAATGAATTCCTCGTGACTGGAAGAGAATGAAAAGTCAGAAAACGGAGGAATTAACTCATGTTCTAATAACACAGTTCTGCGAAGGATTTAAGGCACAAAATATCTAATGTTATTTATATCATATTGAATGTCGTAATTTGGAAAATGATACTTGTCATGCGTTATCTCGCTATCATGCTAAAATATGTGTAGAGTTTGCATAATATCCGTTTTACACTAACAAATTTGCTACCTTGGGTTGAAATAATTTGAGTGGGAGCCTATAAGATTGAACTCTTTGCCTAGCTGATTTCTAACATCACTATACCACGGTATTCATAACGACGTCGGCATTAAAAGAACAAGGAGGACGGTTTTGTCAGGATATAAAAAGCACGAAAATTAGGGACCGGGATCAATGTGATATCATCATGATGGCTGACTCCTGTTGGTGTTTATTAAGAGATAACTCACGTGGAGCGTAAACAGTACCCGACCCAGCGTTCAGTTTTAACCGAACGGTAGGGAAAATAGATTTATTGCAAAAACGTTTCATATTTCACTATTCATTGTAAACCATTGCATCAATTTTAATAATTTTGTCATATTTTTCTGTGTTTTACTCATTACTCGATATGGTTATTACCAATAAATGACTAAAATGCTGAATATTTATTATACGAAAATTTTGCAAGTGTATGTCAGTGCAGCTCACCATAATTAGGTTTAGAGAAGTTATCAACCCTATACCGCAAAAAAATTGTCAGATCTGTGTAATCAACTCTCGTACATCCAAGTATTTAATCTTTCGATATGCATTTTTGAATCGTTTAATCTTTATAGAAAATGTGAATGTCATTAATTTTCTAGAGGTATCGCAGTGAGCCTGATTGTAAACTCTTCAAAGCAGACGTTTTAGGAACGTGCTTGGGATTCCCCAACGATCCATACAGTTGTTCTTATACCGAAAATCTAGTTTTTCTGGATATCAACGACATTATAAGTTGAATACGATGGAATTTTAAGATAGCCAGTATATCCCGATGAACGCATAAATTTTTCACATGTTTGACTGTACATTTTCATCATTAATAACTTTATCAAAGTAGTTCGATAATATTTGTCACCGTGATAAAATGAGCAGTATTTGTCAATGTAATTCATATTTTCCCTAATGCAGGTCTTCTTCACAAAAGTAAATCGTACAAGGACCAACTTTCTTGATTGTGTTCTTCCCCAATTTTGACGAAAGTAAAAAATAAGACATAGCTACATATATCAGTACTAAATGAGGCTAATAAAGAATCAATTTACTCTCCTGTATTTAGAGTAAGTAATTCAATTATTGTAATATTTTTCAGCACTCTTCAGAAATTCTTGGAAAATAATGCCTTCTTTGGTGGATTTTCTCTATCTTCATCGGCTATAAATATGCATTATTCAGCAACTTGTTTTCCATGCCAAGTACAAAAAAACAGTCATTTCAAACCGAACAAACTGTAATATTGTATTACCTCCCAAACCTTTTAGTTGTGCGAACCATGTGTTGCGTTAAAAATAGTTTGAGACCCACTGTTTAACGCACACACGCGCGCGCACATACATACACACTTGAATGTATGTATGTTTACATGAGTGTGTATAATGTAGAACAAAAGAATTAAACGCATATTATTTATAAAGCGAAAAACTTCGTAATTTTTTGGCTGCACGATGTAAAAACTCAAAAACAAACGAGCAATATTAATTAGTTGTGCTACAGAATGGTACTGACTTTCTCGTACTAGTTCGTTTTCTAATTTCTTTGATCTGGGCTAGCTTTTTCGTTTTGCCCCATCCTCTTGCGTTCACACAAATGAATGATTGAAAAAGTCTGAAATGTCTCAGTGCAAGTATAGCAATTGCTGGACATTTATTCAGGCCGGGACCAATGATACTATTCCAAAAAAAATGATTTTATGTCTGTCATAAGATAATAATAAATTAATATTTTTAGTCACATATACAATTTGAATCGTGTATGACGAGTCAAATATAATGTATGCACGGGGAGTGCAGTTGTGCACGTCTTCTTGAGTTCCAGAATCCCTACACTCTTTTACTATACTTTATTTTGAATAAAGGTAGAAAGAAGCATTTTAGTATTTGATCAATGTTCACTCTTATGTAATAGAACTGCACGGGCAAGTGATCTTCAGATATAAACCAAACTATAAACAATGATAGTTTAACTAACGAATATTTATTTGATTGTACTTTCACTTTCTTTAGGTAATCTTCTGACTTGACCTCTTGACTAGATATCTGTGGCCAAAAAAATCGTAATCTGTGACCTATAGGTTGGGAACCACAGTTTTAGAGGGACGTCTGAAATATTGGTGATAATTATCGCGGGTCTCTTGGCGGAGATATCACCTGATTCGCCAAATCGGGGAAAACAGGAATGCGTACGTCAGAAGGTTTATTTTGCAATATTTTTGAGGGGGGAAATTACAAATTCATTGATATCTGATGAAATGTCGATACTTGGTGTTCGTGTTATAGCGCATTTTATTTTGCAAATAAATGTTACGAATTTTCCTAAAGATAAGCGATAACCATCCTTTGGAACTACATGTTCTAACAAGGTGATAATCTCGGATGCGAATCTTCAGTATTGAAGGGAAATCGGTCTTTTTCATGTAATTACAGAGTAGCGATGATTTATTACCACATTTAAACTTTTATTAGGTCTCTAGAGGACAAAGCTCTCTAAAATCGCAAAGGCAATATCTAAAAGTAAACATTAAATTATGTAGAATTTAATGAGAACTCTTATTATAGAGCAATAGTGGTGAGAAATAGATAAGTAACATTTCGAAGTTGCAGTTATGTGTAATTATGCACGTTTCACACTCTACCGTCAATGATAAAAAGGATATCTCAGAATATAATTTTAAAAAATGAATTAACAAGGGTTTGGGGGTATAGGAATTTACGGTAAGATGATTTTAAACACACAACTCATTTGTTCATTCTGCGGTCTGAATCCATTAAACACTCTCGAGATAGTCCCTGATTTCCTTTGGTACACGGGTAAATTTTAGAATTTATATTTAATACAGTCAGCCCCAAAAGCGATGTACCCTATCAGATTTCACTTGCAATGCTCACTCCTTGCCCTGGAGAAAATTACAGTGCCCTGGCTTCCAGTGGGCTTCACAAAGGTTTCTCACGTCGTTCAGAGTTTAAATCGAGAAAATAATCTCTACAAGACAAATATATGAACCGCATGCCTTACCGCCAGAGAATAACAAATCTTAATTCTAGATGGAGCTCCTTATAAAAACGGTTATTAACAGATCCTAACTTTTCGTGTATACTCCGTGCTTAAATGTAAAAGCCCGAATTGTTGCTCGCGGCTTTCGCAAAAAAGTCAACCTTTTTATACAAAGGAGATACTTTGTTTGTAAGCTATGAAGTGGAATCGCGTGAAAAGGCAGGGAACTTTGACTGATGATTCTAGTATTTCTGATATTGTGACAAGTTTGTTCTGCGTGCATTGTTAAAGCCATCGAAAGTTTCAATGCATCTTTCCCTGCGTCTGAATGATGTGCTTCTGGTAAATCGTTTCCACGAAAAGCAAACATGTTGCTACGGGAGCGCTGCTGTGTGCAGACTTTGTTGACTGCGTTAAGTGCATAGCTAGCAATGTCGACTCATGACTATCGACTGGTACCAGTTTCAGTTCTTCGAAGTTCCTTGTCGAATAAAGAATTTTCGGTACATCATTTCTTAAAGTAGTAATGTTTTTTCATGAATATTTTTATCTTAACCTTCAATAAAATTATTTTCGTCTAGATTTGTCTTCTAAATATTCTTTCTCGATGTTGTCACTTTAAACGAACTACTTTCTATTCTGCAAATACTTACATTAATATAATTTACCACGAGTATATACTTAAAATTTTTCTTTCTCGTGTATTATAGAAAAAAATGTAATGCTGCAAATAGATGATGTAGAAGTTTAGAGGAAATGCACGTTTTGGGGACCCTTAACACGAAAAGGCGTTTCTTGTTCTTCTTTTCTTTTCCAGAACTTTTCTCTTGTCCGGCGGACTGTCCAAAAATTTTTCCAGAATTGATGTTCCCCGGTCGATCTGGCCAAACTCGAGCTCCTACGAATTGAAATTCATCTTTTAATTTTTTGGGGATCCGTTACACCAATCTTCTGAGGCATTAGAAATGTTTTCATATGGCGCTTTATCTTACTCTTTAAAACTGTGTGTTCGAATGTACGCGTATAAATATGGCGTGTTTTATTTTCATTAGAATCTCTTAATTTTCGAAAATTGCGAAAGGTTTTATTTTCCAACCCTGTCCTTCAATCACATTATTGACGGTACCGATTTTTTACTAATAAAATCTATTAAATGCCAATATCGAGATGTCACAAGTCTTTGGGGTGTCTGATGGATCCCTTCTCCTAAGTCTGTTTGTGAACAAAGCCCCCTAAAACATGCAAAGGATTTGCACTGAATTTGATATTCCATATCGCTTATAATGCGGCCGTTGGAACGTGAAAATACGAGTGACTATTTTAAAGAAAGTGGGAATAAAATTAGCCAATCTGAAAAAACGGTCCTGATTTCTGCTTTACAATTTTTATGGTAGAAGAAAAGATTTTCATTAAAATGTCTGGAATTTCGAAATTTGCAAAGTTCAATGTTTTTTCGAATATGCCCTATGCCTTTAATAGTGAGGCCAGATATTTCTTTGTTAATGCACTATATTCCTCAATTGTAGATCTTAAAATCATTTCATTTACACGTTTTCGAAGTATTTGTAGTGCTTATCATAGCGCTTCATTTGGTTAGGAATTTTTTCAAGTGATGGATGCAGAGTTAGTAGGCTAATAGTTGCTATATTTTAATATTAAGTTACCATTGCAAATAATACAAAAAGTGTGTGCTGTTTCACCACTAATTTGAGTAATTGATCGTAGGAGAGAGATTGTAAAATAACAGAGTGCACATCCTAATGGGAAACGAGGAAATTACAATTTCTATGCTTTAATTGTTGTATTCAAAAGTTTGGTTTTGTCTATTTCATAATTCATGGTCTTAGCGGTAGTATAATTTGCACTTATTTAAATAACTCTTTTTGTACTTTTATTCCAAATCAGTTGAATTGTAAAAACGAAAGGTTAAACATTCGAAAATACATCCTTAATGGTGCGGTAAAATAAGTACTTTTGCCATGTTATGTTTCATTTCATATTGTTGGTTACCATTTACATTTCGTAATTATGCATAATGGGCACACGTCTTTTTATTGAATAACTGTCGCATTTTGAAAAACATTGAATTAAGCAAATTTTAGGGTTGAGTTCAGAAAACAAAAACAGAATTTTTCGTTTTCAGCTTGTCCTTATAAACAATTTCATGAAATTACTGAGAGTTTTATTAACTAATCCCTGTTACTATTCTGAAGTTTATCGCAAGTTCATTAGGTGTAGGGCAACACTTTCCCTGCGAACATGAGGCGGAAAAGATATCATTTACTTGTAGAAAATATCCGCTTTTGATTGGTTCTTTATCGAAATTGCATGGAGATTATACGAAGTAAATGCTATTTAGGAGGTGGTGGGTGAGCCACCTTTCAGTAAAGCAGTCTTTTCTCGACTTTCGTGTGCTCGCGTTTTTCCCTATCTCCAAACATACGGAATTTATCACGTAAGAAGATTTGTTGTTATGACATTGAATTATTATTTGCTGATTGTTGGCAATGTTTAGAAGTCATTCAACGATGTTTTTCTTTTAGGATAAGATAAGGGGTTCCCTCAGCCGTGATTATAAAATGAACTGTGGAGAGAGGGTGGATGAAAAGTGAGAATTATTTCAAGGTGGTTGTTCTTTTTATTTTATTAATAATTTTAAACTATAAAAGAATGTTAATAAAAAATTGATTTTAAATTGAAAAAGTGCATTTAAGGATGCATAAATGTTCACCCAAGTTCTCACAGTTACTTCAGTTTTTGTAAGGAAGGGAGACATGGAAGGTATGTCTCATGAAGAAAATCTGTGAAGTTAAAGAGTTCTTAAAAAGAGATGGTAGATAGAAAAGATACATTGTACACACTTAATTTTTAATGACTCCTTATTGTCACATCGATAATCAGGGTTGGTGAGGATTGTAGACCTTTCTGAATGAAATGTAAATATTCATTTCTTGTTGCCTCCCTTAAACGAATGCACGATGAAGTCATGATGCTTCAGCAGCACGTACTTTCTCGCATTATTTGTAACGGTTTCGTACTCTTATAATACTTCTGGATCCCGCGAAACCCGTTTCTAACCATCGCACTTTTTTCCTACTCTGAGATGGAGATCTCGGGTTCTTAGGTTTAACGCATTATCCAACTCTTTAAAAAAGTTGAAATTTGGAATTGCAATTTTTGAAAATACAGAGATTTTCATTGACATTATTTCAAAATCTAGTTTTGAAATTTTCATTTCATTCGTATCTCATTTTAAAAAATTATCTTCTTTAATATTGTAGTTGTAGAAAGACGCCTAACAAAATTTAAATTTTACAATTTTTTAAAATAATGAGAGTTCAGCGAAAATTGGATCTGCTCTTTTTTTATAAGCATACTTTATGCTCTATTAGAGAAAAAAAAATAAAAAATTGCAGCCGATTTTGAGAAAACCTTGATTTTAAAATTGCCTTTATTTTAAGCTACATTACACAAAAACTACTTATATTTTCAAAACTTTTGCGTGACTTTCTATAAAGATCTAATTTTGAAGAACAGATTTCATTACAAAAAATGTTGATCTTCAAAACGGTAGGAAGACTTCGAAAAAACGTGTTAACTTTTGCAATTGTCAAGAATTGAACGAAAATCGAATCCGCGCGATTTTTATAAGTGTAATTTGCTCCATCTGAGAAAGAAAAAAATTGAAGAAAAAATCTGGAGCCATTTTTGAAATATTTTGAAAATATCATTGACGTTTCATGTAAAGTACCCCCAAAAATCAAAACATCCATTTGAAATTGAAGGGCCAGATCAGGCAGATCGATCGAGGAATATAAATTTTGATGAAAATCTTGCCTACGATTTAACAGCTAGCGTTGTTCACGAAAGGACCGACATATTAACTTTTCACTGCAGCATTACAAAACTCTTTTTTTTTTACGTAGGTACGTAGTAGGTGTGATGTAAAAAGAGCTGTAACCCCTGCTTGATTCAATCCAGCCAGAGCATAGCGCAACTACCGTCGCAACCGTTTGCGTCATCAGTGACACAGTTCAGATTGCCAATTACCATTATGTCCCGTCCCGTGCCGTCCCGCGAGTGAACAACGGAGAGAGTAAGATTATATACGCGTCGTTAAACCGCCGCTCGTGATTAGCGATATTGAAGAAAACGACGTTAATGCGGGTGACGTGGTGTTTCAGCACCAGCAGCAGGTGGCGTCGGCCGTGGAGCGCGCCAAGCAGGTCACCATGACGGAGCTCAACGCCATCATCGGGGTAAGCACAGCGCCGAGCCGGCGACACCCCCTCCCCCTGCCCCTCCCCCTCGCCCATCCCATTCGCGGACGCCGCGCCGCGACCCAGCGCTGAACGCGACTCAAAGAGAAGGCAGTTCCCGGATCTTCCGCGCTATCCCCTAGAGGGAATGCATGCCACAGGGAGTGAGCGAGAAGATCGGCCTGCCATCGGTTTGCGGACCGTTAACCCTCAGCGAAGAATACGTTCAGCGGAGTGGAACCAGAATTTCAGACCGAATGTATCCTACACATATTTTTAAGTGTGGCTTTTTACTGTTGCTGAATATATATTAATCTATTATATTTTTGTTCGAAAATCACTTTCCGTTTGATTCTGATTTCGCTTCTAGACTGAATTGCGGCTAGCAATGACTATTTTGGTAAACGGTCACATGGAAATATACGTGTATATTTAAGCTGTGCATTTTTCAACAGTCCTTCGAAAACAGGAGGCATCGGCATAATTCAACTGATATTTTAACGTCCATAAATTCTCATGTACAGAATAATTTCAGATTAATTTTCAGAGCGGTTATTTTTATGAAGTCATGTTATGTTTCATACACGACGTTCGATAGAAATAGTAGTTGAACCTTCGTAGTCGAGGGGTGCGTTTCCTTAAGCGTAGCTCGAGTGAGAGGACCTTCAATGAAGAAAAATGGCGAGAAGGGTGTGACTCCGTAAGTGGCAGGCTTCTCTGGTTAAACAGTGTTGAGGTAAAGCCTTGTAACACCTCCATGGGAGGTCCTCCCTACGCCGCCGTTGTTATACTCTATTTTTATCTCGTTAAATACACGCTGATCCCAATCAGATTGATAGCTGAATGAGGCTGATGTGGATTATACATGTGTCAGTGATGTTTTTCCATAGTACAATAATCTTTTGATATTTCTTTGACGCTTTAACGATAAGAAAGAATCCGGACCTAATATATTAAGATATTATTCTCTCGCCAACTTGCTGGATTTCTTCTAAGGTGTAGAATATAAAAGAAATACTACATAAAACAATATTAGAAACTGTTGGTAATATTTGTATGTTTTCTGGAAATGGATCACGAGAGAAGAGGTTCTAGAAAGCATAGGGGGCTTGATTTCCAAAACTCAAGATCGAATTCATCGTGTCGGAAAAGTAGTATACGTAACGAGGGCGCGAAACAGGTGATTTCACGCGCGAGGCGAATTTGTCATCCGAGCACAGCGAGGACGACAAAGCGACGTGTGCGGGAATTGCCTCACGCCCGATTTGCGTGTACTATTTTTTAACACGCCGTGAGCGAAAAGCAATGCTTCAAGTAAAGGAATAGAAATTAAATATCAAATAACTAGAAATACCTTACTTGTACAAAAGTAAATGGATTCCAATCAGTGTTGTAACATTATTGTTGGCAAATAATAAATAAAGACGTAGTCAAGACGAAAGACAATTGCGAATCGTTACAAATGTTTCGCACACGCTTCGCGATATTTCGCACACTGCGAAAAAATTAGCTGTTTCGCAGACGGAAAACAAGTCCGAGAAACCGCGTTTCGTGCACGGCGTGTTAAAAATACATTTATGATTTATTAATTTCTTGGCACTAAAAGAAAAGAAACATATACTTGTGTGAATAGCGTTATTTGCATTTGGTACACAAGTGGAGCGTTCGAAAAATCAGTATTTTGTTCTGGTTTCAGTAGTTGGGCGTCAGTTAAGGTAGCTGTAAACTATATCTATTTATCGATTATGTAAATAAAGTATTTGAAGTTTTAAAGCATAGTTCTTGAATTATAATTATTATTTCTACTGTGGATTTGTCGAGTTACTTCACAGTGAAAGTTTTGTGAATGCATAGGTGTCACAAATTCAGTTGAATCCAATCATGGTTTTTCAAATCAAGGCCCCACGTTGTTCAGTTGAAATTCTGGTTTCACTGCAGCAAAAATGCGTATTCTCTCCTTCGGTTAGCGATTCATTCCCAAATTGATGTCCTGGCCTCATGTACTTGGGGTAGGGAAATGATCTGACCCTTTCCACAGAGTAGTTCGCTCACTTCTGGCTTCTTTTCTCTTTATTTTAGCAACAACAGCAGCAGGGACTGCAACAGCTCCTGGTAAGAGGCCTTGCTATCAATTATGTTGCCAAATAACACCTTCAGTTTCTAGTGGACCCTTCCCACATAATGTGTATTGTATTTTTTTTTATTGTTCGTGCCATGCCACTGCACGTCTCATGCTGTTTGCTGTTCCGCATGCTGTTGCGCTGTCCGTGTTTGTCGCTGTTGAGCCTCCTTGCTGTCGTCTTTCTTAACCCCCACCCACCCACCCACTTTTCATCCTCCCTGAGTCTTGCAAGCCGTCCAGTTCGGGTCATTACGATCGTGAAGAGTTTTCATTAAACACTTTTGGACGTTTTCGTAGAGCGCTCTAATCTGTAACGCCAAAAATATTTCCCTGTGTCGTGTTGATCCTGTCCGCTTACATGTGTTTACTTTAACATTAGCATAAATGTGTTAGTATGCGTAGAGTATTCTGTTCCTGTGCCATTTTCTTTTTTTCTTTTCCTTGTCCTTCTATTCGTCTTCTTTGCTTTATCGCCATTTTGAGACCCGCACACACACTCAGGCGAGTTTTTCAGCTGCCCGCAAGCACTCATTTGTCGTTTTTCTCGTTTTCTTCCTTTCCTCCCCACTTGTACCCTTCCCATCCGTTTCTGTCGTGGCTTTCACCTCACTAAACTTCCACATTTCGTGTCTTCATCTTTCTATCTATCCAGACATATCTTTCTTCCTTCCTATTGCCTCCAACTCCTTGTCGCTTTTTCTTCCTATATCTTCTGAACATTTCATCTCTCTTTCCCTTCTGAACATTTCATCTCTCTTTCCCTTCTGAACATTTCATCTCTCTTTCCCTTCTGGACATTTCATCTCTCTTTCCCTTCTGGACATTTCATCTCTCTTTCCCTTCTGGACATTTCATCTCTCTTTCCCTTCTGGACATTTCATCTCTCTTTCCCTTCTGGACATTTCATCTCTCTTTCCCTTCTGGACATTCCATCTCTCTTTCCCTTCTGGACATTCCATCTCTCTTTCCCTTCTGGACATTGCATCTCTCTTTCCCTTCTGGACATTGCATCTCTCTTTCCCTTCTGGACATTCCATCTCTCTTTCCCTTCTGGACATTCCATCTCTCTTTCCCTTCTGGACATTTCATCTCTCTTTCCCTTCTGGACATTCCATCTCTCTTTCCCTTCTGGACATTTCATCTCTCTTTCCCTTCTGGACATTTCATCTCTCTTTTCCTTCTGATCACCTCATCTTTCTTTCCCTTCTAACCATCTCATATCTCGTTCTTAATAACCATACACGTGCGCAAGCCTACACACAAACACGCATCCACACATTCACACACGCGTACTCACATTCATACACACACATATCGCACGCCCACTCGTACACCCGACGGCGGCGACGTGTGCTGAAGCCCAGTCCCCTATTTCGCTTTGTGGAGCATTATGTATGCGTGTCAGCCGCGGCGCCCCGCTCCGCCCCGCCCCTCTCTCCCCGCGTCGCGTCGCAGCGCGCCGGGTCGTGCCGCTCGGTCCCCCGCCGCCAGCGACTTATTTCAATTCTCGCCGGAGAGGGGAGGGGACCGGACGGAACGGAGAGGAGCGGAGGAGAGGGCGGGGAGATGGCGAAGTCTTCAGCGGACGACGCGCAGAGAGCAGCTCGAGCCCCGAACAATCCTCCGGGCTTTTGTTCAAACTTATTATTACGAGAGTGGAAGGGATACTCATATTTCAAAAGCTCATTACAGACCAGATCAAATAGTATTGTTGTAATCACTTTCGTAGCTCAAAAAGCGTAACGATTGAGTTTTCACTGAGAGCAGCAAGTGCACGAAATGATCGTCAATCCAATTGGAGGCTCGAAGACAGTTCATGCTGATGATTTGGGCTACGTAACTTGAAGATGAATTCATTTGTATCTAAACGACTATAGATTTCTCGAAATTTTCGCGTAAGAGATGGAAGTAAATTGCGCAAACAAATTGTCATTTCTCATTTTTGGCTTCCTGCTAACTTTTTTTTTTTTTTTTTTTTTTTCGAAATCACCCAAACACTATGCTCCCGCTTGGTAGACATTATTTTGCGTAAATGCTGAGTTAATGCAACTCGTACTTAGCTCTCTTTTAGTAATATGCCTTGCAGCTTTTGCATGTTCAATAATAAAAACAAATGTGATAAAATATGATAATTATGTTCACAAAATAATCTAAGTTAAACCATGTTCTATGTAACTTAAATCTTGAGTTAATGACATGATATTTAGTTGATTACTTATTCAACTGTTTGAACCTGGCTAGAAATAAAATGTTGGTTAAACTGGCGTAACATTTTGCTTATACTACCCGACACGGATGTCTTGAGTTAGATTCTTCGAGAATAATGCGTGAGAGTTCGGAAAATGAGTTTTGAGAATGAACGATCCACGTTTAATAAGTAAAGCTCTTTTTAATGACTCTGTAAATTGTTTATCACTCCACATGTGTGGGCTATAACGTTGTAATTTTCAGTGCGTTCTGGCATTTAATTGAAAGCGATGCGAATTAAATAATGAAATGGATTCCGTGTTGGTCTTTCCCATAGGGGCAGGTCCTGCTCCCCCTCATCAGCGAGGCAGCTCTAGTTTCCAGTCGGAAGAACTACGTATATCATACGATTGTAACGGACTAGATACGAGTTGAAGTGTACACTTTAAGAATCTTTTGAATTTCTTTGCAAATGACGTTTTGCGATTCAGCAGTAAACAATTTTGTAATTCTTTCACACCCTTTTTACCCTCTTGATCGAATATGTTTCAAGTGATAATTATATAATTGCATTTTCACATTGCTCTGGATTTCTTCCTCTTTTTATTTTCCACTCCTTTTCTCTTTGTTCATTGGAATGTGATATTCGTCTTCTAAATCCATCATTTTCTTGGTCTCCTTTGGAGATATTAATTCGTTTAACATGTCATTGTATTCCCGTTCTTAGCTTCCCGTTCCTGTTCTTAGCTTTCTCCTTCCATTAGTGACAATGTTGCCTGCTATTTTCCACTAATTTTAAAGCCAAATGAATGCCAGTCGAATGATCGTGTCACGAACAGCACGTTCAAAATTCGAGGAAAAAAAAAAGACCCTTGTTCGTACCGAAACTGCTATTCTTTGCACGCATACGCTCTCTCGCGGTATTAAACAGAAACAATCGAGGCTACTCATATTGTAATCGCGCCATCTTTTCAACTTACAATAGATAGCCTGTGAGAGAATTCTTCTAAAGTAATGTTCGTTATAGAATATAATAGAATGTCAAAGCATCGACATCCATTTCTATTCTTCGTCTGTGACGGAACGATTCAAGTACATCCGAGACACTAATTTTCAGTAACTTCAAGTATTACCTTGCATGGTAACAGAAACTGTAAAATATTAGTGAGAGCCTCTAAAAATCATTCGAAAATAAGTAGAGCTACTAAAAGGAAACTTACTCGATCACTGATTGCAATATCACATGCTTACATTTATTACTTCCCAATTGAGGCACGACTCCACTGTACTCGCCTAGACCCTTGTTGATTCAGGAAAATTAAAAATTTTAGTATTTAAAACATGTTTGATTGCAACGTAACACAATGTAATACATCCCTAATGGGTACATAATCCCCATAATAGAAAGAAATGCGAATATATTCAACTTTTGTCGCTCTCACGCACGTAGTCCCTTCTGGGAAGAATCTCCTGTACCACACCCTTCATGTCTGAATACCGTACTCTAAGGCAGAAAATCGAGCCATTCTTATTGTGTTTCTTTGCGCTTTCGCTTTCTCATCCCTGTTCTCACATGCACCTACGTAAATCTACTGTCATTCATTTTGGATTCCACTGTGGTATAACCTCGCCTCTTCGTGCTCTCAGCGGAATTCGAAAAAGTCCCGCGAACTTCGAGGTGTGAAATCTAAGACCTTGTCATAAACGTAAATAGGTATTTTCCGTAAAAAAAAAATCTAAATAAAAATTAGTAAGTAAATAAATAAATCACAAGTGCAAGAACTTACTAGAAATTCACGTCAGTTTAACTTTGAAGACTCACTAAAGTTCTATAAAATGACTTTACGTATTAAATGGGCAGCATGTGTGAGATTTAGACTGTATATTTTCTGTAGAAAACACAGTACACATCCTCGCACCTCTTCCTTTCGCACAGGGCTGCACATCTTTTGCGCTTAGGGCGCGCTAGAAACATCTCGTTGATACTTTGGGAACATTTTAATTTGGTACTCACGCCAACCCACGCGAACGACAGCCGCTGGGCTAATCCGGGCTTAAAGCAATCCACGCTAGTCGATGTGCCGATCAAATGCAAAGACGCCTTTTGGCGCACCAAAGATACAATGAATACAGGTTTCAATTTTGCTATTGTAAAAGCATTTGTGGTATTAGTGGTGTCACTTTCTGTAATAAATTATTTTTCTTTCCTAATCAACCATAAAAATAACGATGTCACCGTAAAAAAAAATTATCATGTGGCTTGCTCTATCATTAATTCTATTTAACGGTTTCTTTGCTCTTATTAATCCGCATTTACAAATCTTGCATTGTGTGAGTGATAAGTGCACATTTAGCAATAGCGAGAGGGAGTTGCAAGAATTCCTCGTTGTGGAGGTGAACGCTAACGGAGGCAGGAGACACACGCCGTAGACGCAAGCTTGACTCACCTCACCAGGCGGCCGCTAGCCGTCAGCCTCAAAGTAACGGCTCCCGAAGTAAATCCGCGAAGTTGCGTTATCCAACACCACGTAAGATGCGACGAGGCACACGTGGCGCGCCTAGCACATTCAATGAGCAGCCCTGCATTCGCATGCCTTTCCCCGTCCAGCCGCGCCCACCCTTCCCCGCCCCGCCCCGTGTGTGAGCCCCGCGCCGCCTAACCTCGCCGCCCCTTGGTGCCACAGCAGCAGATCCACGCGCAGCAGCTGCCGCACGCGGCGGCCGCGGCGGCGGCGGCGCACGGGCCGGCGGGGCTGCCCCTGGGCCCGCACCCGGGGCTGCCGGCCGCCATGGGGTCGGCGGCGGCGGCGGCCGCGGCGGCCGGCGGCCTGCTCGCGCCCTTCGGCCCGGCGTCCGCCGCCGCCGCGGCCGCCGCCGCCGCCGCCGCCACCCCGCTGTCGGCCGCCGCCGCAGCCGCCGCCGCGGCCGCCGCCGCCGCGCAGCAGCCGCACCCGCTGCTCAAGGGCGCCGCCGCGGCCGCCGCCGCCGACCTGCACGCCGGCCCCAGGGACCCCGCGGAGCTCAAGGGGCCCGGATCGCTGCCCGACGACCGCCTGGTGAGTCAACGCACGCACGCCAACGGAGACACTCCAGGCACCACGTTCGAGTGGCGCATCTGCTGGCGAAGTTTTCGTTGATAATTCGATTTTTGTGAAGTGGCGGATGACTTTAGGTCATTGTTACACCTCCTGCCTTCTAAAATGAATGGTTTTTAAAGAATTCGCGAATGTCCTTAACGGGGCCCGTCGCCTCAGAAATGTGCTTACCACTGTTAAAAAGATTCATTTTGTAAGGCTGGAGGTGTAACAACGCCCTAATGCAGTGGTGTCAAGGTCTTCTACTGGTGACAGTGGCACGCGTCGTGGCACCTTAGCATGCCACGAACTTCTCTGCGCAAATATCGTTGGGAAAGGGAACTAGTAGTAACTCCGCCGTTTCACAATAAGGATGGCGTTTTCTCTGGTGGTGAGGTAATGAACTGCGTGGAGAGGCGATTTCGTCGTGGCACTCGGGCCATGGACTCCCGCTCGTGGCATCGACCTTGACAACACTACCCTAATGACATTGGCCACTTAAAAAAATCGAAATGTAAATGGAGATTTTCAGCGGCGCAAAGGCGCTGCTGCAATGCGTAGGGGCGCATACGCGCTTCCGCGTCTCTTCACATGGAGTCACTCGGCAGCACTTCCGAGTGGCGCTTCAGCTCGCAACGTATTGGTTTAATTGGAGATATTCAGTGCAGCGCAGAGGCGCTGCTGAAATGCTTGGTGGCACATTCCCGCCATCACAAGCGCAGACGCATGTAGCGACTTGGCACATGTGGCTTCACCTGTAGCCACTCGGCAGCACTTCCTAGTGGAGCTTCCGCAGGCTGTTGGTTTAAATGAAGATATTCATTGCAGCGCAGTGGTGCTGCTGTAACGCTTAGAGGCGCGTTCCCTCCACCGGAAGCTCAGATGCGGTTCCCCGCCATCGCGAGCTCAAAAGTTCTATTATGACACCTCTCACACTAGACCACACGGAAGCGCCACTCAGCTTAGCTGTTAGCCTGTTGATTGCCATGCTGCCGCTTCTTGTAAGAAGTGCGTGGGTATTTTTGTTATTGTTGTTGTTGTTATTCGTGGTCCACGGTGCTGGCTCACGAATCTTGAATGTCTTAGAGGCTTCACGTAAAGAACCTCCTTGCAGTTGAAATATCTTAATGTGCACGGCACAACTAGATCTTACTCCTGGCGTATTTTCCAAGTTTCATCTCAAAAGCTTATCTGAGAGAGTTATGCATGACGAATTCATCCTCATAGGCATCTCCATTTTCAGGCACCAATCTTAACCATCTTTGGAAGAGGAAACTAATAGATCTTAATCTTGACGTGTGTGCAAAAGAACCTTCAACGCGGATTTTTCGATCGAAATTGGAGATCATATTGTTGAGGAGATTCCAATACTTTTCCTCTCTACACTGTAGTTTAGGGATGAAAAGTAAAAATTACTGACAATTCGGATTTGCACGTTTCTATGTGTTTTTTCATAGCGAGTGTCTCAAGCATGTGCTCAAAGATCAATTGTACCACGTTAGTATACATCTTTCGGGGTAGAATTTAGGAATATCAATGAACGAGATTAGTTAAGTAGAGAACAGGAGGAATCAGTTGAAAGTTTGTTTAACATAACTATGTCTCTCTGTCACAAGTCCCTCTTCTCTCACATTCCGTAAAGTGTAATGTCTTTTTTCCCTAATTCTAGTGTGATTTGTTTTCTCGCAGCGGAGTTCCGTGTCGCCCGGTGAACGCGAAAAGTACCGCTCTCGGTCTCCAGACCCGGACCACGACCTCAAGAGGCGTAAGGACGACAAGCTCGGACACGTAAGTAGCTTGCCTGACCACGCCCCCACGAGCTTCTTGTAAGAAGTGCGTGGGTATTTTTGTTATTGTTGTTGTTGTTATTCGTGGTCCATTGGCATCCCATGAACGCTAGGGCAGCAAATCAGTAAGGTGGCTGCACATTTCATTTCTTGAGCAGTCATAGATAAACATTAGGAAAAAATTTTTCTAAATGTATCTTTACTATTAGTTTGTATTATTTTATTAAAAATAATCATTGACACTGATTTTATAAAAAGTGAAACATATTTTCCATACTTCGCAGACTTTCACCAGTAGTGACTCGGTGAAACCCTAATGTTAATGAAATTGAATCAGTTGCATAGGCTTCCGCGGTATTAGCGTTCTTGTTGTTGTTGTTTTTCCTTTTTTCTAAGCAGCTAAAATAAATGGTTAAATGGAACACTTGTGTGGAATGCTGTGTATAATGTGATGGTGATTCAAAACGTAGGATTGTGATAGCGTAGCAAAAAAATCGCCAATTAGTGCAGCTAATTTGACTCACTTGGCTCACGTATTTCGAGGTCAACGACGAGGCTCCGGACTCCGCGTTAAACTAAAATTCGTATTTTATTTGTATTTTATTTTGTTTATACATGTACACTGATGACTGCAAAGCCGTCGAAAGCCGGCTCTCTGAATAAATACATTAAATTGAATGAGATGATTTCTTTTATTACCCCAACAGAAATCATACTTTAGTCGGTCAACCCAAAATTTCCTATGTATTTTATATCAACACACTGTTAGGGATCATCTTGACTTACATCCCTCTTGTAACTACTATTAAACTATTCCTTAATTACGCGTATTCCCCGCGTGATCCATTTATACATTTGCTTTAGTTCTTTGTCGAAAAAATACCCCCGTTCGGGTTCTGGTGCGTCATTTTGGCTGCCTTGTCGACCGTCCTGCTATGGCACACAGCTTCGAAGTAGGGATACGAGGTCGATATCGATGTTTTTATAAAATCATCTATTGGTTTAACAAAGATTTTTTTTAAAGCCAATGTTTCTTAACATCGATGTCTTGTGTTTCATGTTTTTACACAGTTGATATTTTATTTTTGAAAGAAAAAAAGTACCGCAATAAAAACCTTTAATAATTTTCAGATATCCATAAATTGAACATTCTTCAGACCAATGTGATCAAGGATAAAAAATAATTAAAATCTTAATTTCGTCGGTTAATGTAGTTCATATAATGTTTTAATTGTCTAAGGGCAATAAAATTCTTGTCATATGACCAGATTTTTTTTTTTTTACTTTTGTTGGTTAAATCTCAGTAAACACAAACATCGTCAAATTAAATCCCTCCCTGCGTGAACATTAATGGCGGTTTAAAAAAATCCATGATTTTCGGGAATGCTTTATTAACATCGATGATTTAATTTTGAACATTGATGGTTTTGTTGGCGATGTGGCATCCGAAGTCGCAGTCACAGTACCTCCCGAGCAGCCAAAGGCCTTAATTATTTTCAGAATCCAGTGGCATAGTTAGTGAACGTATCTATGTATGACAGAAGGACTCTTAAAGAGAAAAAAAAGAAAGAAAACTTTGAAGATAAGTTTGTTCGAAATAATTGTCAATACTGGTGCTTAATATAACACTAACGTTGAGTCACGCCGCTGAAAAATATCACACTACATGTAATCAGCAAGTGTGTCTAGACACCACCATAAAAGAGTGTGACTAAAGGGTACAATGTTTCTGACAAGTATATTTCATTAGCTGGATTTCTTTATGAAATATTTTCGAGTTATCTTTATAATCAAACTAGATGCATTTCTTCAGTGTTTGTAGAATCTAATCTTTCTTGAGTGTGTCTTCCTGGGAGATATATTAATCATTTGTTTTCGGTACAAAGTACATAATTGTCCATCAGGGTTTGCATGAATATCAAAAACTTCTTGAACCTCAAAGTATTCGCAATGTTGGACCCAGATCTTATGTTTATGAAATGATAATGATACGTTTTTATCGGCTGTCAAATGATTAGCAAATGCGCCAAATGAACCCAGTTCAAAAGTGGGAAATGTGTACATCTCGACGTGTTGCAAGTTAATGACAGGTGGGTGGCGGTGTGTATGACTGTTAGATCCAGAAAAACTGAATAACAAAAATAAATAAAAACAAAGGTTGAAAAATCAGGTAAAGCTATTTTGAGGCTAGTAGTGATTTGATTTTATTCGTAAGAATGCAAATGTATTCATAAAATGAGGACGCTAATGAATCGATTCTACAGTGATGATGGTTTGGCTGTTGCAGGAAAGCGATGGAGAAAAGAGTGACCAAGATCTCGTGGTGGACGTCGCAAATGAGGTGAGCAAACTAATGAGCACAAGGAATCTACTAAGAAGAATTTGTCCCTATTGCATTCGCGTAGTATTATCGAGGAATTTCGAGAGATAACCTGATCAATAATAACACTTTTCCACATAGATTCTCGTTTTCTGTTCGTCTCTGACCACTTGTAACGTTTGCAAGAATCAATTTTGAAGCGCCATGTGCTTCAGTGACACCGTTTTCCGTTACAACTGTTTTAGGCAAATTGATTTTTCAAAATAGCGCGTACGTAAAGTGAGTGTATGAAGTATTTACCCTAGCATGTGCATAATGTTATTGACCTTCCTTCAATATTAAAGTAAAAATAACAACAAACAAGATGTATTCTAGAACTTTCAAGAGTCTCTTAACGATCCGGTATTTAATATTGTTTACATTTTTAACAATCAACATTTTTAAATGCTGTCATTATTATGATGCAGCTCTTAAGTCGAAAATGCATGGAAGGTTTTAATGCGCAAAAGTTAGAGATAAGGCCCCTAAAAGTAAAAAAAAAGGAGGAAAGCTAATTATGATAATGATCAAATGCTAGCAGAAACGTGCCAAAAAGAGGTAAAAACAGCAAAAACATTGTTATAGTTCCTGCGGGCCAAGATGAGGATTTGTATACAAATAAGTAATGTCTATGAGGATTCAAATTCCTCCCTTACTATATTGTTTTTATGTGCATCAGAAAAGAATCGGGAATTAACATGACAGGTCATCAAAATGTGAACCTTGGTTGCAATATTCGAGAATAGAAATACGTAGAATTCACCTTCTTGAACCTTTCTCCCTCTCTGCACTATCACATTTCACACTTCAAAGAGAACATTGGACTGGTACTCGATCAGAAATGACTTGCGATTGTTCTCGAAAATGGTGCCATAAAAAGTAGCTGTCTTACGGCCCTTGTGGTGCCATTAGCATATCAGACGGGAGATACTGGAGGCAATTTAGATTGCTCTGTTTTAGTTTATAACAAAACGATTATCTTTCTCTAATACTATTTTGCAACTGTTTTGTTTACTATCGCACAGTAATATGTGAATCATCAAGGTGACATACAGTTACAGAGGTCTTTACCGAATATGTTCAGGATGATGAACCTCTAAAATGGATGCGTTGCTGTAATTGTAATCAAGACGTTGACATGAAAGCATTTATCAAAAATCAAAATTTTACAGGACAAGCAGAAAACTTGTAAGCCAGAGCTCTCACACTAAAATGTAACACCATCTTTGGAGAGCTGCAAAATCTAAACTATTTCTTCTCGCAACTTACGGGTTTTGCCATGGCCCTGGTGTGGGTTCATACTATCTTAGCTCTCAAAAAAATGTCTTGTAATTTTTTTTACTTGCATACCTTTCCATTTCAACCAATATATAAATCAACATTTTCTTCGGATTTCCCTTTAAGTAGCTCTAACATCGTCGGAAACGTGATTTAGACGATATGAAACAAGGAAGAGTAGAGGGACTCTGCCTCTTGGCGCCCTCTCTCGAGAATTTGCCCACAACATTTTGTCTTTCTTACATATTTGAAGCCGGATGAGAAAAGAATTGTATAATACTTTAGACCTTCCTAATGTTTCGATATCGAAAATTATCTCCTTGCTCGATGCCTAGGACCCCAAACTGCGCATTGGTGAAGACCAGAACTCAAGTTGTTGCCGTTTTCCATTCCGATTTTCTCTAAGAAAATGTTCGTGAAATATGTTGCATTCGTCTTACGCAGGTTCAGCCATTGCAATGGATATTTTTATTTAACCGGCGTTGTTATGTAATTGAAAGATAAACGGTGTTGGAAGGTCAGGGTGGACAACTTCAAACAGTAAATCTGATCAAATTAACTAAAAGAACACGTCCAATGTTCGTTTGTTTTTTTATGCATTGCGCTGATCGGTAGATATTCTAAATTAAAACTCCTTACATCTGGAAATTTAGAAATTACGAAAAAATTTTGAAAGTCTTCTGATTTTTGCGTGCCTATTTTTGTCACAATAAAGCTTTCGGTGAAAATGTCTATGAAATGTAAAAAGGAAACTACTTTCTTTGATGTTTTCCAAAACTCTCGAAAACATTACGAAAAGAAATAGCAACCAACTATCGTGGTAAAATTTCTTCACACTCTTCCTTTTTGCACTTAGCGACCTTTCGCAAATCATATGTTAAGAAAATCGAGCGTTTTCCGGAGGTGCATCTGCCTTATGAAAATATGAGCTAGTTGAAGGCCTCAGGCGAAATGTGATGAATACGCCCAAGTGGCAGTTTTTGTGATGTTATAATTTTTGGCACCTACCAACTGTTGTGCAATTCGATTCGCGAATGGTTAAATTTATGTCTCAATGTTGGTCCCCGAATGTCGTATTTTATGTAAGCCACATAATCTCTTGAACTGCTTGCTTACCGTCGGAAAACGTATCCCAGCTGGTCAAGATGTTTTATATCCGAACCCTATTGTTGGAACATTTCGAAAGAAAAGTACAAATGGAAGAGGGAAAAAAAGTCTTACACTCAGGAATTTAAGTGTTTAATAGTTCGTTTACATTTCATTACTTTTACTCCTGTCTGCCTTTTTCTCAGGCGTTTTCCTTCTTCAAAATATCCACCCTCCTTTCTTTTCCCTCGGAGTATCTTTCTTGTATATCCGGCATCACGGGAAACCTCTGGTTATAGAAAAATGTCGAGCTGCCGACGAGCGTGCGAATGCACGTGCCACAGCAGCAACACGCGAACGTGCGTGCGCTCACATTTCTCTTTTAAATACTTCCGGGCAGGAAAATCAATGACAAGGGGCTCCTGGAGCTTCCCAAGCAAAAAAGGCAACAATTAATTTTATTTAATTTTCTCCGTTTACAGCCGACTGAATGATGATGTAAAAGTTTGTGGGTAAAGAAGAAAATTTCAAATATATAGATCTTAGCTGTTGTTGCGAAGAACTTAAGTTCTTAAAAGATTGTGCCTATTAAAAAAAATAGCAGGAAGTGTCTTCAGAATACTTTTGTTTAGTTAAACCTACGAAGTTTGACTCCACTCCCGGAAGATACTCCACCTGAAACAGAAGAAATACTGACTAGTATTGCTATAGATCTGAACTGGATAACCTTAATAACAGTTTCTTAACGAACCGCTTGTGGAGGCGCTCCACATAATCATTTTTGTTACGCACTGGCAACTTGCAAATACATTTTACATATTCCCTCGAGTTTTAGTTTCGGCATCCTTATTTTTAAATATGTGTATTCAATGAAAATTTAATGTTAAAAGTGAAACGCAGTTGTTTTTTAATTTTTTAATTTATTTTTTTGTTCTTTCATCAGTCCCTTGGAAAACAACACTGTTGTCCCTAAGGCCGGAAGTAGGACACTGGAGTTACCATCACTCTAGTTTTAACACCCAGAAAATTCTTGACAAATATTTTAATTTATTACTTAAAAGACAATATTGTATTCTTTTTACATAAATAGTTCATGAGACTCTCACGCATTTGTTTTCGTGTGCCACTTCCTTCCTATACCAAGAGGCAAGTGAGTGTAGTGTGTCTTATCAGAAGCAGAAAATTTAATACTTTGAATTAAATGTTTTTAACTTATTGGTAATTGAATCCAAATACAATCTTTGCATAGTCAGGGTGGCCACTTTCCGGAAAATAGCGAAAAATCGGGGAATTTAATCGGCTGGAAATATCAGGGAATTTGTAGAAATGTTAGAAATCAGGGGAAACTATATATTACTACTTATAAACGTTAGTACAGGGTTGTTTTGCTTAATTTTAACTCGTTGAGAAAATGTGCAATTTGTACTTTGTCTCGGCGAAATCGGAGAGCTGATCAATTAATATCAGGGGTTCAATATTTTCTTTAAGTATGTGAAATTACAAATATTTTGAGGAAAAAAATATTAAAAAATGCCACGGAAATCCGGAAAAAATCAGAGAATTTGTTCCAGGAAATGAATGGCCACCCTGATATTTTGTAAAAAAATTCTCTTAAATCTGAACGTGGAAACTGAGTCTTTAAAAATATATATTTTTGAAGTTTGTAGAGCAAGTTTTGTACGTTTCTGTTGCTGACGATCTGTATGCATTCTTCGCGAGTTTCGTCGTGGAGAAACCCTGTGCTTTAATCACATTGGTTAATGTTAACATTCAAACATTGAATTGTGAAAATAACAATTTCCTTCCGTTTTGAGCTTTTCGGCTGTTCTTCGCGAAGGCCCTGTAAGCTGAGGCCCGTGGATGCAACTCCTAAAGCTCTTCCCTTTCTCCTGCCCACCTTCTTTCCGTCTATTCGTGAGAACGAGGTAGTGGCAGCGCTAGAGAAAGAACGGGGAGTGGGTAGGTATTCACCCCTAAAGCTCAACGGCAATTCTTCACAATTTCGTTTGTGAGATTTGCTGGTTGTCTTGAGTGTTCAATATGCCAAAATTTGAAGTCAAAGTTAAATTTAATGTCGGCAAAATATTTATGAGAATACTGCTATTACTTTTCAGTAATATTGTTTTTATAATTGAATTAATAGCCTTTGTCGCACATAATTGAACTTCTTACAACCACACAATGTTGTTAAAGTAACTTTCCCGTACGTGACAAGCGATTAATCCTCCCCACCTCGGGCAATGTCGCTGGGTCAAGATGGCTACACACATTCGGGCGTTCGGGGAGTAGCGAGCGTCCGCTCTCAGTGTCAGAATCCCGAATAGTGGAAGGACGGTTGCTTGCTGTTTGCCGAGCGCCAAACATTCGGTGCGTGCTAGCCCGACCCGCAGCGTTTCGGTCTTTTGAGCGCAACGAGGGCAGCTAATATTCGCCGAGCACCCCCGATTACTCGGGATTGGGCTAGCAATCGCTGACTTCTCTTCGAAAGCTGAATGTGCGAGCCATCCAGTGGTGGATCCGGGGGGGGGGGGGTCATGTCCCCCCTCCCCCTCTCAAAAAAACGCCTAGAATTTTTTCGTTTATAACCTTCCTTTATTTGGCAAAATTAATTTAAATATTTGTGTTAGAATTACGTAATTAAAAAATATTGTATAGTATCATATACTACAAAAATAACGTACAATATAATAACAAACGTATTTATTATTTGACAAAAATCTATGTTCCCCCTCCCCCCCAATGTTGCCCTGGATCCGCCCCTGGAGCCACCTACAACAAATCATCCCGGGCGGTACGATCTCTGTAGCTCCGCCACTGCGTCGAAGTGTGCCGTGTGTGAGCGCGCGCGCGCGCGTGTGTCTGTGTCGGTGCGTGTGCTGAGTGCGCGCGTGCGCGCGTGTGTGCGTGCGTGCGCAGGACGCGGGCAGCCCGCAGCCGAACGGCGAGCACCCGGCGGAGGTGCGCGAGAACGGCGACAAGGGCGGCGGCGTGGGCAGCGTCAAGTCGGAGCGGCCGGCCAGTCGCAGCGGCTCCAGCTCCAGCCGCTCCACGCCCTCCCTCAAAAGTAAAGATGTAAGGTCTCCGGCACGCCGCACCGCGCGCCCCGCACGCCACTCTGCTCCGTCCCGCCTCCTCCTCGCCCTCGCCCTCGCCCCTGCCCCGCCACCCCGTCACCTCGACTCGCTCCAGATTTGACAGCTGCGCCCCCTGGAAAATGGCAGCATTGGACCCTGAACCCGTAATCCGATCCGATCCGATCCGATCCCATTCGATTCGATCCAGTCCAATTCAAATCAATCAAATCCAGAGGGAATGTATTGATTTCTTTTTCGGGTTAGAATAATTTTGAGATTCACACTTGTACAGACGCGACGCAATGTATTTCATCAAGGGGCAGGGTTGCACCAAGAGAACTGACTTTCCATGTGAACATCGCGTCCATTGCGTCTTTTTGTCCGTGCACTACGTCGGCTGGCATCCACGGACTTGCGTTGGCGAGTTGCATGTGTTTCTCTCCGCCCCACGCATGGGTGACGATTTGTTTGCACGCCTCTCGCCCTAGCTTAACGAATAGGGTGGGCTATTACGAGTCTGCGGCAACTGCGGCCGTAAAATCACGATTA
Organism: Acheta domesticus; assembly: GCA_031308135.1. Classification (NCBI taxonomy): domain Eukaryota; kingdom Metazoa; phylum Arthropoda; class Insecta; order Orthoptera; family Gryllidae; genus Acheta; species Acheta domesticus. The sequence goes on from JAHLJT010008756.1 coordinate 3,603,118, forward strand.
AAAAGCGGGTAATTCTAAAATGAAGTAGTTTTGGTGGAGTCAGTTTTTCAAGTTAACGGGGAAGTAGGAGGGAAATTCGAATAAGAGATTTTGCTAAATCATTTATGAGGTACACATTTTATTTTCTAAAAATTGAATAAATTTCAGTGAGGTGTTGATGATCAAAGAGATTCACAAGTTTCAATGAGGAGGGGAATTCGAATAAGAGATCTTGCTAAATCATTTATGAGGTACACATTTTATTTTCTAAAAATTGAATAAATTTCAGTGAGGTGTTGATGATCAGAGAGATTCACAAGTTTCAATGACAGTCCTAGATTCTCATCGTTTCACTTCTCTCCTTTGACAGTTTCTGCTGGGCTAGGCTGAAAATTAAGAAGTGCCATAGAGGCCTACTATGATACTTGTATGATACATTCTATGATACATCCAATGATGATGATTCTATGATACATCCAATCATAGTTAAGACATTTTCTAATGTAAGTGGATCCATGGTGAACCATAGGGGCAATGCACCTTCCCCCCTACCTCTCACCCAGCCTTTAGCTACATATTAATTACATTGAATTAGATCCAAAGGAATCTGTTATGAATCTACATTTTTTAAGATCAAGTTTGTTGGGGGGGGGACTGAAAATATGCCTTCTTTCTCCCTGAAAGACTTTCTGAATCCACCCCAGTTTTTAAGTTACATTAGATCATAAATTTTCGAATAAGATGAGATGCATAATGTCAACTTGAAATTATTTATATGTTTTCGAAGTTCAAGAAATTTATATCGCAGATGTTTAATATAATGAGTTTTGACTTCATGCGATTAACTTGCATAAGACACTTGAACATTTCTATAGACACCACCACTGATCAAATGTGTTGCCATGGATCTGTCAGAGCTAAGAGTTCATAGATCATCAACCTTCATGAAACCCGCCCTTCAGATCTTCAATTGATTTGTACAAATGACACACTCATCTTTATTTTAATCAAGATAAAATTCATACCAATTTGCCTTTTTGATGTTCTGGATTAGATCATGGATTAGAGATCCTTCCTGAACACATCAAACACTTTTAAATTGAGGGAAGAAAAAAAAACTCAATTTATCCTGCAATAAGTTTTGTTTTTGTTAATTGTCTAATGGTTCAAATTGGGCAAGTTAAATTCTGCACTTTTCTGTCATTACAATCTCTTTTAAAATCATACTCCAGAATTAGTTAATATTGGCGATAAAGATCTTAAAAAAAAACAAAAAACAACAACAACAACAACACCTATTTATTTTCTTCAATAGTTATGCATTTTAAAGTTTGTTTGAAATGGTTAGGAAAGTTTTTGAGGAAAAAAACTTGTTTCTTGATCCATTATGAAAAATGGGAGTAGTTGTGTGAAACTGTGATTACTCCATACTTGCGATATTCTTTTTTAGTGATCTTCAGAAACAAACTCTTAAACTCATAATTGAATTCTAGAATTTTTATATGAATTCATTGTACCCATCTTTCATCATGAGAAAACTGAAGGGGAAGGGCAGCATTATATTTGTGAATAATTTTAAGAAGTTATCTAACTTCCGTGTGAATGTTTGAATACAATGCATAGGCATACAAGAGCCAGCGTGAGTCACAAAATACATTAGTCACTCCCCTCTTTTAATTGACAAATCTGGAGAACATAGACGATCATTAAAGTTCCCTATATTTTTAGATATAAACATTCCTCAATGTGGAATGCATATAATTCGGGAATCTGTCCAATGTGAACATAAACTGCAGTCCTGACAATCATTAATTCTACAATATTCCATTATATTGCTGATCTGGAAGAACAGTGACGAAAATGCAAAAACTTCAGTTTTACAGGAGAGTAAAAAAACGATTGCAGTTGTATAAAATGTTTAATTGAAAAGGGTGTAAGTGACAGAAAATAAAGGCATATTAAGAGTATACAGAATATATACTTTAATTTCTTTTACCGGGGATTAGTGCAGTTACATCAACCCCTAAGTGCAGTTATGTCATTGTTTCTCTAAAAATTGATCGTTGTTCTTGAAGAAACAAACAGTCATCCTGAGTGAAACTACAGTTATGTTACAGTTCCTCTGTGTTTAGTATGTGTTTCTGATATTGTCTACGGACTTATTTGTATCTGACATATTTGTGCAGTTACGTCATTGTTCTTCCGGAACGGCGATATAATGTGGAATCTTGTCCATTGTGGAAAAAATACTAGTTCATTGAGATACTGCCCTGAGCAAGTTTTACTGTAAAACAGACAACTCCTGCTGTAGCAGAAATTGTGGAAGTCTCTCAGATGTTCTTGTGACAACGGTCATGCAGACTAAAAAAGTGGGTGCCAGTTTGGTACCTTTGGAAGTATTAATTAACTTATATAACACATAATATTTGTATAAAAATGAAGGGAATTACATGTCAAGGGAATAGGAGAAAGTAAAACTACTCTTATTATCTTTACATAAAAACATGGGACTGTTCCATTTGCTTTTAAGTTATAGGAAATCCATGATTGAGATTGAATTAATTCAAAAATAACTCCGTAACAGATCTATCCAGGACTACAAGACAAGGCATATTTTTCTAAATGTAGAGAGAGGGGTAATTGTTTATGGTGTGTATCAATTACAGTAGAAAATATTTGTTGGACCTAACACTATGTAACCATACCAACTCTGCCTGGATTTTCTTTGTGGTATAAACATTGATCTCTGCAGAATCATTTAATTCATTCTTTATTTGTGTATGAATTATTCTGTGTAATTATTAGTCTTTTTTATAAAAAATAATCTATCCTCTTCTCAGAATTTAGGTGATTGATCCTTAAGGAATGACAAACACCTAAACCACAAGGAATGCAAAGATTATAAATTCATCTGTCTGTTCTGCATCACACTGATTAAAGACAACACTAAATTTCAAGTGCCTTGATTTAAAATTATTGACTAAATATTGTACATGAATATATTAATTCTCAAAATATATGTCTCACCTGATAAAAAGAAGATTCTTAATTACTCAATTAATTTTTGTATTATAAGTATGATTTCAATTTGCTTATGGTTAATTAACCCTCAAATTGCATGCAATGGCCAAACAAAGCTAATGCCCTCAAAATATTCTCTAAGTGTATTTGTGGTATTTGGTGGATCCAGAAAGTATTTTAAAGGGCAATTTCTACTTTGATCCCTTGCCCCACAAATATTTTGTTAACAAGTAACCAAATTGTTTGCTTGAAATTGTTTAAAAAATGTCTATTCATAATAGGAATACCCCGATGCAGGTGACACAGTCAGTATGAAGTAATATTGTTTCAAATAAATTTAGTAAAATTACAAAATAAATTTGACTAGTGAGGGGAACATGGCCCTGTGCCCCTCTCTGCGATGGCTCTCTGCCATTGGCTTTTTGCTATTTTACACATTCATACCAATCTTCAAATGCCAAACAAATACTCATTACTACCAGAAAATTGGAAACTCATTATTTTTACACCTTTTAACTTTATGTTTTCCAGATGTTTGGGGAGAATAAAATGGCTTTATGGTGCATGTTTCTGTAATGTTACTAATGGGGGTAAGATGTCATATTGTGGTGTGTGTATGTATGGTTGTAGATAATACATCTAACAATTCTCTGTGGGTATAATCCTAGGAAGTTTTAATGTAAATATTTCCATGGAATTGTGTTGAAAATTGGCTAACATCATAAAGTAAGTTTGGTGTATAATTTGTGTTTCTCATCCTTTCCATCCTTTGCTTGCTAAATTTATTTGCAGAGACTCAAATCATAATTTTCAAAACCTCATACATTAAATACTTGACAGCATTTCATTGGTGCATTTTTTATAAAATAGCATTGCTAATGAAAGAGAGTGACCAAGAGAGTAAAACAATATTAAATATGTAGGTATGACATATTTAATATTTCAATGAATTTCTTTAATCATGTAAATGTTTGAACCTTTGAAATACTGTTGAACTCGATGTCCTTCAAACTACAAAAAGGTGTTGCAAATTATTGCTAAGAAAAAATTAGAGGCCTCAATGAGAAATGATTTGCATTTTCTGTATAAGCTTTTTATTGCACAAACATGTAACAAATTCTAGAAATGACCATACATTGTAAATCAAAAGTGAAGTAGATTTTTAGTTGAGTTTTATTTGTCAGGATTGCTAGCATTAATACTTCTGTAAGACTCCATAACAAGCAACTCCCTTACCACTTACTTAAGTACTGTCTTTCATTTTTCCAACTTTGTGGTAAGTTTTGAATGTATCAATTGGTATATGTTTACATCTACTACCAATTTTTGAATCACTTAATGCTTAAGAGTAATAGTAATTTAGAATTCTCGAAAGAATTGCTACTTTAATTGTACTTTCAAAAGGACTCCAGTTCTTTATTTTATTATGTCAAGTAGTTGTGTACATTTTTTCTTATCAAAACTCTTGCAACACTCCACGTTGGGTATCCCATTGCCTAATGTTGATGTGGTGTTTTCTGTAAAAACATGCCTTGGAATGCTTGTGGACCGTGGCGATGTGCTGGTTGCAGGCTGACAAGCCCTCTACCCCTGTCTCCAAGGCCACCACCCCGACTGGCTCCGCGGGCCTCCCGGGCTCCAGTGGCCTCAAGGCAGCTTCCATGCCGGGAGTGCTGCCTGGGGGCCCGTACCCGCCGTTCTCCCTTGGGGCCATTGGGGGCTCCCGCAGCACTGATAACAGCCCTTACAACAGCGTCACCCCCTCGCCCTACTCCCGGCCCCCCATGGTATGCAAACAACCTCTGGCCCATGCAGGCACGTGACCAGAACATTCTGGGGACTGGGCCATTGGTGTTTGTAAATAAAATGTCATTCCTTAGAACTGTTTTATTTTTGGATATTGATAGTGCACTCGACTTGTAGTGAAGAACCAGTCTGCTTAAAATGTTATCTTGCTGTAACTGGAGGTGGCATGTTAAACGCAATGCCATACTCTGTACTAAAGAGTCAAAATCCAAAATTTACAGACTTTTGATGAACAAAATTTGTAACAATTTTTAAAAGTAGTAACAAGAAATAGAAGCCAAAGCATGCTATTATTGTTATTATTTTTTATTTTCTCACAAATTACAAGCAGAGAACCAAATTATTAAATATTCTCGGCAGATTCCTTCTACCTTGCATGCTTAGTTGTTTGTGTTTGTTCCCATCTGCAGCCCACCCCTCTGGCAACGTGCCTGTACCCTGATCCAAGACTTCAGCCTTTGTTGCTGCTTACCAGCTCTGCATGGGGATATGACCTAACTAATCATTAACACTTACGTCTATTTTCTTGAAATCAACATAAATGCATAATATTTTTCATTTGTTTCTGCTTCAGCTGGGTTACGATTCTCACCCTCATGTACGCACTCCAGGCCTTGGTTCCAGTAGCATTGGTGGTATTCCAGGAGGAAAACCGTAAGTTAATCACTAATTATCGTCATTGTCATCATCACCACTGACATTTAGAGGGTGTTTTCTGAAATTGCTACTCTTACTATTGTATTATTATTATTATTATTATTATTATTATTATTATTATTATCATCAAATGATGATAGGCCAAAATTTGTTCATTCCAGCCCATGGTCAAGTAATACGTAGGCGAAAATAAGTTCATTCCAGCCCATCATGGCATCTCTTCAACATGACTAGCAGAAAACTCACATCTACATAAGTGTGCACAGCCAAAAACAAGAAGGGGTGTTGATTTTTGGGTCCCCTTTTCCATTTAACTTTTTTACTTATACTGGTTTACATTTTACTGGTTACTGATTACCTACACTTATTTACATTTTACTGGTAAATAAATAAAATGCACTGAAAGGAGAATTAACCCTAGCAATAAATCAGTTTAAATGGTAACATTTATTCCTAAGGAGTACTTGTTGATCCCACTCGTATAATTCATACAAAAGAAAAAAAATAAAATTGTGTAGGTTCTTATTAAGAGATAATATATTCACTGAACTCTTAGAAATACAAATTTCTTCAGTAAATCCACTTTTAATCTCAATCTGATATATTATACTCTCCTTTATAAGCATCTTTGTATTTCCAATTCAGCCTACATTTCTGACTTCTTGAGTGAACAACCAATTGAAAAATAATCACTCTCTTACCTCCAATCCTGTTCAGGTATGAATGTTGACAACATTGTCAACTCACAAAAAATTCTATATAGACGAAAGGGAAAAAATAAAACTAATAAAAGCACTATGTCTTCAACGAAGGGCAGTTAATCGAACTCACACCAAGAAAACATAATTTAAAAAAACACACACACACACACAAATCTTCTGCAATTTTTGTGAAAAATCAAGGGTGAAACTGCTTCAACAATTACATTAATTGTCAATAATGTGGAGCATGTGCATCAAATTAACCTTCATATATCTAGGGTTAAATTATAACTTTAATAATACAGTTATAAGCTGCTTTTAATTTTATGTTGAACCATTTACGGAATTCCTAGATTGCTCAAACAGCCTGTTCTTCTAACAGTTCCCCATATTGTCTAGGTTAAAAGGGTAAAATTGGAGATAGAATAGATTTATAGCAATAAAATGTTTTATTATGTAAGACTACAGGCCCCCTTTCAAAATTTCAAGAGAGACCAAGCTATGCGTTCACCTATGCACATCTATTTATTGTTGTAATGTCTTTATCTTTGCAAGAAAAATTAATATCTTTAAAAAAAATTCAAAAATACATATTCTACACTAAATTAAGCAATTAAAACATTCATTATCTTATATATTTCATTAACTTCAATTTGTTTTCCACAGAGAAAATAAATTTTTACTGAAGAACAAATAATGCAAACACTGAGTTGGCCAACAATAAATGTTAATTTTAATAAGATAGGTGCAGGGGAAAAACAGTCAAAGTCCACTTCCATTGTAATTTTAGGTTTTAATGTGACATTGTTGTAGATATTGAGAGAAGAAAAAAAATTTTTTTTAATAATTTGCTACGGAAGTTCTGCAAAATGTTACAAGAAAAAATAAATATTTTCTACTGCATTATATAGAATTTTAAAACAGAATTCAATTCCTGTCAATTGGATGAAGCTTTCAATTGTTTTTACCTTGTGCTATTCTTATTTGAATATGACTTAAATTATGTTGATGTACTTTATGCAATATTATTAGTTTCTTATGGTGTAGTTTGAAGAGTTTAAGGTTCAACTATGTACTTTATATTATTTTACTTCTTCTAGGGCTTATTCGTTCCACATGAATGGGGAAGGGCAATTGCAGCCTGTACCCTTCCCCACTGATGCATTAATAGGACCGGGAATTCCCAGACATGCCCGGCAGATAAACACTTTGTGCCACGGTGAAGTAGTTTGTGCTGTAACTATCAGCAATCCCACCAAATATGTGTATACTGGCGGCAAAGGTTGTGTCAAAGTCTGGGATATAAGTCAGCCTGCTTCCAAGAGTCCTGTTTCTCAGCTTGACTGCCTGGTAGGTCATAACATATTTTCTGTAGAAATTAAAAACTTAAAAATGCAATCATGATATTTTTTTATTCACGTTAACAAACTGTAGAGGTTTTTATTCCATATTTCAAACAGAAAATAGGTGCATCTGTCCACTTAGGACTCTTAAGGGACTATTACATTTCCATAGCCTACAATTAGTTTGAAAAACATAGGCCCAGGAAAATTAATTTCATAATCTTTATATCTTATATGTTGACACAAGGAGCATGCCAATTTAAGTTCTCATATTTTTAAATGACCGAAAACCAGAAATACTTAACTATTACTAACTATTCCTTTAAATCTATTGTAAATATTATATAAGTTCAACAAGTTTTAAAAATTGGCATTTATTGCTTATTCCCACATTTTAATGCAAATTAACTTCATGCCATTGCATTACTGCCTCACCCTCGAGAATGCTTTATATTAGATCATACATTTTGTTTTACACACTGTTATCACCATCAGTAGTATGCATATGTATCCGGCAAACTTGGTCCCAAAATTTATATTTACTATTCTGTGTATATGACCTCAACACTCTTATCCAATCATAAAATTCACCATCCAAATTATTGTTGATTTTTTATTCACTTCAATAATCTCTCAAATGTGTGGTGAGTATTTTAAATTCCTATTGAACAATGTGTTAATTTTCTTGTTGGACAAGTGCATTATTGTAATAAAATTTGAAATTTTAAGTAAACATCTCCATAGTTTAAATTTTTTTTTTCTTATATTACATTTAATACAATTCGTTTGTAAATATTTTGCAAAGTTGATCAGAAAGTGTTACCTTCTGTTCTGAAATATCATGAAACGAAAAATTAAAGAGAACAGTTTTAAATTAATATATTCCTTTTTGTCCATTAATCTGTCTCATTTCTCATTTGCAAAGATTGTTTCTGGTTGAAGGACACATTTATTTTTTTAATTATTGTTGACCATGTTTCAAAGATATTCAATAACTTCATAAGATTGTGATTTCATTTTGCTTGGTGCACACTATTCAAACTAGTACAAATTTCTTTTCAGCAACGTGACAACTACATTAGGTCTCTGAAACTTCTTCCCGATGGGAGGACACTCATTGTTGGTGGAGAAGCAAGTAACCTTAGCATCTGGGATTTAGCATCACCCACACCTCGCATCAAAGCAGAACTTACGTCAAATGCACCTGCTTGTTATGCCTTAGCAATCAGTCCAGATTCAAAGGTGAGAAAAAGACTGAAAACTTCTGGAAAATATGTATTGAATATATTGTATCATTTACAAAAATCATTGAATAGTTCAGATTTCTGAATATTGCCAAATATACATAGTACATTTGAATTTCTCTTATTTAAGCCAACTTTTGATAGTGTTTTCCAAAACTCTAATTTTTTTATTATTTGTTTTCAGAACAGTGTAAAAAAACTTAGATAAATATGTGGTGATTTTGAATTGAAATCTCTGATCATCGAGAAGTGTATCAACTTTTACTTAGACAATATTCTCTGAGCTTGGGTGACACTGCCTGGGGATAAAGGGACATGACCCCCAAACATTTTTCAGAATATGGGGTATTCCAAAAAATTTGGGGTCACGTTACATACACTCCTTCAATATTGAAGGAGTCTCCCCAGTAATTTGTGCTTTATCTATAGAAACTTTCTCTCAACAATGTAGTGCTGCTAACAGTCATTTTCCTTTTCTTCTACTGAATTTTAGAATCAAATAAGTTTCTTATTTAAAATTCAAGGGTGAGATTCTGCTAAGTGTATGAACCCAAAAAGAATCTGTATTATTTTAAATTATTTTTATTTGAATTGTTCCACAGTACTTACTGAAACGTTAAAGAGTAAATACTCATTATTGTGATAAAAAAATTATAATCAATTTATAATTATGTATTTTGCATTTTATTTTTATAGGTGTGCTTCAGTTGCTGCTCTGATGGAAATATTGCTGTTTGGGACCTGCATAATCAGACGTTGGTCCGTCAATTCCAAGGTCACACAGACGGAGCATCATGCATTGACATTTCAGCTGATGGATCTAAACTGTGGACAGGTGGACTTGATAACACTGTACGATCGTGGGATCTGAGAGAAGGCAGGCAACTTCAGCAACATGATTTCACCTCGCAAATATTCTCGCTGGGTTATTGTCCAACAGGCGAATGGCTTGCAGTTGGAATGGAAAATTCAAATGTTGAGGTTTGTAAAACTTGTCGAACATTAGAAAATGTTGTTATTGTTTTTCTTTTAGCCGGGGTGGCTATGAGCGTGTACCAACTCAACACTTCTGTTCAAAGGGTTATGGGTTCAAGTCCCGCCTTGGGCATGGTTGTTTGTCCCTTGTCTCTCATGAATATATTTTCACAGAGGACCTTGTGTTCTGCTGACCCCATATCAGAGGAGCCTGCAAGTGTGTTGGAATTACCCGTGCACGTTTTCTTGAGCCTTCACTTCACTAGTTGTGAGAGGAGTGGGAAGTTTGGTTATTTTGACAAAAAAAATATTATATCAGATTTGTAGTTCATTTTTCATTGCAAAATAGTTTCTATTACAAGGGAGCGAACATTTCTGGTTACCAGATTTTGTCTACAGTGCTCGTTGCTATCATTTATTCTTAATTCAAATAACGTTGATAAAGTAGTGAGGGTAGGTATTCCCAGGCTCAAGAAAGTGTGTGCATATAATATGGTCATATGTATTGAATGGCGTCCCTTCAAGACCTAAAGGGTAGCTGGCTGTTAGCTGGATAAACCCCAGGTGGGGTGGAGGGAGAAACAACACTGGGTTAACTATGTTAAACAGGTTATAAACTGTTACTAATACGAACATGAATATGTTAGTTGTAAATGGATGATTTTGTTAGTCCTTATTTTATATTGATCATTCATACAAATTCCAACTTCTTCTGAACTGTTTTACACGTTTGTTGAATGAATTTTCTATCTTCGTAAAAATACTAACAGAAGCTGATTCTGGGTATGAAAAGTGACGGGACCTGCATAAAAATTTCAAATCATTAAAACTTTTCAGTAAGAGAGTTTGAAGGCCAACAAATATTACTTAGATTATAAGTGGTCTCTGTTTTTATTATGCATGCATCCAAAGTTCATTTCATTTCACTTTCATAAATGTTAATATATATTCTTATTGTGAATGTACAAGAAATATTCTTCATGTGCAAATCCTGGTTTATTATTTTTTTGTGAGAAATGATTTCTTCAAATAAAGGTTTTTATCTTGTTTCAGGTGTTGCATGCAGTCAAGCCAGATAAGTACCAGCTGCACCTGCATGAATCTTGTGTTCTTTCTCTTCGTTTTGCTGCTTGTGGAAAATGGTTTGTTTCAACGGGCAAAGATAATTTGCTCAATGCTTGGAGAACACCTTATGGTGCATCCATATTTCAGGTTTGTTGTTTATTTCTCTGAATTTTCTTTCACTAATTTTAGATTATTTGATTTATGGTGAGCATACTTTTGTTTCCTTTTATGTTTAAATTAAATGATTTTATTTTCAATTTGTGGTATTGTATGATTTTTCTTTTTAACTATTAACCCAATATAGTTCTATAAAAGAATCCTCAAAGCCAGTACTGGAACGATGTCTTGATTAAATTTTTAAGTTACTAGACTCTGGTCATTATGTGTCATAAACCATTTAATTTGATAATAGCTAGCAGTGGTAACTGCCACTGTATTTCACAAATCTTTAAGTCTTTGTATGTTCATCACTTTGTCTGAAAATTTACAAATTAATGTAATTTAATCTAATGACATCTTTAATGTTAGGGCAAAAATCTGCAAAGTCAATAAAAAGTAGCCTAAACACTTCAATAATTTTGTAGGAATTACTTAAGCAATTTTTCCAAAGAAATGGCAGCATTTGGACCATAATTTATTGTTGTTTGAATTTAATGTCTGGAAATATATTCTAGAATTTATTGTCCTAGAAATTTTGCCTTGTTTTTGTTACTAAAGAGGGTAGCATAATAAGATATGCAAATCTGCCCCCAGAAGATAAAAACATTTTATGTTGAAAATCGGAACATTTTAACAATTTAACATTTTAACGACAATTTAACATTTTATGGTAAAAAAAACAAACACGTTTTTCACTGGATTTAAATCAGTTTACCCTGAATACTTTGTAGGAATGGTGGTTTTTAGCTTCTTATGCAAGTTCAATTTTTTTTAACCACATTACTTGTACAAATATGTACTTGTAATATTCGTGCAACTTTGTATAGTTGATAAAGATGTTTCGAGAATTTTTTCAGGTGTTTGTATCTGATTTTGACGATTACAGTCAACAAAAATGAAGGGGAAAATAGAAAAAAATTACTTTTTTCCTTCATTTTTTAACAATATCTCATGATCTAATGCAGATCTTAAAAATGATGAAGTACAAATTGTAGCTCTCTACATTCCCTACAGTTTCCCAAAATTTCAACCTTTTATCTTATAATTTGCATCTGACAACTCTATAAATTAAACAGTAATTTAATACTTTCTGATTTATTTTCTTAAAATTAGGTTTTGTTTTATTAATTTTCGTAATTTTTTTCTGTTTTATGTTTATTAGAAAAGATAAATAATGAAAAACAAAATTATAAGAATATAACCTATCATAATTTGAATATTGAATGAATTAAGATGTTAACTAAAAATAATATAAATTTATAAACAAAATAGAGCAATATTACAAATAATGTTAAATATTATTTGTAATGTTAAAATATACTTTAATTAGTCACTACATGATGTATTCACTCATGTTTTTAATTTAGGCAGCAGATTTTGGAAACAAACCATTTGGATCTACCTTGTAATGTGCAGAGTTACCATCTACCTGTAAGGCGCAATATTCAGTACTCGCGTTGGCTCGTTTAACATCACCAGATACAAAAAGTCTGCAATCCACATCTATGACAGACTGTGACACATATCACATCTATGTTAGACACATTGAAGGGTGTAGATCAGGGGTTCCCAAACTTTTTTTGCCATGCACCCATTTGTCAGTAGCTAATCTTCCCGTGTCCCACTTGCACATTTTTATTTGGTTATTAATAAAATAAAACAAGTGTTACATTGAGTAACATTTTTTTTTTACTCTGTACAATTTTACAAGTGAGTTTTGGTGTTTTTGACCTCTTGTTGAAACGTTCGTGATTTTTCAATGTTAGGTCAAGAAAATGCAATACGATTTATGCCTAATTAATATTACAAGTTCAAATTTTAATTTAAATTTACATAAAAATCAGTGAGAAGCTTTCATTTTTTACCAGATTCCTTGTCCTTGGTTAAGTATCAAAAAGTGCAAAACATAAATCATTAGCAATGTCAAGTTTGCTCCTATATTTTGTTTTAATTGCAACAGTTGCTGAAAACATATTTGCACACATATTGCTCAATACTGCATAGCAAATAATATACTGAGGATGCTCAATGCCATCCTTAAGTATGCAAATAAACCCATATTTAATACAATCTTTGTTATACTTCCATATTTTTTCTGTGCTCATATTGAACAATCTCTTTATGTCACAAATCACACAATGCAATAAGGCAACTCTGACAAAATTCATATCATCCTAGCATGCTAAGTCCTCGGGAATGTTCAGGTTTACCATATGCCATGGCTTGACGAGCCCTGCGCCCCCATTAACTTGTCTCTATGCCTCCCTTGGGGGGCATGCCTCCCCCCCCCTCCTTTAGAAATCAATGGTGTAGATTGTTTATCATCAACTTCCTATAGGAAAATTCAGAAAGCTGTAAGAAGCAGAAATGCTTGTTGCTGTCAGAATCTTTATCAGTATTAGAACAATCATCTTTGTTAAGTTACTATGATCCATCTTACATGGTATAAGCTTAAAGATGAGGAAATAAAATTAATTGAAATACCTTTTCAGATAACTATTGCTACATAAAAATATCGTTTCTTGTGTTTTTCAAACCCAGAACTAATTAATGTCCCTTTCAAAACTCGCATTCGTTTTTGGAGCAACACACATTTTATACCAAAGGGAAATCATAGTTGCGGTACACACTTAATTCGAAAAGTGTTGTGTATTGCACGTTTGAATAATTTCAGAGCATTTCCATACACATACCAAGTAGAGAAATAGAGAGTGCATCTTATTATTAAATAATATGTCAAATCAAAGCAATGAAAGTATTCTGGTAAGGTGAATAAAATGTAAAAATTCATTATTTTTAATTAAAACCCTAATTCATTCAATTTTCAAATTACAATAGGTTATAATATTATTTTTACAATTTTGTTTTTCATTATTTATCCTTTCTAATAAATATACACAATTTGTATTTAGTCATTTTTAAGATCTGTGTTAGATTATGAAATGTGTTGTTGTTGTTGTTGGTGGTTATTTTTTCTTCTTCTTCTTCTTCTTCTTCTTCTTTTTCTCTTTTCTTTTCTTTTCTTTTCATCCTCTCTCTCTTTCTTTCTTTCCCCCTTCAATTTTGATTTTCAACATAAAAAATTTGTATCCCCTAGGGGTAGACTTGCATATCTTATTCTGCTCCCCCTTTGGTCAAAACATAAAATCCCTAACATTTTGAATTAGTTATGATCAGAAATCACATTTAAAAAAAACTGCTTAGTGCACAAATTTATTATTTAAAGGCATCCCTTTCTCTTTAGAAAACTTCCAAATTGCCATAAAGGTTATAATATAGCATTCATTGCATTGTGTATTGAATATCTTATTCATATTTCATTAATTCATTTGTTGTTCATTAATGCTTTTTATAGTCTTGTTTTCCCCTTATTTTTATTTTTTTAAGAAAAATGATTTTGTTTTAAAATAAATGTATCAGTAAAATGAAAAAAAATGCTTTTCTTAATATTAATGTAAAACAGTAATACAAAATCTATTAGCTTTTGGAGAGTTTTTCAGTTACCTTTCCTACCCAAGTTACATAGTTTGCAACATTTTGGGGATTTTGTTCTTTAGAAAGCCTTTTGTTTTATTGCAGTCCAAAGAATCCTCATCTGTGCTGAGCTGTGATATCTCTGCAGATGACAAGTACATCGTAACAGGTTCTGGAGACAAGAAGGCAACAGTGTATGAAGTTATATACTGACAAGTTGTGGACATTGAGTGAATCAAGATTCAGGAAGAAAAGTTTAATGCTAGTTTCATGGTTGCAATGTTTCTCCTACACTGAGTTGGACAGTTATTTTTCATTTATTTTAATAAGAGACTATTTTTATCATAAGGCCTCGGTACTCTCATTTCCTTTAAAACAGGATATCAAGTACCATTTCTATTTAAGTATTCAGAACCTATTGGTGTTCTTCAGTATTGTTTTATTTTCTACTTGAAGTAACTTTTATATAAGAAGAAAGAATATTGAAATATTGAACAATAATGTTGGTGAAAGTTGTAAGATAACATGCATGAACAAGACTGGGAAAGACAAGGAAGAACTGTGATTTTACCATTAATTTGTGTGTGGTGAGTGACTTCAGTATCACAAACATACAAACACCTTTTTCTTAACGCAGTGATAATCTACATAAATAATTCAGTGTTCCCAAAAATCTTCTGAAGTTCAGACAGTTGGAAGAAAGAAATAAACAATACTTTAAACAGCTCTTATATCTTCTTTAGATAGCCTATTTTTCTTACAGCAACATTGAGAGTATGGCTAAGTGTGAACCATTGGAGCCACCCCTCCTCTTGCAGAGATTGCTCAACACATTATAGCAATGATTTCATCAAGCTAACAAAGCACTACAATTTGGAACATTTGAAAGGATAAAAGAAATACAAAGTTCTTATTTATTTTTTTTAAGTTATGTAAAAACTGTTGAGTAATTAATGTACTTTAATTTGTAAATAGTATAAATACACTGTACAAATATTTAACAATTGATGTTAATTTGTAAATAACAAGGCTACACTTCATTTCATGTTTTGTTATGAATTGACCATGAGTATTCAGAAATTTGTTTTCAGATTGCATGAATTATATAGTTTTGAATGTGAATGGGAAGAGCCACAATACAGTGTGTTGCAGGAGGAATGAAACTAAGGAAGCAGGATGGAAGGACCATCAAGAAAATAATGATGTTCATTGGTTTGAATTCCATTAGAGTATTATAAATTAAGAGAGTTTGTGTTAATAGACAAAAAAATAATGAATGTTGAAGTAGAAAGATATTGTGGCTTGTGTAAAGTAAAGAATTTCATTTCATTCCTCTTGCAACGCTTTTTGGCAGTTTCATTTACAGAAAAGTTACTAGGATTTCTATGGCAAGAAAATTTTATCAGGCATTTTATCTCATTTTCTTCAATAAGTAGAAAGCACAAATTTTGTATTTAATTATTCAGGGATTTATTTTTCGAGTATGAGAAACAGACCTACATAGAAAGTAAATACTACTAAAATTGCCTATTTTATAAACAAACATGTATTATTTATTAAAGAAAACATCTTAAGTGAAATAATTATACTCAGGTACGTTCATATCAATGTTTTCAGTGCTGTTTTTTTATATCTGTAGCTACCATAATAATTATATTGACTACTCTTCATTAAATTATGATTGTTTTACATATTAGATAAAGTATGATTTGAATCTTTTATTTTTTTCTATGACGCTGGTTAACTACTACCTTTAATTAACAGTTACTTAAATCACCGAATGAACTCAGGGTTTCACATGACTGGCTCTTTCCAGTATTAGTTAACTTTAGTTTTAAATGATACAGTATTTGCTACTTTATATTGTATTTATTACTACATGTAAGGCCAAAAATTGTGTTAACAAATTAAACCCTATTCAAGAATGTACAGACAAAAAATTTTATTTTTTAAATGGTATGAAAGATCTCTTACTTGTTGGTAGAATGCAAGAATGGTTTATTGTTCAATACTTGGCCTTACATTACAATTTTGTTTGGTGCATAGGAGAAATAATACGAATTGGTTTTGTGAAGTATCCAATAAACAAAATTGCCTCATTTTAAGGGATTGTTTATTCTTTTAACTCCCCTCCCTTTTCTAGCCATATGTTTGCAATTTTATTTAAAGGTTTATTTTTCACCTATAAATGAACTGAACACATTTTTTTGTGAAATTCAGGGAATTAAGCAAGAGGAGTGTCAATGGAAATGTGAGTATACTAATGGCAAATCAGTGAAGTTGTTCTGGACAAGTTTTCCCCCCAGAATTTAAGTAGTTTCTGTGATGATCTTTAAATTTTTGCTTTTTATTACTGTTTTAAACTGCTTTTATTTTAATAAATATGCATACATGTTGTGAATGACATTACTTTTTATTTCATTCTGTAAAAGAATGAAATTGCAATTAATTCATAATATTCAATCATAAACAAATGTAATTTTAATTATTACCAAGTCTGAAATTAATTGAGATTGTTCTTTGCTCAAGCTCTTAATTATACCTTCAGTACCATTATTATTTATAAATTGAATGGGAAAGAGAAATAATCTTTCACAATAAAATATGTATTTTATATTACATTGAAATGTTACATTACAGCACACATGTTTTGAGGAATTTTACCTTTTCAGTGCTCCCCAAGAAATGTGATTCTAAACATGGCTCTTAAACATGCACTCTTGCTTTTATTGTAATATGCTGTTAAATGTGCTCTGGTGCTGGCAAGGCTGCATGTGTAACAGCCTTGTTTAGCACCATGTTACTTGTGGAGCACTGAAAGTGAAAGAAAATTCCTAGAAACATACATGCTATATTATAACATATGAATGTAATGTGAAATACATATTTTATTTTAGAATATTATTTCTTCATTGCCCATCCATATGGATTTCCACAATACTTCTGTGGTGATCACAAATTTTATTTATAAATCGTTTCATAATTATCAAACCTCTTAAAATTAAAATTGATATTTCGGAATCACAAAGTACATTTATTAACTTAATTATCCAATTTTGTTACTGCGTAAATTAATAGGAACACTTCAAAGTTATTCAAAACATTCTAAGAATCTTAAGATTTTTAATAGTTATTTAACTCAATTTTTAAAACCATTTTCAAAACAGCTAAATTGTGATATGCCAAAGAACATTATTTTTGTCATTTACTTGCTTATTAACTTCTTATTTTAGTAAGAAAAAGTAGTACACAGTAAAACAAAAATGCAGTTTTGCAAATATCTTTTCTAACACAATATTTAAAATATTTAGTGAACTATCATTTAAAATGAAATTTTTGTATTAACATTTTGACATATTATAATTAATTTTTGTCCCAAGGCAAATGAAACCATTAGGGGAAAACAAATACCCTACATCTACATACATGTGTACCACACATGGTACACAGTGAAATAACCATTTGTTTACCAATATATCTTCCTTTCAGAAGTTGCAACACATCAGAAAATACTTAGTAATAATAGTAATCATAATAATAATAATAATAGTACTAATTTCACATTGACAAAATAACTAAAACAAACTAATTTAACTCTAAGATATTAACAATTTTCTGGAAATTGGTTTTACTGTTCCAGCCTTCTGGTAGCCTTGGGCACTGAAGGAGGTAAAATTCATGCAATATCTTTTGTTTGCATAAGCTACATCCTCAACATCTGGGGTCACAAAACCGCTCATCTATTTATCTTTTGATATTGTTGTCACTTTCTTTATTATTTAGGGCCAATACTTAAACAGCATTCATTATTTGGAATCTTTACCATAACAAAGTAACCTGTTTCATGATCTCCATTTAGTTTAAAAAGCTCAATTTTCTGAATTAAATTTTGTTGTTTTTCTTAGTAACAACATTTTTCAGTCTTTGAATCATCAAAGCTATCTTTCTTTCAGCTAGAACTCTAGAGCTCTCCTTTAAGGGGAAATTAAGTCTTCTCTTTGATGCTCCTAAAGATTTTCTTGTATTTTTAAATCATTGTTTTTTATATATTTTCTACTATTGCTGCTTATAAATAATATCAATTGTAAAACAGAAGCATAAACTATTTTAAATTAAATTCTACATAATGAGAAGTATCACTATGAACCACATTGACCTGTTCCACTGTGCTCCAAAGATCTTTCTATTAAAAACACATTGCCTCATTTTAACTATCAATTTTACAAATGTGAAAAACTGGAATTTTCAGTAATAGTACATGCAATAAGTGTGCATATCAAATTCTTTATATTCACATTGAATATTTTTAATTCTCAAAATAGTAGGCAAATCATAATTCCAATTCTTCATAAAATAAAAATATTTATCAAGAAACCACACATCGACTTGAAAGATGGACAATACTCAAAAAACAAGAACAGACTAATCTTCAGATCTATCTAAATCAGACTAATCTAAAATTACCTTCTGCCCCACCTCCCTAGCTATGCCACTGTAATTAGGCACTATTAGGTATGAAAAGTGACATTTCAGGCACTTAAAATAGGTTACAAAATAATTTAACTAAGCACTTGATAAACATTAGACATGAAAAATTATGTCTCTGACATCTAAAACTTATCACAAAAGGATTAAATTAGGCACTTTTTAATATTTAGGGAAGTTAAATATTTTTATTACATTCATGAAAGTGACTAAAAGCATATTATTTTATTCACTTTCATTTCTCTTCATTTCATTCATTCTTTCACACTTTTAATTCTAACCTGTTAACAGTAGAGCTGCACCAGGAATGGGTGCAATTACCTAACTGCATGCTGATCAGAGATGAGCGTGAAACACCCTCTTTGTATTGACTTGCAAAGCTCCTTCAGTTCAGTGTATTCGGTGAGAGATATTGATGCACAGTCAATTGTGTATTTGATTAGAAAATATTTGCGTTTTGGGAAATTCAGAAAAGTATTTGTGTTTCGGTATAACAAATTCAAAAAATGAGTAATTAAAATGTGATAATTCTTCAGAATTTATTGTTTTAGGCAGGAAAATGTTAAAATAGGCATTGACCATTGTTTTAGGACATTTTAGGCACTATTAGCTACTTCCTGTAGATCTATTTTTTCATGATTCGTAAACATCTGCAATAATTTTCTACAACCTCCTAAAGGAAATAAGTACTAGGCATTTGTCCTAAAATCTGAGGTCTAGAAATAACGTATATGGATTTTGACTGGCCCTTGATGCTTTGGACTGAAGAAACCTGACCACATTGTGTAACTGTCCTCAGTTCCTTACAAATCTCACAAAGCTGGCAAAATGCTCTTTGAAAATCGATAATTTTATTAAATTACAAAAATTAAATACACCTACCAATTTCTCACTGCAAATACAAAACCACAAAATGATTTGTTATTTTGATCATGTTCCTTGTTTTACTTTTATTTACTTGCCATTTTGTGATGTGTTTAAGGATTGAACTTTTTATTAATTTTTTTTACTTTCTCTTAATAATTAACAGGCAAATCCTGAAAAAATCTGTTGTAAACATTTGACTTAATCTGTGGGGATATGTTTCATGATTTTTCTACACCAGACCTGGAAAAGTCATGAAATTTCAGATCAGATTTGTTGACACACGTTTCCGTCCTTTATGACAAGAATTTTATACCTTTTGTTAAATGATATAATTAAAATTTCTTTTCTTTCACAGCTAATATTAGGGGATTTTTTTTCTAAATTTAGCAACTTATCCATTTTTTCTAAATCAGGGCCCTGTAATAAGATTTTTTTCTGTCGTAAATTCTCCATTTTTTCGCGCGGCATTACATAATTTGCGCGCGCATGTTTTCTTGATCGTCCAGATAGCTTTTGCCATATATACTCTCTGGCTTTTGCTGCGCAGCACTGCCCGGTAAAAAATATGAGTTTCACACGGAACGTCATGGCTCAGTTTGAAGTGATGACCATCTTTACCACGAAGTCTAGTAGCCTTGTAGACTTCGTGATCTTTATACTGCGATTTTTGTAGGAAGAGCTCTCAAGGCCACTCAAATCCCATCTTCGCGATGGAATATGTCACGGCATTTGGCGTCTTTTCTCGGTCTTGCCGGTAGAAGTCGCATGATCGCAAGCACTGCTTCATACGGTGCGATTGTGCGAAATCTAGCGGAACGACTGTGAATGACACGAAATGCCGTGACATATTCCATCGCGAAGATGGGATTTGAGTGGTCTTGAGAGCTCTTCCTACAAAAATCGCAGTATACATTTTAGACTTTTCGCTCTCTCTAACGAACTCTGCATACCGTGCTCCTTCTTGTTACTCAATAATTTCTACAATTCTCAATTATTTCTTCAAAATTTTAAAAAACCCTTGCGTTGTTCCTCATCTCTATCATAGAGGAGAGATATCTCTCCTCTCCTCTATGATCTCTATACAGCGATTTTTCTAAGAGCGACCCACAGAGCACCAAAGCATCTTAGTTTGTCTATGGAGCGACCCTCAAGGCCACTCAAATCCCATCTTCGCGATGGAATATGTCACGGCATTTTGCGTCTTTCTCAGACGTTCCGCTAGATTTCGCACGATCGCGATCGTATGAAGCACTGCTTGCGATTATACGACTTCTACCGGCAAGACCGAGAAAAGACGCGAAATGCCGTGACATATTTCATCGCGAAGATGGGATTTGAGTCGCCTTGAGGGTCGCTCTTAGAAAAATCGCAGTATATAGTCCACGACGCACTATTTCGCTGAGTTTTCTGTCAACGTTCAGAGCACCGCACTGCCGTGACGTAGACGGTACCTGCCTCTCCTCGCACTCTCCGCTGTGGAGAGTCAAGAAAAAGTGCGCATACAGTAAGTTTCTCTCTACTCCGTAGCGAGAATGTAATATGATAATTCGAATCAAAATTGAAATGAAATCTGCAGCGCGCGTGGAGCTATAAATATATGTATTCATAGCTCCGTGGCAGCGCGATTCACAGAAATCCAATTGTTCACTTAAAGATGGTTACATCAGTGTTGCCAACGTCCGTGAAAGAAAATTATGGCTTATGGAGTGAAAATTGCCCTTGATTACTGGCAAGTCCCTCCTGGTAAATAAATACAGAGGGACTTTCTGGAGCCAACGTCACCTAGATCTATTTAGGTGGCGTTGGTTTAATTTTCGGCATACTCACTAAGCTCTTAGCGCCCAAAACACGTTTTGGAAATTTATTTAAATCTTATGGCGGGATCCGAAAGCAAATTATCAGTTCCCAATTAGGAGACCGATACGCGACGAATGACACCTCATTTGTCTCGATTGGTATACGGGAAGTGGTGTAACCGTGCGTGACAGATCTGCACACTCGGGGTTGATCAAATACTATGTAGGGGTGCCAAGTCATTCCTATTAGGTGAAATTCAGCAAAATAATACTGAATTCTTTAGACTCCAAAAACTGGCATCTAAATATATTAACCAGAATGATATTTTCGTTCGGGTACAGTATCAACCGGAGTAATACCGTTTATGGATCCCTTTCGCTCTCACAAAGAAATTAACCTGGCATGTTCATAAGACGTATGGACTCTTTGGGCGTGGGAAAATCATTAGAATTATTAAAGACCGTATATTGGCGCGGAATGAATAAATACATCCGCAAAACTTTAGAGACTGTCAGACCTGCCAATTCAACTACGCACGAAGAGGCAATACCAAGCTATTATCCCAAAGCAATCTCGCGACATTTACGCTGACTTGTGCGAGCCATTACCACGTGAGCGTTTTGGTTATCGCCACGTGTTCGTCATCACTGATGGGTTTTTTTTTCTTCGAAATTCGTGTGCATTTATTTTGTGATTAAACCCACGGCCCATAATTGTCTAAAGCACCCTGGTTGACAACTTTTTCAAACTTTGTGGGGCTTGTAAACATGTATTATCTCAGGCTTGCACAAGGGCCCCAGCAACGCGCCCCACGATGGCGATGACAGCCCTTCCGCGCCCCACCGGCTTCTAGTAAAAGACTTTAATTTTGGGGCAAGTTCCCACTGCCCGAGCCCTCGGTGGGAGGAAAGCACTGCGGCTCTTAATGCGTTGAATTACGTTGAATTGGACAATTAAAGACTTGAAATAACGGCTATAGTTTCTGGAGAGGGGAGGTTTCATTTTGTATACTATTATTTTAGATTAACTTGCTCGACAACTTCCACACATTTCACGGTCAATATTTACTGCTGCAACTGATTTCGAAAATATTTTTAGTGTCAATTGCAACTGAATTCGAAAAAAATTGTAAAAGAAAATTTAACAATTTCTCATTGTTAATAATAATACACACTTCATACATTTAGTTCAGAAATATCTGGTTGTAATACACTTGACCATACTTTTTTAAATCTTTATTGTACTTTTTGCTGTTATTTTTCTCCGATACTATCTTCTGACACACGAGACACGTTGTTGCTCCATTTCTCTTCGTGAATAAAAATGCTCGCATTTAGCCTTGAACCGACGAATCTGATCAGTAAAGTGGGGACAGCTCGGCCGTCAGGGATGATGCCAACTTTTCTGGTTCTCGTGAGGCGCCGTGGGGCGCGGGCATCGCGGCGCCCCAAGAAGGGTCTCAAATGGGGCGCTTGTATCTGACAATAGAACTCCATTTCGTAGTAGTGTTTGGTAAATAACATTATAAAATATGGGCGTACAAACAATTTATTCATCAAGAAGACACCCACAGTGTACGCTAATGAAAGTCAATGAAGGAATTATCACGATTGTTTCGAACGTATGTCGGGGAAAACACTCGAAAAGGCTGGAAGTCCTACCATTAATCTACAAACGGTTGAATATAATTCCTCATGACTCCATAGGTATATCACCCCAAGAATCCCACTTTAACCGTAGGCCGGGACATATGTAACAATCATTGATCAAACGAAGATTCCATTATTTGGGCATTATTCACTGTCAGATGACATTCGACAATTTGCATAAAGCAGCAAAAAAGAGAGGTACACAATTCAAAGGAAAACTATAATTTTAAAGCATGAGAAAAAGTATTAATCAAAGCCATGCCGTTCTAGAGTGAAGGTAGCCATGTCAGAACCAATCCTACAACCAATGAACATGAAGGGTCAATTTTTAAGTTTCCCCCCCCCCTTTTGTACACAGGACCTTTTACATTACAAACCGTTCCTTCTCTAATGTTTGTTGTCTTGTAGACCACAATAATATTGCTGAGGGCAAAAACAACTTTTATAATCTAAAAACATTTAAACAATAAATTCCAAGATTTATTTTTTACAAGTATTCATTAGGTTAAATCTTTTACATTACGTCCTGTATTATTAATTGATCGTAAGGTAAATTCATTGATCGTAATCCCATGTTTACCTAAAGCATAGGAGCAGATTTATTTCAAAATTATATTAGTTTGTGATACCTCGAACCAACTTTATTACGAGATGAAAGGTTTGGACCGGGGAGTTTTAAAGTTTTTATGTATGGATAAATACAGTCCTAATAGATATTGAATGCTATAGGCATAAGATTCGTATAATAATTGTATTCAATAATTTAAAACCAATACCAATATTACAAATAACTATGTTATCGGAGAAAACAATGCCATAATAAACATCGCGTAGGGTGAGTGACATAGGATGACCAGAATAAAATTCTTCAACACAGTAGCTGTGCCAGTGTATGTATGGAGATGAAGCAAGAATAACATCAAAAAAAAGATAACTCTAAAATCCAGGCAGCTGAAATGAAATTTTTGAGAAGCACTCTAGGTTATAATATCCTAGGTAAAAAGAAAAGCACAGAGATAAGAAATAAAGAGGAGTCGGACCACTGCTGGAGAAACTGGAAAGAAATCAGAAAATATGGTATAAACATCTTGTACGAATGCCCGATAGCAGACTACTAGCGCTCGCAGTGGACTACAGATGCAGAGGAAGAGATGTAGGAAGGCACAGAAAAAAGTGGACACCGGAACATGTTCTTGAACCTAACCCTTGAAGTGCAGAAGAAGAAGAAGAAATAAACCTATTAGTTTCAGAAATGGGAAGTGAGGGGAAGGGGGTGGGGGTAGCTTTCAGCACTAATTGCGTCGTCTTTCGTCTGGCAGAAGACGCCTTTTTTATCTAGAGTTAAAAGCAATAGAGTTATAATACGAAATATTTCAGAAATTGAATCAATTGACTTTAGTACCAGAAATTTTAATGAAAACACCAAGAGTTTTGAAGGTTAGTAGGGAAATCGTCTCCTGTATTATTTCAGTAGTATACCTTTTCATTGCGGCTCTCACACGCAACCAATCTTTATAAATGAGGTCTCTAAAGAAAGAGAATTTCACGGAGACGTGAAGAATTGCACTTTGACTTTAAAAATATGAACGATTTGTTTAAAAAAAACGCATCTAAATATTCATAACAAATGCAACCCGCAACACATGCCAAAGTTTTCGTCAAATAACTCTTAAACAAAGCATTCTAGGGCCTTATAAACTAAAATTTTGAGGTCAACGGCCTCAAAGAAACGTTTTCACACCATAATCTACAAGATGAGACATCCATGGACATTCAATTAAATTTTCGGTTCCGCGCTTCAATACTATCAAGGCCACCTCAATATTTCAGCCCTTGATGCTGGTAACCATTTTTGTGAAGACACGCTTCGGAGGCTTAGATTCCTCAATCTTGTATTTACGCTTTCTGTATACAGCATGGTTTGTGCAGTCTGACTAGGTTTATTTGCATAATCATTAATTCAAGATTTGCTCTCCAGCAACAACTGGAAGTACTATTATAGTTGCTTGATACCTATGAAGATTGTTTCTTATGCGTGTAGTGAAACTATTCAATTAATTTATGTTTTGTCGTGGTCTGTAAATGCTGTGTACTTAATTGTGGAGGGATGTGGGTGTGCAGTGAAGAGTGAAGAGTGTGTTTGTGTTTTACCTGTACCAATATTTTCGTTATCATTCGATGAAATTTTCAAGTTAGCTGATTCAGACACGTAGCTTTCTTAAAAGTAACTGGTGGTGCTACAGAATGACACAGACTTTCCCGTATTAGTTTTCCATTTCCTTGGGTCTTCGCTAGCTATTCGGAATTGCCAGAAACTCTTTCTTGCCAGCTGTCATCCATCACCGCCAAAAGTACATTTTTTTGTCATTTTCTTAATTTTTCGGTTTCCTATTGGTAGAACGGAAACATTAATTTTAGAATATTAAAGAACACAAAAACCTGGTCATAAATGGCAATTTTCTTTTAAAACTTATGTGCCGTTTAAGAGAAAATGACGTTTTAGCGCTACTAAAAATGCGAAATTTGAAGCTCATTTTCACAGAATATGTTTGAGTTTTCAAAATACTTTATTTAAAGTTATTTGAAGCACTTACACTCACAAATATAATAATGTTTACAAATTGCTGGTAATGTCCATATTAAAGATGTGAGAGATCTTTCAAAAAAATTACAATTATATAATACTAAAGAGTGTAATTAGCATTATCCATTACAAAAGTTCGAAGAAAAAATTTGCAGCCATATATGAGAAAATGGCGTTTGAGCGTTTCTGAAAATGCAGAATTTTGAGCTACTTTTCACAAAAAACGGTTGTTTTCGAGAAACTTTATTTGACATTATTTAAAGCACATGTACTTCATAATACAATAATATCAACAAATCGCCGCTAATGTAAATATTAACAACGTGAGAGACAAGTCAAAAAAACTTACATTTTTCAAATTTTTGAGAAAACAAAAGTATAGAACAATATGGCGTTTTTGTCATCTCATAAAATACATTAGGCACTATACCTACCGAAAGTTTAAAGAAAAAATTTGGAGTCGTTTTTGAGAAAATCTTGTTTTTGTAATTTTTTTAAATTTGCACATATTGCACGCAATATTGCGCGGAAACTACTAAAATTTTCAAAAAAATGTGCATGACTTTAAAAAAGAAACTCACTATGAAGAAGAAATTTTATTTGAAGGAAAAATCTCTATCTGCTATTTTGTAGTTGGAGGAAGACGCCGAATAAAATTCAAACATTTGCAATTTTCGAAAATTCAGTTATCCGTGAAAATCGGACCTATGCTACCTTAATAAGTGTATTTTACTCTGTTCTTGTAAGAAATTTAAAGAAAAAATTTGGAGTCGTTTTTGAGAAAAATTTGAAAATGTCCGGGGGGTTCATGTAAAGTACCCTCAAATTTTACAGAATCTTTTTGAAAATCTCAAAGCTTCGACACGAACCAGATCGACTGGGGAATATCAATTTTGGAAGAAATCGTACGTATGGTTTAGGCGCAAGCAGTGTTCACAGACGGACGGATAGACGGGCGTTTTCCTTTCAATTGGTTTTTCGGTATCAAGGACCCACAAAAGAGGGGTTCTGACTACACTACGTGTTAGGGGATTTTTTCTTAATTTAGCAACTGGTTTTATCCACTTTTTCGTTATCAGCGCCCGGCAACGAATTTTTTTCTGGCGAAAATTGGCCATTTTTTCGCGCAGCATTACATAATTTTCCCTATACTTCGTATATCACTCCGTGTATACGTACGTATACGGGAAAGTAAAAAGCTAATATTTTTGTGACTATCACGAAAAGCTAAGAACTAACTGACAAAGAATATTGAATACGGAACTCGTAATAACTTCAAATGGTGGCTTCAAGGAAGTGAGAATTGTTCCAAGAAAGTTCCCCATGATATTGAATAAATATTTATTGAAAATTTCTTTTAAACATCAATTGCATTGTTTTTTATTTGTTATTGTGTTAGTACATTGCAAGTTACCTTTATAGATTTTAACATGTTTCGTTTACTACTTTCCCTCTTAGAATGGAAATAGGATAGGGATGAGTGAGGGGTCTAACATGCGAGAGTTCTCGCATGGGTACGCGGAGGTAGTAGGGGAAAACTTGTAAGGTAGGGGTAGCTAAATTAAAATAACTTGAAAAAACAAAAATCAAAACGCGCTAGCCTACAATACTGCGTGAATTAATTTTTTAAACAAGAATTAAATTTAAAAATATAGAAAGAATAGCGCAAGTCACTCGACAATTGCAAATCATCGCAGTCCAAGCGCACGATTTAAATGTTGGCAATATCTGAAGTATGTAATCAACGCCCAGCTACAAACTCATATTGTAAATAATACACCGTTTGATATTAAACTCAAGGTGTAGGTTCATTAAGATATTCAATATGCAAACATCGTTTGAGCAACATTCTCATGTACCGAAGTGAGCTCTAAGCCTACTAAATTGTTTCTAATGGTAACAAATGCTGTTTAGTACTCAAAGGTGAAAATATTCGTTTGATTATTTTTTGGCTCGGAATTGCTTTCCTTAGGGTACGTAAGAGCGCAGAAAAGAATCCAATACTTTTTAGTATTCAAATAATTTTTCAATTTTCGCACCCCAGCAATCTACCACCCTAACTCTCCAAAACCCCCTCTGTTCCTCATAACAAATCAAGGAAAGTTAAATGATATTGCAAGGAGTAGGGTTGGAGAAAATACCGATCCGGTATTTTCGCACTACTTTACTTGGCTTTATCAAGAGTAAAAACCTTTTCTATTATTTTTTTGACAATTAAGGAAAGCGAAAAGCTAACTCTGAAAGAAGATTGAATAATTTCTACAAATGTTGTTTTTAAAGAAGTATGAATAGTTTCAAGAACATCTCTTTATAATGCTGAATAAACTTTTATTGAAAATTTGTTTCCAACTCCAATTGCATTGTTATTTTTGTTTGATATTCTGTTAGTACATTAGAAGTTCCTTTCCTTCCTAATGGAAAGGTCAGACAAATGGATAGGGAGAGGGTGGGGTTTAACATGCGAGAGTTCTCGCACGGGTACGCTAGTACTACATTTAATCCTTTGGCAACGCTGGCCCAGACGTCACCGGCATGTTTTTTGTATGATGGTGGTGGTGGTGGGGGGCTGTTTTGTTGGACGAGGATGGTGAAAAAGGCTTCCCCTAGAATTTTTCCCGCAAACCTACAAATTCTCAATATGGGGTCCACAAGTGTATTTTCGCTTTGTCTTTTGGCATACGTATGAAGTCTGTAAGGACCTTCTAGATTTCGTGTTCCTTGTAGACTCTAACGCTAAAAGATGCGTATTTTCGTTCAATTTTGCGCATGCGTCCAACGCATGCGTCTAGCGCACGCAGTGCATGCGTTTCGGGCATGCGTCCTTTTGTCAAAACGATAGACGCATGCAATAGCGCAAGCTTACCAGAGCTGACGGGAATCTCGTTCGTCTTTCTCTTTTTTTGAATAGTCTTTTGTTGTCTTCCGAGTTATTGTGTGGTTTCCGTCAATTTTATTGCGAATTTCTTACAGATTATTCTTTTATTATATATTTACGGTAATATAAAGTTTCAATATACAGAGTGAGTCACGTAACTTTAGCACCGCCTGTAACTTTTGAACGGTTGAAGTTATTGCAATGCAGTTCTCACAGAAGTGCATGAGGGAATGTGGCTAATTGATACGTGAATTCATTTCTGTTTTATCACTTGTCTTTTACGAGATATTTGAGGTAACTTTTTTTCTCAAATGGAACTATACATATTTTTTCAGTCAATCATGACGAGCAAAAAGACAAATCCAATGATATACATATTGTCATATGCTAGATAAGCATTTATTTGAGTAGTTTTGATTTTTGCGACTAGGGTTTCACGGATATTTTGAATGTACTTGTAACAGTCCGCGCAGATTGAGGAAGGCACGCACACATGACGTGCAGGATCTGGACGTCCTCCAGGCACCACAAGGAGGGAGGACCGACGGATTGTCCGCCGTACGCGAACAGATCCAACGGCAACGATAGGTGCTATTCAGGGGGCTGTGCAGCCTGCACTGTCACAGCCTGTAAGTTCCAGTACCATTGGCAGCAGTGACGTAGCGTCAGGGGACGCTAAGATGCTGAGCATCCCCACGTGAAATATTAATCAAAGAAGCCTAAATATTGTATCGATAATTTTCCAAGTGAGTGAAACACATTCAGCGAAACACGTTTTGTATTAATTTTAAAGTGATTTCCTATTATTGAATTCCGCGCGTTTATACAAGCTGGCATCTGATTGCTTGGACGCTAAAATGCTTCTAGCGTCTGCCGCGAGATTGCGACGAGCAATAACGCATGCGCAGACGGCGAGGTTCTCCCCTCCCCTCCCCTCTTCGCCCCTGCCCCACCTTTCTCGAGTCTTGAAAAGCTAGCATACGGGCAGCATACGGCTGGTGAGAAAGGCTTATGAGAGCAAGTTGCTCGTTTGTGTACAAGAGTGCAGCACTCTTGAGGTTGTCAGAGAAATATTTTTCTTTCTCACTCGTGATTCCGTGCTTGGTCATGAGCACAAACAGTAGATACCGTGCTTGCCTACTAATTCTCAATTAATATCTAAGAAGTTGAATTCTGACTTTTATTCTGGTTCGAAATATATCAATTCACAAGTGATCTCATTGTCAATCGCGCGTGAGAACTAAAGCGGAGCTATTTCATAATTTGCTTTCAAGAAGTCTCCTGACATAAATCTGTTGAAGTAGTGTAACATTTGTTTCAATAACATAGATTTTAGAGACCATTAAGAATCATGGTGTCTTCAGTTTGTATTATTGTTGAGCATCCCCAAACGCACGAGACACGCTACGCCACTGATTGGCAGGCGGTTGCACAACGCAGAGCTCGCCCGCACGCCGACCGTTACGCGCCTGCCACTCACACCCAGCAACGTCGGTACAGACTCGCCTGGGGTCGGGAACGACGGACCTGGGGCCACGCAGACTGGCAGCGGGTCAACTTCACCGAGGCCCGCTTCTGCCTTGATGGCGATAACCACCGGGTCCGTGTCTGGAGGCACAGTGGTGAGCGCCAGTGGCGTAGCTAGGGCGGGGGGCAGGCGGGGGCGGCGCGCCCCGGGTGACACCATTCTAGGGGTGACACCAATTAAATTATTTTGTAGTTGAAATTATATAATTTAAATCATTTACTTAACCCGCCGTTACTCGCGCATATTTTTGTAACGCCATTCTTCCGCGTTTTATCTAACTGTTTTGTGTTGTATTTATTGTTCTATTATGAATCAAATATTTACATTAATATTCCCAGACATTTGATATTGATTTCTGTAACTTGTATAGATGAAATACTTCACAAAGATGACATGCAGGCTCATAATTTGGGCTTATAATAAGCACTCGAATCAAAATCACAGTCATGAAGTGAAGTGTTATATAAAGTAAATTTATTTAAGAAAGATAAATCATAGAATACAATTAATTCAATTAACAATGTATTTTTACAATATTGAAACATTCAAGGACGTTTATGAACTAAAATAAGCTTCCTTAGAACTACACTCATTGCAAGAAAAAGTTTTTCTTGTGGGTTCTTTTCAAAGTGGTTGGAGCAGTGGCGTGCGGTGATAATTTTAGTAGGGGAAGCACTTTTGAAGTCCAAGATATAAAAAACGTAAAACAGTTAAAGATGATGAATAACAAAATGTGAATATTAACCCGGGCGTCTTGCATACGAACGTAAATGGTCGCCTGGGAGTAAACAGACCCCAGGGAAAATTTCTTTGGCTAAATGCCTTCGAACATTATAAACAAATATAATTCGGTATTTATGTGACTTACAACTTAACCTTATTTATCGAGTACTTTGTTATTTAAAATTATTAACAAATTTTGAAAATTCGTCAATACATTAAAGCATATTTTTTTTCTTTCATAAAATGAAAAATAAGTGCGTAAACTTTAATATATGGTGAATGTTAATTTGAAAATGTATCTACAGAGTTCAGTAATAGTGTTTTTCACGATCTATACAATGGGTATGATGTCCGTTCTACTGTTTCCTTGCACTGTTCACATTCTCTGGATGCTCTGCGGTTTAAATTCTTCGGACAAATTTCACATCCTGTTAGTTCTCTTTCTTGCATCTTATGTTTCTTGCTTTTGCTCTGAGTGCAAATATTGTATTATTTTTTGTATCAACTTGGTATTTTTGGTAACAATCCTGGTAGAATTCATCTTATAATAGCACAAGAGCGAATACGTTCCAAACTTCCGTCTGCAATTCTCATGTGTGGCGAATCCTCGAAATATCAGTAATGTTTTATTCTTATGAAAGTTGATCGTGCCTACTTCGAATGTACCACCGGAAACGGAGATTATCGTAAGAGATCCGTGGGCGTTGCACCGCGCGGTCGGCTCTGCCTGTCAACGCGGGTTGTTCCCACTTTCCTCGCTAGATGCCATGACTACTGCGCGGAATGACTTCACCTATTGCATTCCCTTCTCGTAAGGGAGAACTGCAGAACAGTACGCAAAAAATTAGTTTGTTTAGAATACTTTCTTTAACTGAATATAAACGTTCTCGATATTATCAGGTACTTTATACTTTCATTGCATTATAATGTAGTTAGCACGTACGTAAAATACCCTCAGAAAGCCAAAATAATAAATTATTTCGAACTTGAAATTGCTACCAGTCGATCACAACGGAACGAATTCTCGTATTCATTATCCTCGCGCCCTCACGGACCGACCGGACTTTGCACGAGGCATGACGAAGTCGAGCGCCAGCACCTTCGAAGAACGAAGCTTCGTTGACGTCACGAGACGAATTTACACACCGTTTTGAAAACATCGATTGTTACGGTTCAACCACTAGTACGTAGCTCAGAATCTGAGTTGAGAAGACAGTTTTGCTCTGGCCATAAGCAAAGAATATTTTAAATATAGAAAGGATTTTGCTGTGCTTTGCTTAGGGGAATGACTCATTCCCTTCATTCCATGGAATGCATGCCACTGGGTGGGAGCAAATATTAGAACAACGCTGCGTAAACCTGGATTGTCTGTTTGGACAAAAAGCGCAACTTATTTTCTCTCTTCTTATTTTCTTAGAACTTATTTTCTGAGAACTGCTTCCCGTCATAAGATTACTCTAAAAAGAAAACTAAAGTAAATAATTGAAACCACAGCGAAGGGATAGCGGATGATAATCCTGCAAAATCTATGAATCTTACTTTTGATTTAAGGTATAAAAAACACGATCCAGATGAGATACTAAGTTTTTCTGATCTTCACGCAAGTATTAAAGACACACAAACGAGAGTGTAACTGTCAGAGGAGTGGATGAGATAATCGTATCGAAAGATGAAGCGGTTGCTCGCGCGTGAGAAAATATCTAACACGACGCGCCGCACTAATCAACGCCTTCTCGTATTGTTTCCCTTCGCAGAACTGATAAGAACGATGAACGGATGCAGAGCTGAATCGTGCCGGAAGGCGTTGCTCGAGCATTATCTCCGTTTGTTCAAAGATGGCAATGTTATTTAAATAAATCCAGAAATGTTAGATTTTTTCTAACAGCGGGAGTAACGGCGGGTTAAAAATTTTATATATTAATAGCAGTGGATTGCGGTGATAATTTTAGTAGGGGAAGCACTTTTGAAATCCAAGGTATAAAAACGTAAAACAGATAAAGATGAGATGAATTTTCTCAAAATGTGAATATTAACCCGGGAGAGGTAGCATCTTGCATACGAACGTAACTGGTCGCCCGGGAGAAAACAGACCCCAGGGAAAATTTCGTTGCCTAAACGACTTCTAACATTATAAACAAATATAATTCTGTATTTATGCGATTATAACTTAACTTTATTGATCGAGCACTTTGTTATTTAAAATTATTAACACAAATGTACAAAATCCATCAATGCATTAAAGCATCTTTTTTCTTTCATTAAATGAAAAATGTGTGCATAAACTTTAATATATGGTGAATGTTGATTTGAAAATATATCTATAGAGTTCAGTAATAATGTTTTTCACAATCTTTACATACAATGGATGTGATGTCCGTTCTACTGTTTTCGTACACTTTTCACATTCTCTGGATGCTCTGCGGTTTAAATTCCTCGGACAAATTTCACGTCTTGTGAGTTCTTTTTCTTGCAACTTGTGTTTCTTGTTTTTTCTCTAAATGCAAATATTGTATTATTTTAGGTATCAGCTCTCGCGACAATCCTCGTAGAATTTATCTCATAATAGACCAAGGGCGAATACGATCTAAACCTTCCGTCTGCAATTCTTATGTGTGGTGAGACCTCGAAATATCAGTAATGTTTTATTCTCCTAAAAGTTGAACCTGCCTACTTCGAACGTATCACCGGAAAGGGATCCGTAAGCGTTGCGCCGTGCCGACGGCTCTGCTTGTCAACACGGGTTCCCCCCACTTTCCTCGCTATATGCCAATGTAGTTAGCACGTACATGAAACACGCCAAAATAATGAATTCTTTCGAACTTGAAATTGCTACCAGTTGATCACAACAGAACGCATTTAAATTATCATTCTCGGGCACTCACGAATCGACCCGACTTTTCTCGAGGCATGACGAAATCAAACCCCTGCACTCTCCAAGAAGCTTCGCTGACGTCACGAGACGAATCTACACACCGTTCTGAAAACATCACACACACTTAGCTCAGAATCAGAGTTGAGTGAACAGTTTTGCTCTGGTCATAAGCAACGAATATTTCCAATATATAAAGGATTTTTTCTATGCTTTACTTAGGGAAATGACTCATTCCCTTCATTCAATGGAATGCACGCCACTGATTGATAGTTAGTTTTCTTAGTTTTAATAGTTTGAAAATTGTTGTTGGAATTTTATAATTTTAATAGTTTAGTTAAAAATTATTTATATTAATTTAATAAGTATACATTTAAATCATAAGCATAGATTATGATTTAATTGCAATTATTTTTAATTACATAGAATTTTTTAATATATCATAAATATCATGTGCAAATATGTTTGTATTTTTAATAAAATAATGTACAATCAATGCAGCAAGAGATATTTTTATACTTAATTTATGGGGGGGTGACGAGTGGTTTATGGTATCCCATCACACGAGCCGCCAGCCTGGTGTGATGGTGTGGGGCGCGATGTCCTATGGTGCCCGTTTACCATTAGTGTTCCTCTGGGGCACCGTGACAGCCTCACGCTACGTTCAGGAGATCCTGCAACCGATGGCTCAGCCGTTCGTGAACGCTCATGCCCTATTTCAACAGGACAACGCGCGTCCGCATACCGCATCACCAGACCTCTCCCCGATCGAGAATGTTTGGGGTGCTATGCAGCGTGCGATCAGGATCCCACCCCTACCCACTAATATGCAAGAAATGCGCGCTCATGTGCAAGCTGCATGGGACTCCATTCGAGACCTGTACAACACCATGCCTTGACGTCTGGACGCGTGTGTTCGCCAACATGGCGGTCCCACGCCATACTAACATGAACTATCTGTGGCCGTGTAGCGTAATAAATGTTGGTCCTACAAATGTGAAAGTGTAGTCATTTCATACACGTGGTACCCTCTACCTGCCTGCCAAAAATGATCGCAATCCGCCTCGTCCTTCTGGGTGCAGCTTTTTTAATGACGATGAGTGTCTATGGAGAATAAATAGAGCCAACGTTAGGGGAACAAGGAGATTAATCGAAATTAATCGATGAGATTAATCGATTAGCGTATTAATCGAAAGCAATAAGGTTAATGTCTTCTCAATATGGAAGATAAAAATATTGATAAGTATGCCTTTCTTCTTTCAATTTTTTTTCATAAAAGTTGGCGGAAAATAATCTGATACTATATCCTATCAGCTACGTTGATAAAGATATCGATAAGTTAATTCCATTGTTTGATTTTTCATGGAAAACCGGTGAAAAATAAGTATAGACAGGGTAAAGACTGAGTGTGTCAGGGGCGTGAAACTTAGATAGGAAAACGGGGTAATGATTTTTGCGCCATCTATCCTATCGTTGTAGTGAGCGAACTAAACGTGTGACGTCACAGAATTCAAAAGCTGCCGGTGGCAATGTAGGCGGTGGCTTTGATTCGTTACATGGTTAAGTGCTGCTCAGGTGCTGTTTCAGGCGACATTTTTCAGCTTTTTGTTAGTATTTAAATGTCATGCCTTTTAAATAGAGTGAATCGTGCCACGACATTTATTTGCCGTGTCTAAAACTTCATTTTCGCCTTTTTGGAAGATTTTAAGAAGACTGGAGGTAGGCAATACGTCGCTTGGATTTTCGCCCATCCAGCAGTGGAGGTATTTATAATTCATTTTGAAATCTTATTGCATAATTGTAATTGATTATTTAATTTGTGAGCATTTCTACCGTGCAAAATAGTCTTGAAAATCCTTAAATCCATATAGTATAACCTATCCTAAGTAGATGTGTCATTTATTCTGTACTATTGTTTTAAAAGTGTTTAATTATATTATTTCCAACTGATCACTTCGCATGGTATTGGACAAGTTTTATATTAATCCATTGTTTGCATTGCCCAATTATGTAAAATGTCACGTTTTCAAATGAGACATACAGTTTTTACTGTTTTTGACCAAATAAATAGAAATAAATAAATGTACATAATTCATTATTGTTTGCATTTCTAGAATAGGTACACTCTCATTAGTTTATGACAAAATGTAATTAATTTACTTTGCTTAGGTGTACGAGTTAAGTTTCCGTTCTGGAGGTGATATTCTAGTTGCAGTATGATGTGATGGCAAGATATAAAAAAATTTGACTTCGCCAACGCTAGAAGATGGAACTTCACCAACAGTGTTTCCTACAAGCCCAACGCTGTTTTCAAAGAACATTCCAAGAAAATCCTATTACTAAGTGTGCCAGAGTAAAGTTTTTCCCCCTTGAAGCTGCAAGTGGTGCGAGTCTGAATAATATTATAGACAAGTATATTATTTTGAAAACTTATAAATCAATTAATATTTGCCTTCTTTAGAAAAACTTGATTAACAAGTACTGGAAATGTATTAAATAAATAATGAAACCAATTTAGAGTTTGAACAATTAAGAAAACGTTGATTTCAGAATGTGTAATTAAAGAACTGAGTGTAATAAATATTGTATTCTCATTATCTAAAGTTTATTTTGCAAATTTATAAATATTAAGGGCACTGTCCAAATTAGGGAAAATATTTTTGTATATTTCACATACTTCAGTGTTACAAGAGGTTAATATGATGATTTTTTAATTAAATGTAGCCAAATTTGAATTGGTAAATGAATCATCTGAATAAATCCTGTATCAATAATATTATTGTTAGTTATGGGAAAAATCTATTCGAATTTTACTGAATATACTGTCAAAAGTAAGTCACAATTCAGTATTGTTCTGCTTATTTGTTGATTTCAATGATAGTTTATGTGTCAACATGGTGTAAATTGACGCGCTCAGATGTGCAGTAACCAATCAGATTGCTATAGAAAATGAAAAATCTCATATTGTAGCCTTAACAGAAGAAAATGGTGCAATTTTTTAAAAAGGAAAAACATATGAATAACTCTACAGTTGATAAAAAGAATGAATTATAATTTAAATTTTGGAATGATTCTTTACAAGTCTTGCAGTTGAATGTTTTTAAAAATTACTTTGCCATACAATCAGGTGAATTGATTCCAAAAATGCTATTTTGGGGTTGGAATTTCAGGGATCATCGCAGGCATCTCTACTTCATATGTTCCTGTTACATGTGTTTGTTCATATGGCTGGGAAACAATTTTTTTTTAAGTAAACAGAAAGTTTCCTTCTGTTTTGTCACAATTCTCAATAAGTTTGGCATGGTTCATGTTATTAAATAAAAATGTCCTGTGTGAATTAAAAAGTTATTGAGGAGCGGAGTTCAAATTAGATCCATTGTAATTTCTGATATAGCAAAAAAAATTTCTTAGGGGCCCTAATTCACATTCCTGCTTCTAAAGCGGCTGACTCAAAGTTTGGTTAATTTATGTCTTAATGAGAGGAAACCATCAATTGTGAAAATCCAATTCCATAAGGATGGAACTTTTTCCTCTGTTGGGTTCACAAATCTCATTTGTTAATATCTTTTGCTTTCATGTTAAAAGGTTTGTGAGGGCTACTATTTGATCCAACAGATGATGAATTGAGACCTTCCGCTTTCCCATTGCATGAATTGAATAAATTGTTTAAAAAATTTAAAACCTCTGCTGTTGCAAGATCATCTTTATTAGGAATTTTTAAAGTGCCAGATGGAGTTTCAAATTCAACTACAAAAAAAGTGGTAATTGTACACATCCTAAAATATTTTTGCACAGTTTTTATATATATGTACCATGCAAACACAAGCGCTTAAAAAATATTGGACCCTCTGTTCTTGACTTGATGAAATTGCATCTTAACTTTTGCTTGTAGCTCCATACAACATTAAACTTCATTCAAGTGTTTGTGGGATGTGATCCAATAAATTTAAGAGTAGAATTCGAGAATAATTAATAAATGTGAAATCGAAAATGAATAAGAATCCTGCGTATGAAATTAAATTGAAATTGTGAAAGCAAATAAATATTTAAATTTATATTTACCATCTATTCGAGATATAAATTCCATGTATGCCAACACTGATTCACTAAAAACCTGTGTGGTATTTTTAACTCATTTTTTTCATTTTGTTGGTTACATACGTTGAGACAATTTCCTCATGACCTTATTTTGTTTACATATGTAACAAGGTAATAGACTTTTCCTATGATGTGCCATGAAGCTAATTTAGTTTCCTTCAAATTTCCTACATCTATTTCCAAAGTTTTAGTTAGAAGATTATTGTGAATTCCTTTCAGCAAATGAGGCACATTAAACAGGTGAATTATTTCTGTTTTGTCAATGAGGTAAGTTAATCCTAAAAATAATTATTTTCTGAAGATTATATAAATATAAAACATGTATATAAAATATAATACTAAAAATAATTTGAAAATATTAATGTAGATATACAATATAAATTCCACACAGTAAAACAATTGTAAAATCTGTTAATGAATCAGTTGTGTTTGTTGTAATAATATTACAAAAATTCTGAAGAAGAGATGAATAAATTTCAAATCTAAAAATCATTCATGTTTTTTTTTTTCATTGAACACAAATTATTTAAAAAATCCACAAAAACGCATAGAAAAATCAGAAATGTGACTATATAAACATTTGAATATACAAACAAAATATTTACTTTGAGCATTGTTAGCTTTTATTCTGCTTTGTAGTTTTTTCTAACATGGAATTAACAACTTTCACATTTCACGATCCCTAATTGCACTGTTGTGGAAAAAGACAACTTAATATAATGTTAGAAAACATTTTTTTTTTGTGCTAACTCTTTCATAATGAGCAATTAATTGTAAGAGTAGGATATGTAATGAAAGTTATTTTTACATCAATTATTTTAAATAATTGTGTAATAAAAGTTAAATGACATTTACCAACAATATTAAAGCCACCATCTGTAACCACTCTAATGCATACATCATAGTAGCTGGAGTGTTGATGTTTGGTTACAACTGAAACTAAATGAAATGGGAATTTTCTATCATTTTTTCCAAGTTTTTCATCTATGTATTCGTGTCAAATATTCATTAAAAATTGTTATATGTAAACAAGAAATTATTTAATGGTCTACAGATCCCAATTCATTGCGGAGATTGTAAATTTTCTACTGTAGAAAATACCCCTTCCTTAGAAGTGAGGTTCTGTCTCACCAATCGTATCCAGGTGTGCTTATTTGATTAATTTCATTCGTACATACAATTTTATTAATTTTTTAAATATTAAAAACATATTTTACCAATTAAATCTTCGCGATTTGTTTTTCAACCATCGTTCTGGCCTAAGTTTATTTTTCGGGAATTTGTGATACGGCAACCAAGAGATTAAATAATACATTTATTTGTAGTAAAACGTAAGAAAAGCAGATAATACCCATGGATATTCCCTACACTCACCATAATCTGCATTCGCGCAACTTTACTCAAAATGCGCGCGAAAACGCAACAGCAGCGCTATCTTCGCTATCGTAGTGACCGAGGAACTAAAACTTTGTCCCCCGCTTTTTAACATTGAGTGAACCAGCCCTGGAGTGTGTGATGAGGGCGAGCTATTTTTATCTGAGAACGGACACATTTCGTAGGGATATCTTTGGAGAATGTCCATCAATGTTGGCAGAAATGAGAAAAAACAAGAAGTGAGAAAGGGTATTCCCCTTGCATTGCTTGGAATCATATAGTTCTGGTACTACAAAATATATATCGTTTTATGTATGATGGGATTTTGTGGTAAATTGTGTAAAGCAGTGAAAGAATAAATTAATACACGTGGCTTCTGCATGTGTTCGCTGCACGTGATTTCCTCGAGTGTGGGTGGGGAGTGCATTGATGGCGATGCCCACTGCTGCTGCATCAGCACTTAATCTGCGCGCAAATGCCGGGTCGAGTTCTAGTAGTCGATGTCGATGCTGAGATATTCACATTTCTTGGGAGTTCAAAGGGCAAAGCGATAAAGAAGAGGGCCAAAGCGGGAAAAAACTCATTTTAATTTTGTATGAACTGCTAGTCAACATTGTGTGATTTCATCTGGAAATAACCTCGGATTGAGCATCATTATAAAAAAAGTATAATGTTCGGAATTAACGTATGGAGTGAACACCATTTAATGCATTATTGTTGTACTTAATATAACACAGTTCATAACTGACTGAATAAATGAAGGTAAGTACATTGACAACTCTTATGCCTGCACTCTTATGCACATTTTACACTATAATTGTAACATTACTAAATATGTACTTGCATTAACAAATAGCAATGATGAATTTTACACATTTAAATCTTATGCAGTGTGTCAAGTGACTTTTCTCATTTATTGAAATGTGCTTGTTGATTATACCTACTATAAGAAAACAATTATGTACATTCCAAAATAAGTTAGTTCCATTTGTAGTTGACTAAAATAATGATCTCACTGTGAAGACAATTCAAACATTTTCAAATATATTCTGAACATCTTACTTTATCTTTGATTAGTGAACGAATTACTACAAAGTTTTGTTTTGTTTATTTTAATTTTCAGAACTTACTGTAATATTCCAAAGGAATATTAGAAACATGAGCGATCCAAAGAAATACAATGTGTATGATTTTCCATTGCATGAAGTTACCTCTGAAAGTATTAGACTGAGTGAAAATGAGAGAAAGAAATATAACCAAAATTTAGAGAAGGTATGGGAAAAAAATGTATTCGTTATTTCTAAACACTTATGTTTGAAATTATTTACGAACTAATTATGATTCACCGTAGCAATACATCTAATTTTTTTCTTCAATTTATTGACTTTTGGGACAGGTTTTGGAAAGTATTATTAACCAAATGAAGACTGATGAGACTTTCAAATGTCTCTTCAGGAATAGGGGCTATACTGGAAGCTCATATGAAAATTTGAAAATCAGTAAACCAAATGAATTTGACATTAATCTTATATTTGTGTGGCCAGAAGATGCATGTCAGGTAAGTCAAAATTGACAAAAGATTCTGAAAATGTTATTTTATTTGTACGTCGTACCATGCTTTGTGCTTGACAGTTGGGCGTGGGGAGAGGTGGTGTTGCCAGTCTTCATGGCCCGTGCTATGTGTGTGCCGCATGTTCTTTCACGGGCAATCTAAAGTAGACACTAGATTTCAATTTTATACTTTTGATATTTTCATTTCTATACTATCTGGGTACTTTTAATGAGGTGAAATTTTGGTAATGACCATCAGGAATGCATGGCAGAAGCATTCAGCTGGTGGTACAACACTCTATCCCCTTCAATTGTCATTCTGAATTTGTGGCAACTAGGGAATGGTACATCACTGGAAAAGCTGCTTCTAGCATATCATTAGGAAACCCCTGTCAGCAAAATCAAAAGTCTTTCAAACATCAAACATTTAGAAGTGCAACATGTAGGACAAATGGCAGTCCCCTTCTTACTACATTAAAAGTACATTAATAATGTAACTTTAGACTCAACAAATGTACATTTTACCCAATCTTTGCTGGACTGATTATAAGTTCCCATTTACTTGATCCATCTTGCAGCATTCTTAACATTCGAGCATGAATTACCCAGTAGGTTTAGCCAATATTATTTTGATTTGTACCTGTAAAATGAAGAGGGAAGAGTTGATGATTATCTGTTTTTAAACCACTTTTTATATTGTATCTTCTCTTCAGTGAATAAAGAAACTTCATTAACAAATATTTCAGGAAAAACTAGTGCACTTTAGCATCTCTGTCCAATTCTTTTGGGCATTTTAATTTCTATTAAAGTTTATTCCTCTTTATAAGACTGGAATTAGTATTATCACATAATTTGCATACAAGTGTAATGTAGATTCTCTTCTTGATATTATTTTACTAAACATGTATTGTGCAGAATAAAGATACAGCTGTATCGCATATTAATAAAAAGATTTAAAAAATGCACAAAGTATTTAAGTCTGCTGTTTCCTGAAAGAATATGAAACAATACATCAATCACGAATTTGCAAAATGATGTAAGTCCATAGGTACAGTAATTGTTGGAAAATTGAGGAAAAAACTATCTGTGGTCTCTTTGAACCATATTTTGGTAAAAGACTTAGTTTAAAGTGAAAGTGAAATAGTTATTTGTATCATTTGATGTTCTTTTCAGGTACTAAAACCTTAAGAGGGTAATATCTCATGAACTAGAATAAGTGGCTTGGCTGTATTGGTTTCTTATTTATGCTTTTTTCAATATTGAATCATAATCCTACTGCATGCTGTACAGCATTGCTCTCCTCCATTCAAGCAATCATCTGACTGTGAAAAGACTGCTAAAACACACACACAAAAGTTTGAGTATCAAATCCTTGAACGAGTGGGAGTAAAATTTTTCTATTTATGAAATTTTAAAAGTAATCACAATTTTAAATACATAACCTATCCCCTAAATGAATGACTGGTATTGGGTTGTTTTGAAAATTAACTTCCTCCAAAAATCAAATAAATGTATTTATACATAAACACTTTAAATCATTTTAATTGATGTCAAATTTATGAAGAAAGGAGGTGCTTTCTGTTGCACAGGATTATATTAATTAACATGCACAAAAAGGGAACAGAAACACCTTACAAGTAATTCAAAATTAAAATTTCGATTGGGTAATTTTTTTTTTTTAATGTCCTTCTGTTGCCAATGCTACAAAGCTTTTGTTAAATGCTCGAATAAAAATAATCTTCAGGAATGTTCTTCAGCATTTTAGGAAACTACCAACAAGTTTGGCTTCATTGACTGAATGACCATTGTCAAAAACTTTTCTAGTGGAAGAATTTGGAGAATGTGGATAGGATGGTCTGGATGAAGGTGTGGGGAAGAAACCCCTGATGTTTGGTTTTGCCATTGCAAACCCAAATTTATCTGCATGAAAATTAAACTCCTTTAAGACTGATAAAGCAAAGGCTACTTCTTGTTCTGTGAGAATGTTCTTTGTAGACGTTTCAAAGTAACTGACAACTCTTTAAAGAAATATGTGACCATCAGTTGTTAAAACCATACACATGAATGCTTTCCACTACAGTGGAAGTGACAGTAAACTTATTGGACTGAACTGCAAATCTCCTCACATCTTCCAGGGTGTAGATTCTATCCACATGCTTCAAGCTTTTCACTGTGGGAAACTCTTTCTGATGAAAAAAATTAGTGTCCACTAATGAGAGAAAGAAGTCTGATTTTTAAAAATAATTTCAGAGTATAAAACGGTTCTAAAAATCTGAAGAATGTATTGTTCTTATTTTAACCTGGGGACCCATCACAAAACAACCAAAGCTCTTTAGTACAAAATCATCTTGAAACAGAAGAAAACTGTATACTTCTTTGAAACTTTTGGCCTGTCCCTTGTTGTATATATCTTTTATACTCTTTCCGTATGTATATACAGAGAATAGAGAAAGTTATGAAATGCTGTGGAAATTATTTGATTTTGAGATTTCAGTGCAAAATTTAGGTTTTGGGGTCCACTAACACCTTTTTTTTTCTTTTCCTTTCCTTTTTTCTTTTCTTTCCCAAAAATGTCCATCCATCTATGAACAAAATTGGCGCCACTTGGGATTTGTTTCAAAATGAATAATTCCCCGTCAAT
This sequence comes from Acheta domesticus, assembly GCA_031308135.1. Taxonomy (NCBI): domain Eukaryota; kingdom Metazoa; phylum Arthropoda; class Insecta; order Orthoptera; family Gryllidae; genus Acheta; species Acheta domesticus. The sequence continues at coordinate 3,646,583 of JAHLJT010008756.1, forward strand.
CTGGCCTGACTCAAAGCACAGTAATTTTAAATTTTGAGGTACAATACATGAAGCCCCTGGTGAGACATTTTCAAAATTTTCTCAAAAAATGACTCTAAAATATTTTTGCAAATTTCTCATAAGAATATAGTGAAATACACTTACTAAGGTGGCATAGGTCCAATTTTCACTGTTAACTTTAAATTTTCAAAATTGCAAAAGTTAGTCATTTTTCTTGGCATCTTCCTACAACTAGAAACTCAAAGATACAAGTTTTTCCTTGTAAATGAAATTTTTCTCCATCATTAGTTTTTTTTATTGTTATGCATATTATTTTGAAAATTTTGGTAGTTTTCATGCAATATTGCATGAAATTTGTGCAATTTTAAAATTACAAAAGCAAAAATTTCTTAAAAATGGCTCAAAATTTTTTCTTTAAACTTTTTGTATGGATAGTGTAATTGCACTGCATAAGATGACATAAAAACCAATTTGCTGTATACTTTTTTCTTCTTGAGTAGTTATGTAAATGTAATTTTTTTGAAATATCTCTCATGCCATTAAAATACACATTTCCAATGATTTGTTTACTTTATTGCATTTGCTAGTATAAGTGAAGTTTCTTGAAAACTCAAAAGTTTGTGAAACAGTGCTTCAAATTTCACTTTTACAATAATCCTTAAAAACGGCTCTGAATTTTTCAACAAAAATTTTCAGGACATGGGACGATGTTTTACATTTCTATAATATTCTTGAAGTAATATTTTGGTTCTTTCATTAGGAAACTGAAAAATTGAGAAAAATTTTTAAAATGTACCTCCGGCGGTGACAGATGGCAGTTGGTAAGAGGATGGAGCAAAATCGAGAAGCTAGCCCAGATTAAAGAAATTAGAAAACCAATTAGTATGGGAAAGTCTGTTCCTTCTGTAGCACCACTAGTTTTGATTCTGAATTGGAAAAATCTCAGATAGTGAGCTAGCACCAATCTATTTATTACACAAGCAGGTAATGGTTGCAGAACTCACAATCAAGAGGCAAAACGGTCCAAAAGACTTAATGTAATGTAGCTGCTTGTTATGTTTCTGTAGAAAAATGAGATTTTGTTTCTATCACTGCCTGGAGAATGTTCCATTCCTAAGGCAGCAGTTAACATAGATAACAAGGAGGATTCTGCTACTTTGTAACAATCTTGAGCGTCTTGTTTGGGATCCCATAGCTTTCCCACATTCATGCCCATCACAGCACTCTCCATTTCTTCCATCATAAATCAATATTTTTTGTCAAAAGAAAATATGCGTGTTCTTTGTCCATTGATCCATAGTAAGGAAAAGATTGCTTATTACATTTTTCACCTAATGTGGATAATCTAACCCAGGTGTCCTCCAATCTGCCCTAAATGTCTTGGTCACAACTTCATAGGTCATGTCCCAGGGATCATTCTTGTTTTCTTCTATGATCCTCTTCCAGCATCTGACTTCGTTTCTTTTAATCTCTTTCTTGAGCAGTTTACAAGAACTAGATCTCTAAGAGAGATATTTGTTTTGGCTTTTGTCACTTGTCTTCTCTTCGTGATGCAGTTCTTGTGGAGATGTGCTATTTCAGGCGTCCACCAGTGGACATGAAGGATGCTTCTGAGGCCTCTGTGTCTAGGCATTGAAGCTTCATATTCAGCTCTAACCCTATTTCTTTGGTTTCCCAAGCTACATCCTTGAGAGATTCTGCACTTTTCATCCAGCCGATGCTTGTCATCAGCCTGGAGATCAGCCTCGGATTCCTCCGAGGAGTCTAGCTTTGTCTATATTTAATTTCTTTACGTTACACGGTGCTCTCTCTTATTTATATCTAGCCATGTGAGGAGGATACCCCTCATTTGTACTGGTGGAAAACACTATGAATAGATAATTGCTAAGTGACTCCTCTTCCAGTACTTCCCAATCCTTGACGCTCCTGGTCCACTTTGTGGAGCCTATAGTATTATCCAGAATAGAGGAAGTCTTGCCTCGAAGGAAGTTGTACTTAACATAGATAAACAATGGTAACGATGTTTAGGTCATTGCTTGTGACAAACAATTGCTTCTCTCTTAACTGATGTAGCCTTCCCCTATTCTGGAGACTTACTTTTGAAGGCACTCCATGTAAGTACTTAGCCTTTTGCCAATATTAAGCTCTTAAGCCAAATTCATGCTCTCTGATGTCGTGGAATTTCTTATTGCAGTCACTTGTGGGATGAGGGGGAGAGTAACAGCTATAAATTCTAACATCATTCACTTCAGACTCAATATTTTTTATAACAATTTATATATGTTATACATTTACGTTTTGACCCTAATTGGGGGTCTTTTTCAAAAAAATCTAGTGTCCAGGTTTGTGACATCAGACTAGCTTTTTGAAAAAGACTCCAATTAGGGACAAAACGTATATGTACAACAATAAATAAGTTTTTATAAGAAATATTGAGTCTTTTTATTAAGGTCAAGAAACCATTACTATAAATTAACAATATAACAGACATCAGTATATTCATTACCATTCACTTCCACCCAGACAAATCTGAACTTTGCTTGAATGCTTACGAGCTTCATGCTGAATATTATTGCTAGGGCCCGGATAATTATGTATTAAAAATTAGGAAAATATGTACATATATATGTATTATAATGTATAGAAATATGTACTAAAAAGTAAGAAATATGTAACACTTTAATTATTATATCAATTCGTTTTAATAAAATACTTTGGCTTAAATGTTGATCTGTAGTCTTAATATACTCGTAAAGAACAAAATTAAAACATAATACTATTCACAATTCTGTTATTTACAATTATCTCCGTAACAATGAGAAAGAAATATTTGTTTCAAATACAGTAAAATGTGTCTAAACCGGAAACGATTGGGACAAAAAAAATTCCGTTTTAGGGAGGTTTCCGTTTTAGGCAGGATTGTCCGTTTATGACACTTTTTATGTTGATATTTCCGTCCTGAAACTAGTAACGTGACTTTATTATAATTATAAAACGCATACCAACATAAAAAGCATTTATGGAAGAAGTCACCAATAAATGAATATTAAACATAAATATTTCTGACAATTAGGTAAAAGAAATATTTCACGACTTGTTTATTTAAATAATGTTACTTTTTTGAACATTCATCTAGAGGTTTTGCGTTTTGGGTTTCTCTCTTACTAACACCTTTTCAGTTGTTTTCCTAAGTTGAAAAATTTTAATATGTAAGTTTTATGTTGTTTTTTTCAATCATTGTCAAACTGGTTGAGAAACTCATAAAAACACATCACCTCACTGGCTAGTGGCTGCACCCGAATTTCTCGCAGACTCTTTCAGCGCACAATGTGTCACAGCCCAGAGTACTACACTGCGATTTTTCTAACTCTGTCTCTCTAGCCCCTATGGCCTTGATGGGGTATCACAGGGCATTTCGCGTCTTTCCCGGACTGCCGCTAGAAAAGTCGCATAATCGCAAGCACTGCTTGATACGGTCGTGAACATGCGATATCTAGCGGCACGACTGAGAAAGACGCGAAATACTGTGACATATTTCATCGTGAAGACGGGCCTTGAGAGGCAAAGTTAGAAAAATCGCGGTATAGGTCTATTTGACACCCTCGCATGGCCTTGAGCAATTCGGCTCTGGTCAAGGGGTACGATTGCCAACGCGAGGCAGGGAGACGCGTAAATTGAAGCCATGCCCTTACACCTATCCACGCTTAGAGCGTCGGGAGAGAGGGAATTCCCCGACGGCCTACGCCGTAAGAGACAGATGACCTCAAGGTCGAATTCTACGATAACAGCGGGAGCTCATTTCCTTCACTGTGCGGTCACGTGTGAAACACATAACATAAACAGAGATATTAAAACAGACTTGCAGATGCATTCATTCCAATAAGAGTATCTCCCGTCTCTCTGCGAACTGCATTAAATTAACAGAAATTCCGTTTTATGAAGGTTTTTTTCGCCTTGCAGGACATGAAAAACCGTTCCGTTTCCGCGTTGGACCGATTCCATTTTATGCCGTGTAAAAATGCCATTTATCTTCACGGGCCGGAGAAATTTTCCGGTTAAGACAGGTTTCCGGCTTGTACAGGTTCCGGTTTAGACAGATTTTACTGTACTTACAAACTACCTGACTGTGACGTCACCGGCGCTTGAAACTACCTTCCGTTGTTTGACTTGTTTGACTTTTTTCTTTCTTCGTCTTCGTCGTCTCCATCTTCGTCTCCTTTTTCGTCGTCTCCTCCTCCTCCTTCTTCGTCGTCGTCTTCTTGTTCTTCATCGTCCTCGTCATCTTCTTCTTCGTCGTCGTCCTCGTCTTTCTCTTTGCCGGTATTGGTACTGGAGTTTAATCAACGCCACATACATCTAGTTAGGTGGCGTTGATTTTGTTCCCGGTATACTTACCAAGACCAAAACACGAAAAAACAAGTTTTTGGAAACTTCTTAGAATTTTATGGTCGTATGTGGAAACAAATGATATGTTCCCCATCAGGAGGCCGAGACGCGTCGAATGACACCTCGTTTGTCTCGATTGGTGCACGGGAAGTGGTCTACCCGTGAGAGACGGAACGGCTCATCCGTAAGCATGCTTACGAGGAGTTTATTCAAATATTCTATAGCAATGAACATTTTCCTAATATCTGTTCGAGGTCCTTATACCGACTAAGTGTACCGATGTGGAATCGCATGAAGTTACTGCTGTATATTTAAACTTTGTCCCAACATGTTTCTGTCCAATGCTATTCACGGATTGGGGAATAAAAACAATGCTGGTCGATATTTAATCAATTGACTCTTAGCACAAATTCCGCTTTCTTTAATAATGTTCTTACCCAAGACGTTATTTCTGGACTTCTCTGAAAAGATAAACCAAACTTAGTCTGTGGCAAATTCCCCGTCTGCGTTACCACAAGTTTTAAGCCAATCGCCGTGAAGTATTTCTCTCCTTTTCTTATCCAAAATCTGCCGTGCCACATCATGATTTTACTTTAGATTTTCATCTCACAGAGATACTTTACAAACAAGGGTTTAGGCTCCAGTGCAACAAAAGGGGAAAGAAAACTGTCAATGGCGCTTTCTAAGCTGTGTTAGTGCGTGTAATTTTTGGCGAAGGGCATTAAGGTCAAGGGAGACCTCTGAAAAATACTTCGTGGTCGCGAGTTAATGCTCGCTAGACGTACCATTTTCATACACAAAATTCCTTTCTGTAGTATTTTGTTCTCTGCTTTACTTGCGCTGAAATATAAACATCTGAAACATTGGAGTGTAACAACATCTTGCCCTTTTGTAGAGTTCTGCGTGCTGCAATATCAACATTTTTACGCAATGCAATAGCGTAATTTAGAGAGGAGCGCAATTTAGAGAGGAGGCTGCAGAAAAATTGTTTGACAATGCTGAATTGTTTGTCTTGGCTATTCCTTATCAAAAACATGTAGGATAAATGAAGATTTATACAAAAAGAATGCAGAAAAAGGAAAATATTAAGAAATATTTAAAAATATGTACTTTGGGGTAAAATATGTAAATATATGTACTTTCGGGTAAAATATGTAAATATATATGCTAAAAAGTCATCGGTTTTAGGCACTAATCGACATGAAACGTAAATATATCGTAGTTTCGACTTGATAGAGTTAACTTAGAGAAATATGTAATTACATAATTATCCGGGCCCTAATTATTACACATGCTCTTTTTGAGGAATCCTGGTACTACATGGCTACATATATGTATCATATTATTCGCTGACTAGTAGCAGGTCAGCTTACCTTTCGTCAGTGGCTTCGGTTAGAAGGTCTTATGCCTGCTAACTTTTCATCAAATTAATCTGCATGACCCTGAGCATCGTTGATCTTGGTCTTAATTGATTATGCTAAAAGCAGTGATAGAGAAGTGTATCTTTTACTTCCTAGGATATGGACATCGCTCTGGTTTTTATCCTTGCAGAGGAAGCATTGTAGTTCATCTCTGCAGTTCTTTGTGATATGTCCTGCTTTGTCACAATTAAAGCATCCCTCTGTCAGTGCCTGAATACATGGTTAATATATGAGTAAAGATATGGCATCTGTAGCATCTAGTTAACTGCTGCTTCTTCCTGATCCTACAGTTAACCCAATCAATTTTAATTTTCTCATTCGTCCATAGGTGTACACGACCTACAACAAGAGAGGCCAAATACATTTCTGTTGACCCTTGACCATTGAACTTTATTTAAACAACATTTTACAAAAAAAATAGATTAAACATACAAGGAGAATGAAATTATAACTAATGGTACAAGTAAGTGCAATAGTAAACACAATTGGATTCATGTCCTAGATGGCTCGGAGAACCTCTTATAACAATTTATGAAAATGTCAGTTTACAAAAAGGGAAAAATCTTGGATCATGTATGTGCACGTGTGTGGGTGTGCACATGGGCATGTGCATGCCTGGGAGGTAGGGAGAGAGTGTATGGGTGGGTATGTGCACACCCATACATGGGTGGGTGGAAGTGCATCCATGTGTGTATGCATAATGTGCAATCATTTATAGGAATTTTATATTTTTAAAATTTCAATTCTTCTGAAAATGTATTTGCTTCTAAATATTTTCAGGTAATTTATGATTCAAAGCAGCCAGGTTTTGTGAAACTCAAGCTTAATTTGGAAAACCCTGCACTAAAAAAGAAGAGGGATGAGGCACCAAGTTTGTAAGTATACTGTTATAAAAGAAAGACAAAAATGTATTGATTCAAATATCTGATATTTTCATCTTAATCTTTCCAAATATCTAATTTTTTTCTTCTCTCTCTGTCTGTCTGTCCGTCTGTCTGTCTCTCTCTCTCTCTCTCTCTGGCTCTCGTTCTCTCTCTGGCGCTCGCTCTCGCCAGTGCCGGGAGGTTGTAGGTTCGAGTTCCGACCGTGGCAAGATTTTCAACACTAGCTATTAGCTAGCTGGGTCGAGTTTTGTCACTGTCTGGATGAGAATTTTAGTTGTTGGTTGCTGGGATCAGTTTTCCGTGGTTTCTTCATCCAACACCAGGCAAATGCTGGGCAGTATCCTTACAAATGGGCCATGGACTGCACGCAGTCTTTCCTTCCCATTCGTTGTCCTATCCTTTCCCTTACACGCTTTTACATTTACGTGCATTAGGGTACACGCACGTACAAAGCTGGTTTCCGGCGTGAGAGGGCCCGGCGCCGAATGACGTCACTCAGCGGCTGGATTGCGCAACACCACCCAGACACGTCTAAATATTTTTATAGGTGGTGTTGGATTGCGCCATGTTATCAAATGGTGGCGGACACAACGAACGATCGCCGAAAGTTATCGGCGTTCAGCTGTCAACGCCCAGCTGCCGAAACTCCTGGGAGTTTCGGCGCGCTGGCTGCACTCGCTGGTTCTCAGTCGAGTCGTGGTTTTGAAGCGTGTTCACAAGATTCAAAATGAATAGAGTACTTTTTTGATTTTGAAGTTGTTGGTAAAGCCCGCTATGTGGAATAGAGGGACAAAAGACACGCGAATAAATGTGGAAAAGTGCTGGAAAGAAATTTCTGCGTATATGAACAAGTAAACATCTACCTAACCTCAAATATATTTGTTTATGTAAAGTTAAAAGTTACATTAAGTGAAACATTAATCAATCAAATCAACAGAAACTAAACGAAAATACGATTTCAGAAGCATTTATCAGTTTATGTGAGTGTACACAATTAGATGATTCTACACGAATTTAAGAAATGTATCTCCCATAATTGACGAATTGGACAATCGTTCTGTACTAGACTGTCTTGCAATGTTACGTGAATCCAATTGAATGGCGTTATTAGGGAGTTATCTAATCCATATTTATCAATAATAGTGATTTCTAAAACAACATGCACTTCATAATTCTCGTAAATTAACATCAGGTTAATCTCTGTTTTGAATATAATTTTTGAAAACAGCGTTCCGTAATTCTATTATTCCAAATTTTGATTTATTGTTATTCACAAAAACAGGACATTTTCTTCTTGGCTGTCATTGGAAATAATTTCGATAAATGAATGATCCATAGTGTCACACCCAAGGGTTCGTTATCGAGCCACACGGTGGCGTCGATTGTCAACCACAGCGTCGAGCTCCGGCGGCGTGGGTGTGCGCCGAAGTCAACGAGGGCGGCCCGGGCCTAGCTCAGTCGGCCAACTTTGTCACCTGCTTAGAATCTAACTCGGATGGAAGGAGTCGTAAGGCGTTTGCTAACTACAGAAACAATTCAGTGGTTGGTAAAGCAAATAAAAAGGTTTATTCCCGCCTAATAATAGGCCGGGGAAGTTACAGTGATTCAAAGAGTTAAGAAAGGCCCTACCTGATGAGCTCAGTTAGAAACGAAAGAAAAAATGAGATAAAACTTAAATCTAAAAAAAATAAAGAACGAGAATTACAATCAAATTCCTTTACAGGCCCCAACAAACTCTAGGCCATTCGCCTTCTGGCTGACAATAATGAGGAAACAAGTGCCTAAGCGCGGCACAGCAATGCACAATAGTTCTTTGGCGGTCGTTGACCGAAGTTTATGCCTGAATGGGGCGGCGTGTAGGCGGCCCTCGGCGGCGGCGGCGGGGGTCGCGGCTTCTCTCCGTCTGGGTCGGCGGCTGAGATGGCCCTGCCAGGCCGAGAAACGTCCTTCCACAATAGCTACCAAAGGAGCGGCGGCGGCGACAGCGGCTGCGGCGGTGACGGCGGCGGCGGCGACGGTCAGCTGGCCCGGATCGTGAATGATCGCGAATTCCGTTCACACAAATTAGCAGTTCTTACGGAAAGTTCTCTGGAGTTTTCACGATCACGAATCTCGGAGAAAACTAGTCACCGGTCACTGCCCACGGCAGAGCTCAGAGTCCACGAACTAAGTCCCAAAATAATAATTCTCCCTCGAACGCGGCGCCGGAGCTATCACTTACTCCGCGGCGCTCGCCCCCCCCCAGCTCAATCGAACAAGAAGAAGTGATGCTCTCCCCTACGCCGCTAGCGTGGAGGTGTCCTCGTTCCGCCACCCCGAAAATTCAAAAGTGCCCCAAAATCGCTCCCACCCCACGGAATTTTACCCCTGATTGGCTAAGTGCTACTACGCCGTAATTTTGTCCTCGGCCAATCAGGTCCGGTGATTCTAGGAATTTTCCGTAGCCCTATCTCTGTCTGGAAAACGCTCTCCGTCTGGGTCGGAAGTAGGTCAGTAAAGGGTACGCGGAATGTCCGTTGGGACCCCTGGAGAAAACTGCGAAGGACGGTCTGGGTACTTAGTGCGCATGATACCCGGAACGGCGGGATCAGCACACGTCTCTAATCTCTTCTTCGGCGCCCGGGTGCGTGACGGGATGAGGGTCGACTCGCGGACGATGGCCATAAACTTTTAGAGGGGCGCGTGCTGTCATCCCTTTCATTAGCGGAGGGGGCGCGCCGACCCGGCTGGCGGCGGCGGGAGGTGGACGCCTCACATCGACAGTTATTTGTGAAATTTAAAAAATATTAAAAATAGCGTACCGCTACAATAGTCCATGCTCTACCCATAGAGGAGCTCTACCTCGCACACGCATGGAAGTGAAGTACTATACTGCGATTTTTGTAGGAAGAGCTCTCAAGATAACTCAAATCCCATCTTCGCGATGGAATATGTCACGGCATTTCGCGTCTTTTCTCGGTCTTGCCGGTAGAAGTCGCATGATCGCAAGCACTGCTTCATACGGTCGCGATCGTGCGAAATCTAGCGGAACGACTGTGAATGATACGAAATGCCGTGACATATTCCATCGCGAAGATGGGATTTGAGTTATCTTGAGAGCTCTTCCTACAAAAATCGCAGTATAGGATGAACCGCTAGATCTCGACACGGTCGAATCGGCGTCCTATGTGTCCTCCCTTGCTGGTCGAGCAGCGCTGCATATCAGCATGCATATCAGCGTGCATATCAGCGCCGGCAGTTGCCGGCGTGGGCGTTCCGGCATTCTACGTGTTTGTACAGTTTTGGAAACAAAAATTGACCGCGGCCGTCTGCGGCTAAGTTCAGCTTTTGCACTGCATGGGCAACCCTTGCCATGACGAAACATCGCAGGCATAACCTTACAAGTCACCGCAGCCAATCTCAACGCAGGGGAGAGTGCCCCAACAAATTTACATCGCAGAAAATGGCGGGCATCCCTATTACAGATGTGGAAATATTTTCAAATAAAAATACATGGAATGAAACACTTATATGAACATGAAAGTAAATTCATGAAATATACATGAACACATACACTTAACCACCATTGTTCACACAATTCTTTTTGAAGAAATTACGATAAGAGATAAAATGATTAATTTTAGACCAATTACTTTCTTACACACATTTTAGTTCCCCTATTATTGTTCATACTCAATCAAAGAATTTTATCAAATGTACAGTTTACTACAGATTTTTTCGATCAGAAAACTATTATAATTGCATATTTGCAATTGTTCATATGGTTTTAAAATTTGCAAAAATTGCAAAATTCTGTCTTTCTCGAATCAGTAGAGGACTTCTAGGGAACTACTTCAATAAAAGACAATAAAATTCCAAGAAAAAGTGTATATTTATTATTAAAGCAACAATTAAACTGGATATTAAGCAATCAATTTGCATCTCTTGTCAAAATTGTTATTTTACGATATTCAACTCAGGGACAATTTGGGGACAGTTTCCGGCAGGAATAGCGTACATTTCGGATTTGTTTATAAAATTGTTAATTGTTGCAAAATTGTTAATTCTCAGTTTTCGATTCTGGAACATCAGGGGACTCTTCCTACTTTAGAATTACAAAAATTGGAGTTTGTTTATAAATTTACGAATTTTGCAATTCTTTTTTATTCTCTCATCTCAATTGCCTTTCCACAAGCTGCGAAATTCTGCAATCCTATCGGCGGTATCGCCTTTCGTTTTCGAGATATGCAATTGTTTATAGGAGATTTGCATCTGATGCCAACCCTCATTTGGTTTACAGACAATCCAGTCGCTCTTTGCAGTCAAGTATATTGTTCGGATCGTTTTGCTCTGTCTCGCTTTCCGCCGATTATATTGTATTAACAGTTTCTGTTTTACTTCGTCTGCGTTATAAATAAATTATCAAAACGCCGAAGCTGTTGCCCTGCAAATGTGAACGTAATTTTTTTACGTGTTTGTTTATATTGCATTCGGTGGTGCAAGCTGCATGCCGATATCTTTATCGTCTAGTGATGGAATCTATTTTAAACAAATTATTTCGCAAAATGCATTTTGACGGAGCGGTGGCACATACCACATGATTATGAATTAAACATTTTTTTATCGAATCTAGTTTTTCGATCGAATTGTTTTGTCGATTTTTTCTATTTTTGAAGTCCTTGTTTGAGCTATCCGGAAGAAAGTTTTAATTCCATTGATTTTACTATTACCGTCAAAATTGCAGAAAATACTATTCGGTAATACGAGACTGCTGCCGAAATTCGCAGTGCGATGAAAGGAATGGTGTTGAAACACCCTAGTGATACATTCTGGAGCTAATATTTCCCATTTTCGATTTTGATTAATAATAATTAGGGCCCCGATAATTATGTAATTACATATTTCCGTAAGTGAACTCTTATCAAGTCAAAACCACGATATTTTTACGTTTCATATTGATTAGTGCCTACAAACGTTGACTTTTAAGTACATATAATTACATATTTTACCCGAAAGTACATATATTTACATAATTTACTCAAAAGTACATATTTTTACATAAAGTACCTATTATTACATACTACCCACATTGCCACGACCGCGACGGCGAACAGGGAACGTTTACATTAAGTGACATGTTTTCTAAATATTGGGTACTGCAAAATTTTCTGTACAGTTGGTGAATTTTAAAGGTGTGAGAGTCAAAGTATTTGCAACTGAAAAGGTTTTGGAACATTGTTATAGATTCAGCATTGGTAAATTGATTTGTTTATCTTTAAATTGACTTACATAAAAAAATTTAAAATAAAAATGTGTTAATAAATTTTAGTGAGTTATGTTTAAAACAGTATTTGTAATTCAAAAACCAAAAGTTTCTCCACTTCTTCATATTAACTGGGGATTGGGAGATGAAATTTACGTTGGCCTTATAAGTAGCAATTACATCAATTTGACCTCTGAATGAGTCTGATAAGATGTTAAGAAATAGATGTACTATGCTGTAATTCAGATACTTGAAGAGGGTTGATAATGGATGTTTTGAGTGAGATAGCTAAAATAGTAATAATATAGTTCTATATGGTAATTTTCCTTTAAAGATTTGTAGCCGTTTTTAAGAAAATGGCGTTTAAGCGCTACTAAAAATGCGAAAATTGAAGCTCATTTTCACAGAAAATTTTTGAGTTTTCAAACAACTTCATGTTAAGTCATTTGAAGAACATTAATTCACAAATACAATAGTGTTTACAAATTGCTGGTAATGTGCATATTAAAGATGTGAGATCTTTCAAAAAAATTGCATTTCTGTAATTTTTTTAAAAAAATACCCCAAAATGAATTTTACGTCATATTAAAGAGTGCAATTAGCACTATACGTTCCAAAACTTAGAAGAAAAAATTTGGAGCCATTTATGAGAAAATGAGTTTGAGTTCTGAAAATGCGGAATTTTGAGCTCGTTTTCATAGACAACTGTTGAGTTTTCGAGAAACTTTACTTGACATTATTTAAAGCACTGGAACTCATGAAATAAAATGTAAACAAATCGACACCAATATAAATATTACCGACGTGAGAGACAAGTAAAAAAAATACATTTTTGCAATTATGGAAAAAAACAACAAAATAGAGCAATATGGAGTTTATATCATCTCATAGGGTACATTTAGCACTATCCATACCAAAAGCTTAAAGAAAAAATTTGGAGCCATTTTTGAGAAAATCTTGTTTGTGTATTGTTTTAAAAATCGCACAAATTACAGGCAATATTGAGCGAAAAGTACTAAGTGTTTTAAAAAATGTATATGACCTTAAAGAAAACACTCACTATGAAGAACAAATTTTATTTGAAGGAAAAATCTCTATCTGCAATTTTGTTGTTGGAGGAAGACGCCCAATGAAATTCAAACTTTTGCAATTTTCGAAAATTCAGAGTTAGCCGTGAAAATCGGACATGTACCTCTTTAATAAGTGTATTTCACTTTGTTCTTACAAGAAATTTAAAGAAAAAAATGGAGCTGTTTTTGAAAAAAATTTGAAAATATCTGGGGAGCTTCTTGTAAAGTACCTCCAAATTTTATAGAACCTTTTTCAAAATCTCAAAGCTTCGACTCGAACCAGATCGACCGGGGATTATCCATTTTGGAAGAAATCGTACGTATGGTTGAGGCGCTAGCAGTCTTCAAAGACGAACAGATAGACACACCGACTGACTGACGCGAAAAAATGACCAATTTTCCCCAGAAAAAAATTCGTTGCCGGGCCGTGATAACGAAAAACTGGATAAAACCAGTTGCTAAGTTAAGAAATAAATCCCCTAACACGTGGTGTTGCCAGAACCCCTCTTTTGTGAGTCTTTGATACCTAAAAACCAATTGAAAGGAAAGCGTACGTACGTATGGACGTATATCATATTGCACGCAGTATTGTGCAAAAACTACCCAAATTTTCAACAAAATTTACATGACCTTAATGAAAGAAGTAATTATGGAGAACAAATTTCATTTGAAGGAAAAATCTTGTAATTTTGTAGTTGTAGGAAGACACCGAAAAAAAATTCGAACTTTTGCAATTATCGAAAATTTAGAGTTAACAGTGAAGGTAGGATCTACAGTGGCACAACTTACAAAACTCCCTCTGAATGCGCATGCGCGAGGAAGGGTGACTCCCACCATCAACCGCTCACTTCCCCTGAAAATATCGCTCTCTCACTCGCTCTGCGCGCCAGGCGATGTAACCGGTCGAGGGGAGGGGGTCTGAACGCATAGACAGCTGTTTTGTTCGTGACCCAACACGCAGCAGTAAAAGTGTCAGCCATCCAAATCAAAACAGTTTCAGCTGTCTGTACCCAAACGCTGACTCTTAATATATTAAGATTCAGTAAAAGAAACATATATTGGAAGCATCGCCCCTGGTCTTCAGTCCTGTCCCTTTTGTCTTCGAGTGCTGTAGAGCGTGGCGTCTCTTAGCGTAGGCCTAATTTCAAGTGAAGTTCACAGGCGTAATATTGTGTGTATTTGTTTCTAACACTAGGACAACCGTTTGCAGGTAATATAACCTGAACATCAAGCTCCCTCTTTACCATTCCGACCTCAATTCCATCGATTTAGTTTGGAGTTCCATTAAGAATCATGTTACGAAAGAAAGCATCGGTACCTGTCTATGAGTTAAAGAAAATGTATGCCGAATATTATTTTCTAAATATTGCCCAAATCAATGGAAGAAGTGTTGTGAACACGTTAAGAAAATCGAAGAATATATGAAAACAGACATGTCGAAGAAAGCAAAAGTGGACAAAATTATCATTTCTTTGCGGGGCAGTTCCTCTGAGGACAATCACACAGCGAAGGCTGCAGTGACATTGATGACTTATAGCTCCTCCTTGCTGGGGGAGGGCGACGAATCGCGTGCGCGCAGTAGGTTCAGCTAATCTGGCACTGTAGCAGCGGTGGGAGAAGCCCGCGAAACTAAGCCCCTCCCAAAAGGAAGATTTCAAACTTGCCCCCCTATAATGCCATCTTTAAACGTGTATTTTACTCCTTTCTTACAAGAATTTTAAAGAAAAAAAATTAGTGCCATTTTTGAGGAAATTTTTAAAATGTCGTAAGAGCTTCATGTATAGTACCCCCAAAAATGAATGTTTTTCAAAATCGCGGAACTCAGGCCAGATAGACAGGGGCTTATTCAGTTTGAAAAAAAAAATCGTACCCATAATTTAGGCGATAATGTTCATTTACACTGGGCGGACGTTTTGCCGTCAGTCGATTTTTCGGTATCAAGGGTTCACAAAACGAATTCTGACTACATGTGTTAGAGGATTTTTTCCCTCAAATTTAGCAACTGGATTTATCCACTCTTTCGTCATCAGGAACCGACATTAAAAGTTTGTTTTTTTTTTGCCGAAAATGCGCCGTTTTTGGCTCAGCATTAAGTAACATTATTTCTGCTGCATAAGCAGTAGCGAGAAAGTAAAAGACGAATTGCGCGTTAAGCAAGCTCACCCGGAAATGAAAATTGAAACATTGAAGGAAAAATTATCAAAGGACGTTTAATAAATATCAATTTTTGTGATTATTTTCAAATGTGATCAAAGAAAATTTATTTTATTTATGAAAGATTACACAATATATATTATATAAATATATGCATAAATCGTGAAAGACAACGAGAATTCTCTATTTATTTGAAAGAATAAATTGTAATAAAATTATTAGTGCAATTATATAAGTAATACATGGCACATGTAACAGAAAAATGATGATCCCTCAGAGAAAATACAGGGCAAATAAATTTTGGTTACAGGCTACCCTGTTATGGTTTGTTGGATTTTCTGAAATTCTGTTTAATATTTCTGTTTTTTAAATAGCTTAAATACGTTTCAAAGTTATATATACAGAGTTTACTATGTCAAGTTTCACACAAAACGATGTTTGTTTTTTTATTTATTTGTGTTTTCATTAATGAAGGTAAATTTTCATATTTTTTTATGTTTCCATTTCATAATATTATTTTGAAAGTTCAAACTATATTATACTATACTAACTATTACATAGTTTTGTCATCCTTTTTTAGCACTTAAGAAATCTGCAAATCTGACTGATGAAACTTCATAATATGTTTATGGTACTACTTGAAGTGACTTGCTGAATGGAAAATGAAGTTTAAAATATTAAAGTGCTATTACTATTACTATAAACGTTTTCGAATTATTTTTGTTAGATATTAAATTGTCTACATAGATTACTACAACAGCATAATCTACAAGCAAAAGACCATGTAGACTACATGTAGATTCCTTGTAGAAACATGATGCATAGAAGTTAAAAGTAGTCTTAATCTGGCTTCAACACATAAATAAGTCTGTAACAATGTGTTCTTGCCCCATAAAATCAGGTGGAATCTAAAAAGTGAGGCCCTTTTAAACATTACAATTCATTTTTGGAAGGTGACACCTTTCCATGAAATATGTTGCTGAAACAAGTTTGAAGTTTATTGCCTGTGTGTACTTTTTAAACAGTGATTTACAATGTGTGGAATGTTTGCGTGGGTTCAATTAGAATTACATAGTATTTAATTTCAAAAATGAAAGCCTTTTAAAATTGATTGAAAAGCATATTATTATTTTTGTTCACTTCCGATTTTATTTGTGTAAAGACAGTAGCATAACAAAACAAGTGCAGGCCCACCCGTACAACACTTTTCCAAGCCCCCTTCATGAAAGTGTATGGTAAACACAAGTAGTGTTGGTACCTTAAATAATAAAAATAGGCTTTGTCAGACTGTATTTTGTCTTCTAAAGACAGAAAAAAGTGTGTTCCATATAGTGACTTGAGTACATTGGTATTATGTTATTCTTCTGTTTAAATCTTGACATTGTTTAAAATATTATATTTATTTATATAGACTGATGATGAAAATTATTATTTTCTGAAATTTTGCTATTGCTGTTATCACATGTAATATATTGCAATCATTTTGTATTTTTATGTAAAACAATTATCCTAAAACAATTTTCTGTCTTTTATTTTACAGACCAAATACAGTCTGACAAAGTTGAAAAATCTGTTTTCAGAAAAGTAAATAATAATTTTAATAACAAAAATAGGCCCTGGACCTGAGGCCCCCAAGGCCCCAGGCCTCATAATTAGGCCCTGTAACTAGACGTTGCCATTGTGTAGAGACTTGAAACATTCATTCTAAAGTCATTTTGTGAAATTACTTCTTTCTAAATTGTGTCTTTTAAGAAGAACTTTGTTTACAGTGATAAACAAATAAAGAAGTGGATTGACAAAAATGGCTTTTTGATAAGGGGGAAGTTTAAATCATGGATGCAAGGAAGAGTAACCAAAGTTTTGGAAGCCATATCAGTTGAAGGCACTAAGGTATTTATTTAAATGAATCTCCAAATTGTTTTTAGAAAATGATTATTAGAAATTTAGTTGTGTTAACTTAAATTTGTAGGTTAGTTTTTCCATTTTTTTTAAACATTAACTGTAAAACTTTGTTTTAAATAAAAACTGCTTTAATTGAATATGTACCAAAATGAAAATGAAATTCATGATATCAAAATGATAAGCTTGCTTTAAGTATTATTCTGGTATAATTTTTGGTATAGGCATCATTTGAGGCAAATTAATTTATTGAGTTGTATGTTGTGAAAAGTTTTCTTTGAGCTTGCAATGTTTTCTGTGAACTATTGAATAATATTTCCAGTACAATTTTCTTACAAATATTATATCTCATAGATTAAACAAAGTGCTTCAGGTCCTGCCATTACTTTATTAATTCAGCAACCACAAGAAGATTTGCAATATTCCGTGGACTTGGTTCCTTCTTTTTTATTTACTGAAAAGGATTGGCCAAAACCTCCAGTTCGTGGCTTGCCTTCTTCTACAAAGTGTAAGGTAAAGCACAGATTGTATGAATGTACCTAGTATTTGGATTTTTGACAAATTTTTAAAAGAGAAAAGTGTCTTCAAGTACTTAATATACTTCATTGTAAGCAGTCTTTGATACAGTAGTAATACCATAGAGTAAAGATGTATACATCCTTAGTCTATGGTAATATATTTAATTTAGTTTTTCATCAAAGAGTAATATTATATGATGGATGATTTATTTTCTTCTTTCTTCATTTTTGTCTTTGATGGAATGGTCTTAACCCAATATTTTATTACTTCTCCTCCCCCCGTTTCCGCTCCTCCTACGGTTGCTCCTGCTCCTCCCACTACTGCTGCCGTTCCTGCTGCCGTTCCTGCTGCCGTCTGGCCTGCCCACCTCCACCCATACCACCCACATTGCCATAACCGCGACCGCGACCGCGAGCGCGACCGCGAGCGCGACCGCGAGCGCGACCGCGAGCGCGACCGCGACCGCGACCGCGACCGCGACCGCGACCGCGACCGCGAGCGCGACCGCGACCGCGACCGCGAGCGCGACCGCGAGCGCGAGCGCGACCGCGAGCGCGACCGCGAGCGCGACCGCGACCGCGAGCGCGACCGCGACCGCGACCGCGACCGCGACCGCGACCGCGACCGCGACCGCGACCGCGACCGCGACCGCGAGCGCGACCGCGAGCGCGACCGCGACCGCGACCGCGAGCGCGACCGCGAGCGCGACCGCGACCGCGACCGCGACCGCGACCGCGACCGCGACCGCGAGCGCGACCGCGACCGCGAGCGCGACCGCGAGCGCGACCGCGAGCGCGAGCGCGACCGCGAGCGCGACCGCGAGCGCGACCGCGACCGCGACCCGCGACCGCGACCGCGACCGCGAGCGCGACCGCGAGCGCGACCGCGAGCGCGACCGCGAGCGCGACCGCGACCGCGACCGCGACCGCGACCGCGACCGCGACCGCGAGCGCGACCGCGAGCGCGACCGCGACCGCGACCGCGACCGCGACCGCGACCGCGAGCGCGACCGCGAGCGCGACCGCGAGCGCGACCGCGACCGCGACCGCGACCGCGAGCGCGAGCGCGACCGCGACCGCGACCGCGAGCGCGACCGCGACATAATACACGAATTGTATTGTAACCACGAAGTCTAGACTTCGTGATTGTAACTTATAATAGAGGGTTTGTGCACGCCGAAGGGGACAGCACAATCGATCTTCTGCACATGCGCAGATGCACTAAAGTGATGGAAAACTTGAACTGTACATGCGCAGAAGATCGATAGTGCTTCAACATTCGAGGGTGCACAAACACCCGAATTTTATGTAACTATTACAAATAATTACTCGTTTGTACTCTGTTGGAAGCCCAATATTTCTATAATTCAAAATTTCTACATTGATACTGTAATGTATGTATTTTGATAATTCATACTATTTTCAGGAATGGTGTGTAGTTCCTAAGGAACCAAACCTTCCTGAGCAGGAACCTGTTTATTGGCGAATGACATTTTCTACCCAAGAGAAAGAACTCATAAATGATAGAGGTTCAGTCAAGCATGTTATTAAACTTATAAAGGTATAAACCTATAGTTTTATTTCCATTTCATTTGCTTTTGCTAGTAATTTACTCAAAACTTTTTTTATGCAAAACTTTTGATAGCTTTTGAGGGATAAAGAAAATTGGATTAATGATTTATACAGTTATGCAATTAAAACTGTATTTCTGTGGGAATGTGAAACATTACATCCAGACTTCTGGAAACAAGGAATAGGATTCTTATTTGTGCATGTAAGTATGGGTAAGAAAGCAATAATAATAATAATAATAATAATAATAATGATTTAAAAAAATCAATTTAGATGTTGCAGAAATTAGTAGATGTTTACCTGTCAGATGGAAAAATAATGTATTATTGGGATAAGAAACTCAACATAATTGGAAAGATGAAGGACACTACAAGGAATCATATAAAAGCTCGGATTTTAGTTATATTGAAAGAACTTAATTCAAATACAGGAAATCCATATTCAATCAAGAAATACTTTGGGTGTGTAATAATTTATTAGATTCATTTCCTTAACTTGTGTAAAGGGTATATTATTTAATTTATGAACTTTTAGAGTGTAATATTTTTTTTTAAATTTTCAGTTGTGTTCCTGTAAAAATTCTACAAAATCCAAGTGACAGCAATTCTTGCTCAACTTTGATAGATCTAGATGTACCAGATAGTTCCACCCTTTCAAATTCATTTTCTGTGAGTCCTCCCCAGGACCTTGTAGAAAATGAAATAAAACCTGAGAAAGGGAAAGTAAAAGTAGATGTACGTTGCACAGTTGAATGTAATGAGAAGTGTGGCAGAGACATAACAGTTGATAATGATTCTACATCTGCATTTGAACTTTTAAAAACATTAATTCTCAAGGAAAACCAAGAAATGAAGGAAACTTTACAATCCATTCTTTCACAATTAAGTGAATTAAATAAAGAAGTAAAAATTGTTCGACAGGAAAATGCACTTTTGAAGGAGCAACTTCAACACAGAGCATCAATTTCCACAACTCCCTCAAATGAAATAGAAGAGAATCTTCTCTCTTTTAGAGATCTCAGGATTTCACATTCATCTGACAGTCAAACATATTCTGACATATCCCAGCCTTCTGCAATTCAACAGAATTCCATGACAGATTCCAATGAAAATTTAAGTCAAGTTACAATTGTCACAAGGAGTGAAGATCTTTTTTCACATCTTTTACCTGATAATTTTGGAAAATTGTAACAAACACTTAATAAAAAGATATCCATACCTATAAAATGTTATATGGTTGGTATTGATGTATGTTTTGTCTGTGACAAAACCACACAATTACTGATGATAATTTTTTTTTCATGTTTTGAAAGTAAATATGATCTTGATAATTTATTTGTGTTGAAATTTCACTCAAATAATCTATTTTTGAGAGTGATTTTTCTTACTGTACATAATTTCCAACTGTATTCTTTAACAGTGAATAATGGTAACTGTTTCTCATAAAGACGAAAAAACACCAGAATCTCTAAGATTAAACATTTGCAACTAACAAGTTTTGAGGTAAACAATACTAAGTCAGATGAATATGTTAGAACATAGGTCGTAAACAGGCATCAAACTAAAATCTGTATGGCCTCAGTGATCACTGCATTGTGAAACAAAATCTCAACAGTGATTTTTAGTTCTTTATTTTTACATTGCATTTTACTTACAAATGCCAATTCTTTGAGAACATCTATTTTAAGTTAAAAAATATTGGTTTGAATCTCCTGGCATCCACTGCAAATACGCCAGGTGATTCAAACCAAAATGTTTAACTTAAAATAAAGATATTCTCACACAATTGGCATTGTTGTAAATGGAACGGAATGTAGAAATAAAGATCATTGTCAGGATCTTGTTTCACAATGTTTATGTTGGATGGATACATTTGGCTTTTTATCACCTGTGTGGCTTATTGTTATGCCAGCCTTTGAGTTTCTGAATATGGAAAGGCAATGTAAAATCATGGTGCCCCAACCAACTAGGCTTAATCTGCAAATATAAGATGAGCCAAATAGTTTTAAGAGAAACCTCGTCTTACATTCGCACAAATACATTTACAAAAGTGTAGAACAATACTGTATTAGAATGTTAAAGGTGTTCACACTGATACCACTGAAGATTTTTCGTGTGAAGGTAATGTTAATGCAATGAAGCACCAATTATCAATAATTATGGAATAATCAAGGTCCTTATTCAGAAAATAAATTATTCTGTATAATTCAGTAAGTAAAATCAGTAAGTATAGTACAGTAAAATTGAAAAAAATGAGAACAAATAATTGCACTCTAATGTCTATAATATATTTTTCTTTGAATGTGCGAACCATTATACCGTTGATAAATGTATGTATTAATTTAAAGTTAAGTTCACAAAGAGTGTTGTGTTGTTGTTTTTTTAATTCTGGACCTCAAGAAAATGTGTGCATATACATAATCTCCTCCTCCATGTCATATACTGTTTTTACTGTTTTTTTTGTCCAAACAAATAAATAAAACTATTCTTCTTCAACACTTAAAGAAGAATGTGATAAATGGAAACCTATTTAATCTTAAAAAAACAAAACAAGAATCAATCCATTTTATTTGGGTAAATAGTAGGGCTACTGTATAATTTTGACTACATATTGAATGTATATTTGTTTTTAAGAAAATAAGTAAATCACAAAAGTCTGAATAATTGATGGTACACTTTGAAGATCAATGCTCCTCTGAAAAAAAAACCGTTAATTTTAAGTTTGGTGTTTTTGTGTTAAGTGCTTAATAAAAATAAGTGTGACTCGATAATATTTTATTATTTTACCTTTTCACGTTATGCACTATAAATATTACTTTTACTGGCTCTTAATCAGTGGCGGTTCGTGTCGGTTGTAGCATGGTCGCACTACAACCAAAAAATGTCTCCATTATCTCTGTGTAACACGCACGCACGCGCACACATATATACGCGCACGCACGCACACCCAACACCACCCACGCACGCACACACACACACACACTCTTTCTCTCTCACACTCTCTCACACTCACTCACACTCACTCACACTCTCACACTCACTCACACTCTCACACACACACAAAAATTCCCCATGAACAGTTTTGAAGTAAATGTAAACATTTATTAGACTATAGCAGGAAGCGGCCCAACTATACATGAACTATATAAGCTTAGCTTATAACTTATAGCTAAGCGGCCGGCCTGTACGTCAATCGATAGTGGCAAAACAAATGAATGACGCGCCGCGGAAAGTCATATTTGATAATTTTGAAAACGTCCAGAAGTAAAGTCTGGCGAAATAGCGAATTAGGGATGAAATAATTGAACATGTTGGTATTTGTTTGGACGCGATCGGACGACGGGTTCGCTCAAATTTTGAATGTGTAGATATGGAGAAAAATTCACGTGTCACTTCAAAATACAATAACATAAATGACAAGATTTTATGAAGATGACGTGGGCGACGAAAAACGTTGCAAATCATCATAATTTAAAATTAACGAAATTATGGAATACTTAAAAGACTTATAGAACGTCGGAGTTATTTATTTTGAAGAAATATTGTATATTAATGTGAAAAACAATTGACGAAGCAGTGCATAATTTCGACATAGAAATTCATCATTTTCGGCATGTTAAGCGGTAGAAAAGTATGTTTTGGCAAAAAACTCGGACATTGAGCATAAGTAGTAATAAAGAAACGAAGAGTCATGTCAAAATAACTAATATTTTAGATTTTAGAAATACTCCATGAAGCAACAAAAGAGGATGCAAGCATTCGCCGGCAAGTAAAAACACGAAGTTACATGGTGAATCGCCGCGGATTTCGTGCCACTTTTGAGTCAGAGCTCGTGAATGCAACACTGAAGTCATGTTAGGCTGTTTTGAGATTTTTATGCAACTCGCACTTACAACATTTTATCGAGCAGTGCAGTGCTAATGGACATAGGATTTTATCGTAAGAATAGATACTGACGCGGCAAACACTTTAAAAAGGAGAAGTTTATTTTGTTTGTGCTTCAAAAAAATCGCAGTCGCGAGTAACTAAAAAATTTCGTGGAGGCTATGGTGATGGATATAGCGAAGATGCCCCTCTGCCTCCTTAACTTCTTTGACCTGCGCCGAGTGACACATCTCACCGGACGGGCTTAGAGGCCCAACAATCGCCAGGCCGGAAGTTCTGCCACTTCGACACTGGCGGTCGTGACGTGCACATGTATGTTGTGTGAGGCAAAAATGGCGAGGTTTCGGGTGGAACTACACACCGCCCCTTATCCTCAAGCATCTAGTTTATTTTACTGAGTGCGACGTTAATTACATGTTTGTTAGAGTGTCGCAAACTTTGACAACGGATACGACAGTTCGTTTTTCTCCTTTTATTTGAATACCAAGTGAAAAGGTTTGGCACGTGTAAATCGCATGGGCAGGAGGCATGCTTCCCCTTTGCTACTTGCTATTTAAGCCATTGTCAAGGCTTACACGTGAGCAGAACTACATTCAAATACCACCGCTCTGTGTGGCATTTCCTCGTCCTGGGTCAGCCACGGATGGATCACGTCCGCCAAATTGAATGTTTGCGTACGACCTACTGGCAAACTCCAGGAACTGTGCTATCTTCAAGGAAACTGTAACGTTTTCAATTGTTTAATTGCATGTGCATTCTATTTGTATCTTCAGGTGTTTGTCATGCATTATGTATTAATTACTCATTGGTTTGTAATTAATTGCTCATTGGTCCGTACATTCACATATTCTATTTGTATCTCCAGGTGTTTGTCATGCATTATGCATACATTTGTTATAGTGACTTCCCTGTTCTCATTTTCAGTTTAAGATATTGTACTGATCACTCTATTCAGATTGCATATGGTTTGAATGTCATTTATACATCATATTGTATCTGTAACTTCATTATTTCTTGTATAATTAAAATTAGATCATAAAATGTGGATTATTTGTCACCACTCTGAGCCACCGAGGATGTGAAGTTAGCTACCTCACCCCACGATCCTTACTACAGTCCACTGTTGTGGTAGCAACACCTCACATGTGTGAGGTGCTGGTGTGAGCTGATGTGTTGGCGCGTGCAATTGGGCACGCAAGCTGGTGACCGTGTTTGGGCAACGACGCCGTGCCGGCTGCATTCGACAAAGGGAAGTGCCCGCAGTTTTGTTTTGCATAGTATTCCAAGTTTAAAAAAATTCTGAACAAGACCAAGAATGTTTAGATGAATTAATGTAAACTTTTTTGCAAATCAATTGAGAGAGATGCTGAGAAGTATTTTTAAAGCATAATGCATGCGAGTTGTTGCTGATCAAAGTGATACAAAAAAATTAATGTTTTTTATTATTAGAATTGGTCAACGTACGTACGAAAAGAAATTTAGATAAATATTTTACAAAAGAAAGGAATTCCTGCATAAGTTAAATAGAAGTCAGTCGGTTTTGTTATTTGGATTTGAAGTGTTATTGTAGCATATGTATTGTTGACGTTGCCAAGCGAGTGTGTATGTATGGATCTTTGCATTGTTGTATTTTACATGTTGTATAGTGATCGGGTAAAGGCTTTACGAAAGCGAAAGAATTCCATGTTTTGAAAAGAAATAAATTAATGAGAACGGAATTTCCAAAGTTCTCCCTTTTCTCACAAAAAGATGTGTTATTATATGAATTAATAAAAGCGTGGGTATGCTGCAGTATTACCCTAGTTTACAGGTAATTCCCGTATGGGGCCAGTCACGACCTGCGACCAACGAAATTTTCGGTAACCACGTGATAAATAAATTGTAGTGATTTTTGGCGAGAGGGTGAGGAAAAGATTAAATAAATATAGTTGTTACAGTGGCACCATAACGTAGGGCCAGATCGAATGAATTATCGGTTACAGTGGCGCCTATAATGTGCAGCCAAGACCAGAATAAGGAGTAGTGTTACATTGGCGCTACAACGTGGGGCCAGTTTAAAGTAAATTTAGTAGAACCGGTTATATTGGCACCATAACGTGAGGCCAGATGGTGGTATAGATAAAATAAATATAAAGTGAATTAGTAGTAAACGGTTACAATCTCTCTCTCTCTCTCTCTCTCTCTCTATATATATATATATATATATATATACATACATATACACACATTTATTGTG
Source organism: Acheta domesticus (assembly GCA_031308135.1). Taxonomy (NCBI): domain Eukaryota; kingdom Metazoa; phylum Arthropoda; class Insecta; order Orthoptera; family Gryllidae; genus Acheta; species Acheta domesticus. The sequence goes on from JAHLJT010008756.1 coordinate 3,671,849, forward strand.
ACGTTTTGGGCTGTACCCCAAACGCCATAGTCGCCCACGCGGCTAGAACACTACCATGGACGCCAGAGAGAAGAGCGCATAACGTCGTGGCAATCTAGAACCGTGCCACAATATAACCAGTATGTTCACTTGCTCCAAAATTAGTTTTGCGCTGGGTAGGCCGTCGGCCATGTTCTTGGTTGTCAGCCAATGGAATTTCAGCAGATACATTCGCATATCATACACCGTGTGATATGAGAACTGAGTGTATGTGCTAAATTTGTTTCAGAAGACGTGGAATTTGAATAAAATGGATAGAATAATAAAATGAATTTATCTAGTGAATAAAATAAATGTAAGATAATGATTTTACGTGTAGGAATTATGTATTTCGCGCGCTGTGTGTTATACCAAGAACATGGCGGACGTCACGTGGTCGAAAAAACTTTGTCAATGGGATTTGCCACGAGTGAACATACTAGTTATACTGTGACCGTGCCATCATCAAGTAGTTGTTGACCACGATTCAGCACTCTGGGTGCATTGGTCTCGCGGGGGGTCAAGAGCATGACGCGCTACCATCCCTCCGACAAATGCGCTGACGAGGGAAGCGAGCAGTCTTCTCGCCCGAGCCATCATCGTATAAGTTTCTCGTCCGAATCACCATCGTGTAGGTTTCTCATCAGAGCTACCATCGTGAAAGATTTTTCTTTTATACGCCACTGTAGTGTAACGGTATTTTGTTAAGAGCTACACGAAGTACACAGGTACATTCGTAAGTGATTGTAGTGAGAAGAGTTGGCGAGTTTGATTGAAAGAACGTTGATGGAAAGTACGTGAAGTATTGAAATTTAGTAAAACGAGGATAAATTGAGGAAGTAGGCGAAGATTTAATTGAGAACTGTGCTCTGTGAACTGCGAGAAAGAGGTGTTACGAACTTACTAAGACGAGGGAACGAACTAATATTATGGAGGCGGCAATAACTATTAGCAACTGTGCAAGAACTGTGAGTGCCCGAGAACGCCAGTAATTGAAGTTGGCAGCGGATCAGTAGGGTCCTTCGGGGTGTAGCTTTTTTTATGACGATGAGTTATATTAGGCTGTATCGAAAGAAATAGAATTCAATGACTTGGTGAAAAAAGTTAGTTTTCGATGCAAGAACAATATCCGCACCAATACAACTGTTTTTAAAAAGGGTATGGAAGTGCCACAAATCCCATAAACATCCCATTTTCGGTCTTTTCGCTACTTTTCAGAAAATAACGAATGAATATTATAGAATGTGATTTTTATCAACGGGTTTTGGACTGAGGTGGTGCCCACGTTGCTCCGCAACAATTTTATGATCAACCAATACTTATTTGATTCAAACAGTGTGTCACATTAGCTCAAATATGGCCAATTTAACGTTAAAACCAGAGAAATAGCACTTTTCAATTGACCATAGCTCCGTAAATTTTTATACAAAATACTTTTAATTTAAATAAGATTAGCGTTCCAAATCTCTACTTTAAGAACTTTGCTGAACGCGCATGTGATTGTTATCCGTCACGTTTATTCTTTCCTAAGCTGTTTGTTACAAAATGTAAGTGCAGCTTTTTTATTTTTCTTATTTTTATTGTTAGTGATTAGCATAGTACACATTCGGAATGTTTTATTAGGTAGAGACCGGTTAAACTTAAAGATATTTCTAGAGTTTTGCGAGAATTAGAAGAAGAGAATGAAACAAGAGCTCAAAAACAATCAACAGGAAATTTTGAGGAAAGCGATTCTGATTTCAGCGAGGAGGAAATAATAAATGCTGACCACTAGTCTGAAACTGAAGTTGAGGGTAATAATCAGGAGGATGCAGATGAAACAAGGGCTGAAGATTTTTATGTTGGGAAGGAGAAAGTTACGAAATGGTACAAATCAAGTTAATTGAAATCATCAAAAATGAAGAAAAAAATATTGTAAAAATGTTACCTGGTCCCAGAAGAATAGTAAGAAACTCTGAATCTCCAATTGACGTTTTTTAGAAACTTATCGATATAAACATGATTGATGAAATTGTAAGACACGCTAATGCAAAAATCGAAAAATTACGCCCAATGTGTGGGCGGCCCCGAGATTGTACTGATCTAACCAGAAAAGAACTACTGGCTGCTATCGGTATCCTTATTCAAATCAGCTTGAAAAAAGGACGAATGGTAAATGTGGAAGAGTTATGGGCAAAGGATGGGACGGGAATGACACTTCTGTTAGCAGCTATGAATTATCGCAGATTTCTACTAATTTTGAGGAGCCTTCGATCTGATGATTGCACAACCCGGCAGGAAAGAAGGAAGCTGGATAAACTTGCTGCCATAAGATATATTTTTGACAGCTTTGTTCAAAATATAAGAAAATCTTACAGCATCAGTGAGTTTGTTACAGTTGATGAAATGTTGCACCAATTTCGTGACCGCTGTTCCGGATACAGTACATACCATCGAAACCTGCTAAATATGGCATCAAATGTATGCAATGGCGGATGCAAAGACATTTTATTGTGGAAATTTGGAGGTATGTGTCGGTAAACAACCACCAGTCCCATACTCTGTTTCAAACTCGCCAGAAAAAGTTGTAAAGCGCCTTGTCGAGGACTTAGTCAATACAAATAGAAATCTAACTGCCGATAACTGATATGCCTCTGGCCACATTCCTTATGGGTCAATCCATTTTAAGTGGTCCAGAATTTAACAAATTGGTCGCTCGACCATATCGAAAAAATTTCATATTTTGTACATAAATTTCCTTATGTTTTGGCTATTCAAAACCATCTTTAACTTTTTTTTATTGTACCTGGTATACAAATGGCGGCCATTTTTGTTTCGCGCCGTGCGCCATTTTTCGCGCTCGCAGACATTTACTCTTTCCTAATTTACTCAGCTCTAGGTGGTTCTAGCATTCTAGAATAAAAAGCATTCGATTCAGCATACTCTGGCCTGCAAATCGAAATATTATTTACCTATTTTGTATGTTTGTATTTGGGAAATATTTGCAACCAAATACATGGAACGCGAATGAACAAAATTCGATTTTCAGAGAGTAATTTTTCAAAGAAGGAATAAAATTTAAGCCTTAATTTTTTCTGTGCTTTTACACACAACAGTATAGTTACTTTTTGTAAAATATCATTGGTATACAACGCACCCCTTGAAAATTGGAATTTTGGATTTTTTCCCAATTTTGAACTGTTATATCTCTGTTGGGGGACCAGATAAAAATCTGAAAATTGCACACATGCTAGACCGCTATCATACCAAACTTCAGTAAAAATTACAACTTTTAGATTTAACTCTGAGTATTTTTTAAAAAAATTGAAAACTTACGAAAAAAAGGGCTTCATTTCCCCATTGAGGATACTTTGTGCCAAGTAGTAATCACATTATTTTGAAGCTATTTTAAACTAAAATCTACATTGATTTAAAATAGTTAATTATACTTAATAATTAATGTACTTAAATGTGGCCAAATATATAATTTTCAATATTACGTATACTTTACTCTTTCACAGACTTACAATTTGACATCTACGTCCGTAATTGAAGAATTGTTATCTTGATTTTGGAAGCTGAACCGCTTAAAACAAAAATTGTTTATAAAATACAACAAATAAATCAATTCAGCGTTTTGGTTATGTTTTCGCGTTTAAATGTGCCATTCTGCTTACGAAAACATAACCAAAACGCTGAATTGATTTATTTGTTGTATTTTATAAACAATTTTTGTTTTAAGCGGTTCAGCTTCCAAAATCAAGATAACAATTCTTCAATTACGGACGTAGATGTCAAATTGTAAGTCTGTGAAAGAGTAAAGTATACGTAATATTGAAAATTATATATTTGGCCACTTTTAAGTACATTAATTATTAAGTATAATTAACTATTTTAAATCAATGTAGATTTTAGTTTAAAATAGCTTCAAAATAATGTGATTACTACTTGGCACAAAGTATCCTCAATGGGGAAATGAAGCCCTTTTTTTCGTAAGTTTTCAATTTTTTAAAAAATACTTAGAGTTAAATCTAAAAGTTGTAATTTTTACTGAAATTTGGTATGATAGCGGTCTAGCATGTGTGCAATTTTCAGATTTTTATCTGGTCCCCCAACAGAGATATAACAGTTCAAAATTGGGAAAAAATCCAAAATTCCAATTTTCAAGGGGTGCGTTGTATACCAATGATATTTTACAAAAAGTAACTATACTGTTGTGTGTAAAAGCACAGAAAAAATTAAGGCTTAAATTTTATTCCTTCTTTGAAAATTACTCTCTGAAAATCGAATTTTGTTCATTCGCGTTCTATGTATTTGGTTGCAAATATTTCCCAAATACAAACATATAAAATAGGTAAATAATATTTCGATTTGCAGGCCAGAGTATGCTGAATCGAATGCTTTTTATTCTAGAATACTAGAACCACCTAGAGCTGAGTAAATTAGGAAAGAGTAAATGTCTGCGAACGCGAAAAATGGCGCACGGCGCGAAACAAAAATGGCCGCCATTTGTATACCAGGTACAATAAAAAAAAGTTGAAGATGATTTTGAACAGCCAAAACATAAGGCAATTTATGTACAAAATATGAAATTTTTTCGAGATGGTCGAGCGACTAGTGCTGGACCACTTAAAATGGATTGACCCTTATATGAAGAATTATTACGCTTTTAGGAACAATGAGAAAAAACAATGGCGTCCTTCCGCCAGAATTTTTGTCTAACAAGACAAGTGCTGTAGGTTCTTCAATATTTGGTTACCAAAAAGACCGAAATCTCGTTTCGTATGTAACCAAAATGAATAAAGCGGTTATTTTGATGTCTACAATGCATGATAGTGGAGGGATAGATCAGGAAAGTGGAAAGCCAGATATTATTCTGAATAATAATAGGACCAAAGGTGGAGTGCACACGCTGGACAAGTTGTGTGCTACATATAGTGTAGCCAGAACAAGAAGGCGGCCTTTATTGATTTTTTTCGCTCTTATAAATATAGCTGTAGTGAAAACCCAGGTGATGTACATAATGCTCAAAGCAAATGAAAGGCCCATCTTACGTACATTTTTTTTGAAAATGTTGTCCCTTGAACTAATGAAGGAACATATGTATTCCAGAAGCAAAATTACTTGCCTTCCAATAGACCTCAAAGCATTTATACAGCTCTAATATCCACAACCCTCAACTTCAGCTTTATCGAGTCCACAAGAAAAAAGAAGCGTGGGAAATGCAGACTTTGTGGGAAGTCTAAAAACACTTCCGCAACAATGACATGTAGCGGTCACTTTGTTTGCAAAACTCACTCTACAAAAAAATGTTTGCAGTAATTGTCAGTAACAACAAAATGTAAATAATTTCCTTGTGTTGTAATACAAAGAATAATAAATGTTTCTTTACAATTATTTTTGTCTGTTTTTTATATAATAAACAACTTTAATTGTTATATACCCCAAAACATTCTGTTTTGAACATAAAATGGTTAAAGTAAGTTGTGTAATACATTTAATCTAAAATGAGAAGAAATAATTGAAGCAAAACGTATTGTATCGTACTTTGTTCAACGCGCGACCGCTCATGTGACAGAAAAAGGCGCGACCGGTGGAAGGTTAAACAATATTAAAAACAAGATTTTCTCAAAACTCCATTATATTTGTGTTATTTAAACGTTCTGAATGGATAGTGCTAAATTCACTGAATAAAATGAAATGAACTGAATTTTGATATATTATTTTGTTGTTTTTTTTCAGGAAATTTTTTTTAATAAGTGTAATTTTTGATACATCTCCCTCGTCGTTAATACTCACATTACGGGCATTTTTAATACATAATTGCATTTGTGAGTGCAAGTGCTTCAAATTATTTCAAATGCACTTTCTCTAAAATCCAAAACTCTTTCTTTTGAAAATGAACTAAAAATTGCGCATTTTCGTAAATCGCTTAAACGACATTTTTCCAAAAAGTCTTCAAATGCTTCATAGTAAAGTGCTTATAAGAATATATTATAGGTTCTTCTTTCTATGATATTCTTTAAGTCGTATTTCAATTTAACGATAAGGGAATGATTAATAGAGAATATATTAAAAAAAGAGTGGTTCTAGAATAGCACATACTTTCTCGCATTATTTCTAAATTTACAAATTTCGAAAATTCTGAGACATCAACGAAAATGAGATCTGCACTACTTTGAAGCATTTCTTGTATTTGTGGAAAAAAAGCTAAGGAAAAAATTTGGGGCGGTTTTTGAGAAAATGTTTTATTGTGAAGTATATAAATTTTATGCACAAATTACGTATAAATTATCCAACACTTTTAAATGACAATTTTTAAAGAGCTGATTTTTAGAACAGTTTATGTTTAAGGCAAGAATCTCTACCTTCAATTACGTAGTTTTGAAATGTGAAGATTGAACAATTTTCGATAATACGTTCGTCGTAAATGAGACTAACACCACTTTTTTCCGTTCTTTGATACGTACTAGGAGAAAATTTAAAGAAAAAATTGGACCATTTCTTGAGGAAAAATAAATATTTAAAATGCAAAAAACTGTCTATATTGCACACAAAATTACGCGAAAATTTTGATAAATTGTAGTGCATGACCTTATTTCAAAATTTGTCTTTAATGAACACTTTCCGTTAAGAAAAAATCTCTAACTTCAATATTGTAGTCGTAAGAAGCCACCGAAAACTTTTTTGAGCGTTTTAATATTGGAAAATGAGATTTTTTTTTTTACGAAAATGTGACCTGCGCCATTCACTTAGACGTTCTTTACGCTATCAGAGGCCAAATCATTAAACATTTTTGGAGCCATTGTTGAGAAAATTTTGAAGATGCTGAGTCTCTTTACATAATCTCCAAAATCGAAATGGCCTTTACAAAATCAGGGGGTCTCGGTATCCTTTAAATCGATCGAGGAATATTAATTTTGGAGAAAATCGGCAGTACACTTTAGGGGCTAGCATTGACCAAGACGGTCGAACGGACAGACACAGATGTTTTGCCGTCAATCGATTTTTCTGTATCAAGGACCCAAAAAAGCATGGATTCTGATTACACAACGTGTTAGAAGAAGTAATCTGCTCTATTATCGTACACGAACACGATTTACCCAATTTTACAGTACCAGGACCTGGCAATAAGAGTTTTTCTATCGAAAATTCACCGTCACACGATTACAATACTTTCTCTTGTAACAAAGTATGAAAAAGTAAAAATATGTTACAGATACCAAGAGGTAGTTGCTGTGAAGAGGGTGAAAAAAAAACAACAAAAATAACTCAGACTCAATTTATTAAGAGACATATGAGAAAGTCGTGCTATTTTGAAGTAGGACTAGAGAAGTTAGCCTTTGTATCTCAGAAATGGGAATTTTCATAACCAGTAAAGCATGTGGAGCAATAGCGAGTTGCTGTGAGTTTTAAACTGCTAACCTGACAGTTTTAACCTTTTTATTTCTAAAAAGCAGTAGGGCCTATGTTACTGCCTCTGAAATAGAAAGATCTTCCACTAATGAGATAACTAGCTCTTGTGTGGCTTAGCCATTCTGTGACATGTGGAATAATGAATAGGAAGTAGGAATGGTTCAATTTGCTTAGCCGTGAGTGAAAATATTGATTTTTCTTACCAAGTGGCAACAATGTGTAGCCTCTTATCTAATTTCACGTAGAGTCGAAAGTGGTTCCTGGGACAATTGGCAAGTCGGCAGAAGCTTGAGGCTTATGAGAGAAAATCGATAATCCCTCTCATGAAAGATGAATTTATTCAACTCTTTTCTGAAATATAATATCGTCGCTAGCAGAGAGACATAACTAATGTCGCCCGGTGTATAACTGGATGCAGTCATTTTAGCTTTAATTTTCGGTAGAAATATTTTTTGGAAATGAAAAAAGTCTATTAATTTGTTACTCAAAATTTTAATTATCTCTGGTTTGTATTAAAAAATTGAATATACAAAATATATTTCTACATACATCTGAAATCGTTAGATTTTTATAATGTCATTAACTCCAATAGCATAATCAATGTCCATAAACATTTCTACCTTCAAAAATTTAATTTTGAAGTTTATTTTAGTTTCCTTTATAGTTATGAAATTTCAACACATCACTAAAGCCTCACATGAAGGGATCCTATTATTATTCATCAGAACTACCTTCTGCAAAAACTCATTAACTTCAAACTAGACATTGCAAATTCAACGTATTGACACATTAAGAATAATTGTAATTGCTGATCACCAACAGTTCCATCACCTTTATTCACATTCTCTATTAAAAGCGTTGAGAGTCAGTGTATCCATTTACTACAGTAATCCCTCAATATCCGCGAATTCGCTATTCGCGAGTTCCGAACATTCGCGATTGTAGAAATGCTACCGGTTTTAACATTCGCGACTTCAACTTTCGCGAGTGTGTCTTTTCGTTGTATAACATTTATTTTGAAAGTAAACACATTTCATTTTCTTTATCAACACCATCTGGGAACCGAACACGGCAGACACCGGGGCTCAAAGTATTACGTTCTGGAATAATGTAAAAGTTATAATGTCAGTTCATTTTAATAGAATAACAAAATTGTAAAATAATTCAATTCAGTAGCGTCAAATTGCAGGTAAGAATTTTGGCTACACAAACAGAAAAGCCATTCAGGATCTGGGTATCTCACATTGTAATTATTTCACTGAAGAATAGCTTCGGGAAATCATCAGCGAAGAAAACCTCCTCGAACTTATATAATAACACAGGCCGACGTCAGTTTAGTTACAAAAAGGAAAACCACTAATTCCGAATAATTTGAGGATGCTGCATTCGAAATTGACAGCCGTTTTTCTAGATTAGCTCGTATTTTTCTGTAACGCGTAGTTGCCAGTTTTTACCATTTTGGCTTCAGTTGTCATCAAAGTAACCATTTCCACAATGTTTCTAGAGTGAGAAATAAATAGTATTTCACTCAGTTGGTGAAATTCAGGAGATTCTTGTTGTTTATATGTGTATATATATATATATATATATATATATATATATATATATATATATATATATATATATATGAACGGAGGGAGAGAAATTCGCGATGATTGAAAACCTTGACACTTGTGTTCCTTCCCCTTCTATTGTTTGTTTTTAAGTGTTTTTTTACACACTGAATGTAGCCGCCTTGTCTATGTGGCACCAATGGGCGGCACGATGACGCGGGCGAGCAAATATATAAAGTAGGAAGTGCCGTTGTTGCATGGCTCAGTCTTACTCTTACGAGTATGTATTGCATTAAGTAATCTGAAGTATGAAAATGTTTGTCGTGGGAATCGACTTACGAAGTTTTACTCAGTAACTTCAGTTATTGTCCCGTATTTTCGGAAATGTTTTCCTGTTATCATGCAGTGCTTTCATGGTTGTTCTGTGGTTCTAAGTTTCGCTTTCCTGCGCAAAATGTCAAGTTCTTCCCGCAGAGGTTGTAAAAACTCACCGGGCTGATTTTGTTACATCTGTGGCGTGTTATGGTTAAGTCTCAGATTAGATCGATGAATGATGTCGTCAGGGAATTACATTATTTTTATTTTGACTGTAAGATTGAGGATCAGTATAAAAGATGGGCTGAAGACCTGGCTTAAAGGATCCAAAAAAAAATATGCCTTTTGCTGTTCCGATGATATGAAGAGAACCCCGGGATCACTATGGCGTTTTGTTTCTGTATGACGAATACAGCAGGAAGTAACAAGAAGAAACAGTGTGCCATCGAATATTCAATCTTGCAATCCGCGATCAGACCAGTGCCTCATGGAGAAAATTTACCTGCACCTACTCCTCCGAACGATTGGGAAACTATTGCAACACCTACAGGAACCGATGAGGACACTAACTCAATATCTTCAGATGAAGAACTGAGAGATAGTCCCTTCCACTTAAAAGATGAGACTTATTTCATCCTTGAATATGAATTGAACGATTTAGCAAGAGACTTACAACTTTCGAAAGAGAAAGCTTAATTCTTGGGTGCTAGACTCAAAGAATGGAATTTACTGTCTCCCGGAACTACTTAACACTCAGCATAGGAAAATAAGCCTTTTTCAAAATATTACAGAATGGAAGATTCCCTTTGCGTATATACGGACATCAATGGCCTGATGAATGAGTGAGGAATCCAGCGTAATCCATCTGATTGGTGTCTTTTCATAGATTCATCTAAGTACAGTCTGAATGCAGTTTTGCTTCATAATGGAAATAAGCTGCCTGTGGCACACTCTGTTCCAATGAATGATACTTACGAGGATCTCACACTCATTTTAAATCGTATCAAATACAAAGAATTTGTGGACATGTAAAAGTATTTGCAATATTATAATGTCCAATGTCTGGAAGGTGGATTTACAAAGCACTTTTGTTTTTTGTGTCTTTGGGACTCAAGAGCTACTGGAAAAATTTCTCAAAAAAGGAGGGACCCCCAGAGAGTAATTTAAGCCCGGTACCAACAATGTCAAATATAAGCCTCTGATCGATCCAGGCAAGGTACTGCTTCCAACTGCACATTAATTTGGACCTCATGAATTTCTTAAAGGATTAGACAAAGAAGCCGAAAGCTTTAAGTATCTTAGTGTTTTCCGAAACTAATTGGTTTGTATACATCTGTGAACATTATACCTTATAAACTATTCTGAGTATGTAAATGCTAAAGTATCGTGCTAGTAAACTAACTGAATATGTAGTTTTTTTATTGTTTAAATTTAATAAATTAATTTATAGAATTTTAAAAATTGATTCTTTGACACAAGTGACAAAACGAAATTGATTCCCTTTTTGCAGTCAAAACAACTCACTCTCCGGTACTTTGAAGACAGCTCATTATACCTATTATGGTAAATTTGGCAACTACGCGTTACACAAAAATACGAGCTAATCCAGTAAAACGGCTATCATATTCGTATTCAGCGACCCAAAATTGGTCAGAATCAGTTAGTTTTGTTTCTGTAACTTTTCAAAAGTTTAAAAATGTCGGCCAGTGTAATGAACTACGGAAGAGAAACTGCGTCCTGGAGCAATTTTAAAGTCAAAACTGTTACTGGCGTTCTAAAACTTCAACAAACTCTTGTGAAAAGGTCATTCGAATATGATACGAACATGAAAGTTACTTCGAAATTGAAGAGAGATGTAGATGCAGCAACTCTTCCATATTAGAATATTAGAACAACGTGGAGAGTGCTGAAACAAAAAGAAAGTGTAACTAAATCCTATACCTAATCACTTTCAACATTGAAATAAGTTTCAAATATTGTTTTATTTCTTATCTTGGGGATGATAATTGTAAATTCTGTTTGCAGTAGCGTACTCAGTTCTATTACAACTGTTTGTCATTTTCCTTTCATTTTTAAAGAGTTTTTCGATATCCAGGAACTTAACCCTCTTTTTTCATTAAAAGATACTCAACATTCGTGGATTTGATATGCGCGATGCTTTTTGGGAACCTAACTCTCGGAATGTTGAGGGATTCCTGTATTATATTCTTTCTAACGTGACAAACTATACAGGAGGAATAAAACTCATATACAGGCAAACAAAGCCAAGACGGGATTTAGGGAATTACAGACTCAAAAAACGTCCTATTTCTTGTCAATGAATTGCTAGAATTCACTAGTTTATTTGTTTACCGCAATTTCATACTACTTTTTGTATTCTAACGCATAAAAACAGTTTCATTCGTGCAAAAAGAAAATAACAGTACAATATTTTAAAATTCTTTTTAATCCCGATTTAAAATCGTATTATTTTGGTCTCAATGTCGCATGTCTATTACAATTTTTTTTAGAATTCCTTGTTCACTATCGCGAATTTTGCCCGTTTCACGAATAACATTGAAAAGACAAAAATATAATTTTGTCAATTAGTGGATTTTTACTTTCCCGTATACATACGTAGATACGGAGTAAAATATGTAGTATAGAGAAAGTTATGTAAAATCCGTTTGTTCGCTGCGTGAAAAAACGGATTTTTGGTGGAAAAAAATTAATTGCCTGACCCGATAAAAAATGTCCTGACATAGACGTTTAAAAAAATCGTACTAAAATTTTTAAAAAGAAGTACGTGGATAGATCTCACTATGGAGAACAAATTTTATTTGAAGGAAAAATCTCTATCTTAAATGTTGTAGTTGTAGAAAGTCGCCAAAAAATTTCAAATTTTTGCACTTTTCAAAAATCGGACCATGTTAACCATGAAAATCGGACCTATGCCACCTTTATAAAAGTATTTTACTCTATTCTTAAGAGAAATCTAAAGAAAAAAATTCGAAGATTTTTTTGAGAAATTTTGAAAATGTCCGGGAAGCTTCATGTAAAGTATCTCCAAAAAATTAATGAATATTTTTCAAAAAGTGAGCAGCGCCTTCGACTCGCATCATATGGACAGGGTTTCTTCAATTTGGAAAAAATCCTACGTATGGTTGAGACGATAGTGCTCTTCACATACACCGGACAGAAGCAGACAGACAGATAGGCAGACAGAGAGACAGACACACGGACGGACGTTTTGAATAAAAATACTTTTTAGGTATCAGGGGACGCCAAAACGTGTATTTCCGTTGAAATATCGAAATCGATTTTCTGCAGCATTACATAACTTTGTCTATACTACGTATAGGCAAAGTACGTATAGGCTCTGTATATGCGTATGTATACGGGAAAATAAAAACTGGATTTTCGGCAGAAAAAAATAATTGCCAGGCCCTGGTAACGAAAAAGTGGATAAATACAGTTGCTAAATTAAAAAGAAGTCCTCTAACACGAGGTGTAGCCAAAATTCCTGTTTTGTGGGTCCTTGAAACCGAATAACCAATTGAGGGTAAAACGTCTGTCCGGTGTAGGTGAGCAACACTACCGCCTAAACCATGCATAGGATTTTTTCCAAATTGAAGAAATCCTTGCCCATCTGGCGATTTTGAAAAGCGATTTTGAAAAGCATTCATTAATTTTTGAGGGTACTTTACATGAAACCTTCGGACATTTTCAATTTTTTTTAAAAAATTGGCTCAAATTTCTTTATCGAAAATTATCGTATAGGATTAGGTGTAATTTCAGTAATATTCTTAATATCACATTTTCCTATTTTAAAGGGACTGAGAAATTGAGAAAATGTTAAATAAAAAATTGGCAGCCATGGTTGACAGCTGGGAAGAAGGTGATGTAAAACCAAAAAGCTAGTCTAGACTAAAGAGATCAGAAGAGATCTAGTACGAGAAAGTCTGTGACATTCTGTTGCAAAACTAGTTTCTTTTTATATGTTTACGAAAACGCTCTAAAACTTGCGAGGTTTGACATTCAGGGAGTCCCACTAACTATGGACCACCCCCGCAACTTCTAAACGGTTCCCGATATTGAAATGTAGTTTTCTCTCAACAATGCGGAATTATGGGGCAAGTAATGTGCCGTAGAGATATTGTTCGAAATATTTTTAGTTTTCGAGAAATTTAACCATCTTTTATTTTTTAAATGAAACCTTGTATTTTTTCACTACCAAAAGCTAGATCATAAGTAGACGAATGCAATGACGTAACATATGTTACTGTTTTGATAGTATTTTGAGTATAAAATTATACTTTCTGACACGTGATTTTAAATTAAATGCACTAGATTTCCTGTAGCAATCCTTGCAAGTGTCGCCTTTGAGGAAGGTTGCATTCGGGGAGAGGTCGGTACTTTTCGGGGAGAGGTCGCGAAGGCCACTTTCACCAAAAGTGACAATTGCGACGGCTGCTACAGGAAAAATTTCACGTTTCATTTAAAATTTCATGTTTCAGTCAAATGGTAAAGAACGTAGGATTCTAGTAGTTCAATCATTCTCAACGTATTCATCGTAACAATGGTTATTATTAGTTATGGTTAGTATTGTTTGCTTTTCTGAGACACGGGGCACATTTATATACACCATTAAAGAAATTGTGAATGTTATTACTATTATAAAGTTGTGGCTTATTTGTTGAAATGACTGATTCTTTCATATGCTCAGAGAATTTGCGCGTTCCAATAAGATGACCTTCTTGGCATTTACTTATTTAGGGAACATTTGTAAGAACTCCATGATTTTAACTCGACGTAACATATGTTACAACACTAATTTCTTTTTATATGACTACGAAATTCCGCGACTCTCATTCTGCGTTCTGAAGGTAGTTTCAAATACCATTGTGGTGTCAGGGTCGCGTGGAAAAACAATGCCGCTCAATGCACGTTGCATTTGGAAAACGGCATGAAGGGTAATTTTGTGAGGAAATTGCGAAAAGATTGACTTCCAAAGAAAAGGGAGTTGTCAAAACATGCTAATTTTTTATAAACAATTACATATCTCGAAAACTAATGGCGATAGCACTGATTGGATTGTGGAATTTTGCATCTCGTTTAAAGGCGGATTAGAAAAGACAATGAAAGAATTTTGCAAAATTTGCAAAGTTATAAACAATTTCCAGTTTTTGCAATTCTGAAGAGGGCAGGGTTACCTTATGTTCCAGAACCGAAAACTACGAATTAACAATTTTGCAACAATAACAATTTTATAAACAATTCCGAAACGTGCGCTGTAGCCGATTGAATGGCTTGCACCACGACGCGAAGGCGGCTACCCCCGCCCCCTATGCCTTCTGCGCCAATACTCTCAACCCTTCGGATAAACACGCCTATCACAGGGAACGTTTATGCTAGAGATAATGATTGCGGACAATCTAGCCTATCGCTTCTGAGTCGTTGGCAGTTGGTTGAGAATGGAGTTTTCTAATAGTTAACTATGAAAGAACCAGATGGCGTTATCCTTCGAACAGTGTTGAAAGTCTACAAGGACTTCGTGACTACAAGGACTTGTAGACTTCGTGACTGGGACTTCGAATTTGGCCGTTACCCATTTTACGTGGCGCCAACTGTACTTGGCAACTTGTGAATATTGTCGAAGCACAATAACTTTCGCTTCATCAAAATTCCTTGTGATTTTGTTTTTGGCGATTTTCTGATGCTGATGAAAGGATCAGATGATAGTAAGAGTCTGTGAAGCAGATCAATGTTTGTATTCAGTCTCGAAGATTTCCTTGAGAAACATTCTCTGAAATATTTTTAGTCTTTGATGCGCTTTTCGTGCTTCCTCCGACAGTTGCCCGATTGGCAGAATATTGCTGTCAATTACTTCTTCACATGAATAAGAACTTTATATACCGATGCTGGCATGAAGTACCAATTATAATGTTTCAAGTAAATTTTTTTTGTGTCTTTAACATATGTGCTGAAATTTGACTTATTAATTTCATGACCACAAGCAAGAGTTTCCAGAATTATTTTAAATTTGTGAATTAAATCTTCATGGATTCCAGTAATAGCAATTAAATTCCAATAATAATTAAACCCATATCTTTCTGAAATTTGGATGTATTTCCATCTTGCTTCTACAATTTTCTTATCTTCATCACTGCTAATTGCTCAAATTTTTACTTCCAAGTGGTAAGCAATGTATAGAAGACATTCAAAAAATTGAATCGTGGTATGTGAAGGTGATAAGCCAAATTCTAACATATTTGGATTGATCTGTTTGTGCTTTGAACTACACACATCATTCATTTCCGTAGGTACTGAATCACATATGTAACACTTCTGTGATGAAGTATTCTGCGATAAACTATTGCAGACCTTGCCATCGACCATAGTGCACAGAAGTTTGTGCGTAACTAGAATAGTTTTTGTTTCTGTCACGGAATATCTTGTAGGCACTAGCTCTTCTATTTGAGAACGAACGCTTCCCATATCCTTCCTAATGACAGATTGAGTTTCTTTTATGAAACTGATTTTAATAGGCCTACAAAATAGAGTTGATGAACATGCATTTTTTCATATAATATTCTTACCTCTTGTCGTGTCTGAATAGAGCTGCAGAGGCACGAATGATACACTAAAAATATTTTCGTCCAACTGATATTCAATATTGTGATATATTTGTTTGAAGGAGCTCTGATCCGTCGAACCATCACACCCCCATTTCGAAATTAGCACACATTGTATTTCATCTGCCTCTGTGCTTTCAAGAACATCACTCTTCACTTTGCACAGTCTAGAAACGATGTGGTCAAGTAGCGCTTGCAATTTAATTTCTACGTACTGCTCTGTGACTACTACATTTTCCTTTGGAGGATAACATTTTTCTTGACCTCTTTCACAACATGATATGGCGGGTAGAGTTCACAGTCATATTCAAGAGCATTTTCCCTGATTTCCTTGTACTGTTTTGTTGACATATGCAGATCAATCGTTAATGCAAAAGCCTGGTAACCGTTCATACGCCTGGGCTTTGTAGAATCCTATTCTCTAGCTTTTAACAATCTTGAGGTGAGGTTGAGGTGAAGCAAGGGAGAGCTCTGCGATAATTTTTGCTGCATTTCTTTTGCCGGAGTCTCTAAGACATTTTTGAGTAGCTGCATCTAATTCAGAGGACATTGCTGTATCGACGATAGCCTTCACCTTTCTTCACTTTGTAGCAACACTAGCATCACTTGCATTTTCTTGGTCGTCCTACTTTTTTAATACAAGATTGTCCTGGAGTACTGGCTGATAGACCTGCACAAGGAACTTTCTCTTCGAATTCGATTTGTTTTGAAAGCCACAATTCGTTCCGTTTCAAAAATTTCTCCTCACATCTTGCAGATGTTTGCCATCGCTCACTAATTTTTGACACACAACTTAGAAATTTCGAGTTTAAGTGCTTTGTGGATGTCTTCTGACCCATCTTCTAAGCCTAGTTGCCGAGTTACATGCTCGAACACAAGCCTGCGCAGCATTTTGCACTTTCACTGACGTCAAGAGCTGCACGCGAGCAGCTCGGGGCCAAATGTGAAAATCGATGAAGAGTGGGGATGAGACTAATTCTAAGAGTGGGGACCACTAATGAGAAAACACAGTTGGAACCATAGCGCCTAAATTGAAAGAGCAATAGACGAGAAACATGACTGTCTCATACAGTTCAAGTAATATTGCTTTTTGAATTATATTGTAAATGTTTGTTGTTGATATATGACAGTGTGAAATATGAAACTACAACTAATTTTACATATTTCATTTCGTCACCAAGTATTATAATTTCTTGTAAGACTGATAATGTTATTCGCTTTGCTATGATGTAATCACAAATTTAGTGTTTTGCTAAACACAAAATTATGATACTGAATTGTTTTTGTTTGATGGCAGCAATAAACTATTTTTTCATTAACTATGCTTAATTGCATAAGTCGGTTCTATCAAAGCTAAAACATTTTTTATTCTTGAAAAAAATCATGATTATTTTCTGTTCTAATTTCACAAGAATGCATTCTATATTTCTAAAATCAAACCAACGAACACTATTTATTCATCGTCTACGACATCGTATAAAAATATTAAGCCATTTACATTCTACGTAATAAGATCCACGATAATCTCGTGATTGTCCGTAACATATCGTCACAGAGGTTTGTTCGTTGATGCAAGCCGCTGCACGCAGCTCGGGGCCCACGCGCCTTCATACGCTGCTCCCTCAAAACACTCTCCTTCCAGGCACTATTTATGTTCTATTTCCTACCCCTCCCACACTGTCTATTCGGTGAACACGCTACTCATAAACACTCTATCTCCAGTCCTCGCCAGATGTTTCATCATCATTTGCACCGACACGTGGCGAAACTCGCTTCGCGATTGATATTTCGCACCTGTCCAGTTCTTTATATTGCAAACTCCGGTTAGATGTCGAATATTGTTCATCGTATTTATCCACACGCTGTTTACTACCAGGGGCGTAGCGTCCATGGATGTGGGTGATGTGTTACATACCTTGACAATATCAACTATTTTTATTTTAAAATGATTGTAAACTTTCTATTTGTTATTTTAATTGTGTATTACACAATATTTCATTATATTTCAAACATCGCGCCGTTGAATATTTGATTCTTGACAAGGATGAACGAATCTGCCTGAAATGCAGCCTCGCCTGCGCTGTGAATCAGATGTGCAGGGAACCATTACATCCAGGGGGCCTATGAAATACCTCAACTGTGTTATGAAACTTCATTGTTCTCTTCCGTGTTTGTAAGAGAACAAGATTAATTAATTAGCATAGTTGTTTTATTTGCTTTATTACTTTATTTTAATGCATTTAGCAAATATATACTTGTAGCCAATTTAGGTCAGGGATTGTCGAGGTTGAATGCACAAGAGTATGTGACCGGGCAATCCACATCCATGCTGTGGATTGGCGAGCACAACGTGATCCAAGTAAGAGCCTACATAATTATGGAATCGTATTATGCCGTGGACATAATTATGGAATCGTGTTGTGCCGTGGACAAATTGAAACTAGAAATATACAGACTAACATTCTCTGAAAAGGAAAATATAATTAAAGCATTCTGTCAAAACCATCTCAGTATCGTATACGAACATTAAAAAATGTTAGAGACATTTTAATAATATTTGTGAGCATGAATCATGGATATGCGGATGTAAAAGTCGTAAAACACTATTTTATTGATCTTTTATGTTCTCAAAAGAAAAAAGGTAGAATTTCAATGTTTACTCAGTTTTTTTTAAAATAATATTTACAATGCTATCAAGACACTCGTACACCCATGTATGTTTGTCAAATCTGAGAAGATAGAATTTTATTATATAGCCAGAACAGGCTTTGTTGAGCAATGCAACAGTCGTATAAGAAAAATAGGGAAACTTTGTCACACTTCATTCGGGTTGTATGTTTTCTCGGGACACATGGACTTGCACTTCGTGGCTATGAGAATAGGGATCATCAAAATAATACAGAAAATTTCGTAGAATAAATAAGAGAAATAATGAAACATAATTAAACTCTCAAGGATGATATGGAAAATTCCACAGTTTCATGCAACCTCACAAGAAACTCAGAACGATTGGATTTCATGTGTGAGTATGTTAATGTCCCGTGAAATTAAAAATGAAATTTTTAAGACCTCTTTTCTCTCATCGACACTGGATGATACCCCTAATGTAAGCAGCAAAGAACAACTGCGAACTGTTTTTCGTTACGTGTCTGTAAATTGATTGATTTTATCTTTCCTATTGTTTTTTTATTGCAGATCAGCGCTTTCCATTTTATAGATTATGCCAATTCTAATGAGACCGAAATGAAATGAATTGGATGATTTTTAAAATAATTGAGTTTGAGAGTGCTCTTATTATTAAAGTACGAGGGTACATATAGGTCGTGAACTTCGGTCGACTTTTTCTAACCTTCAACCTGTGCATGAAGTACGTGAACAATTATTACTTTTACTGAATCGGTTTTTATTTTAAATATACCAATTATTTGTGTGCTGTAATTGACCAAAGTGTCAGAAATGGCATTGGTGAATGAGGGATATTTAAGAATTTTAAATTATTTTCTCATTTCTTGGGTTACATACCCTAAGCCAGAAATGAAGCTACGCCACTGGTTACTATGTCCACTGCCCGTTATCACACTTAACGTTCCCACAGTCCCTCACTACAATCAAGATCACTCGAGCCATCGTGTCCACTCCGTCTCCTACCGAGTTCTTTTACACCCTGTCTGTTCGGTGACCACGCGCCCGCTCTCGCTCGTGCCCTATCCTGACCCGTTCGGAACGGGTCAAGCGGCAACGGCCTTAACTGTCGCGCTATTTGAACAGGGTCAGCCGCCGCTTCATTATGCTAAACGTATAATAATAATAATAATAATAATAATAATAATAATATAATTCGTTTCAATATATATATATATATATATATATATATATATATATATATATATATAGTCTTCGTCTCCTGTATTATTTCAGTAGTGTACCTTTCCGTTGCGGCTCTCACACGGAACCAATCTTTATAAATGGGGTCTCTAAAGAAAGAGAATTTCACGGAGACTTGACGAATTGCACTTTCAATTTACAAATATGAAGGATTTGTTTAAAAAAATCTAAATATTCATGTCAAATGCAACCCGCAACACTTGCCAAAGTTTTCGTCAAATAACTCCTAAACCAAGCGTTTTAGGGCCTTAAAAACTAAACGTTTTTCACATCACAATCTATAAGAGGGGATCGGCATTCAATTAAATTTTCGGATCCGCGCTTCAATACTATCAAGGCCACCTCAATATTTCAGCCCTTCTTGCTGGTAGCAATTTTTGTGAGGACGCGCTTAAAAGGCTTAGATTCGTCAATCTTATATTTACACTTTCTGTATACAGCGTGGTTTGTGCAGTCTGATTAGGTTTATTTGCATAATCATTAATTCAAGATTTGCTCTCCAGCAACAACTAGAAGTATTATTATAGTTGCTTGATACCTATGAAGATTGTTTCTTATGCGTTTAGTGAAACTATTCAATTAACGTTTTTCCATGGTCTGTAAGTTCTGTGTACTCAATTGTGGAGGGATGTAGATGCACAGTGAAGAGTGAAGACTCTGTTTGTGTTTTACCTGTACCAATATTTTAGTAATCATTCGATGAAATTTTCAAGTTAGCGGGTTCAGACACGGAGCTTTCTCAGAAGTAAAAAGCTAATATTTTTGTGACTATGATAAAAAGCTAAAACATAACTGACAAAGAATATTGAATCATTACTTCAAATGTCTTGTAGGAAGTCTTGGGAATAGTTCCAAGAAAATTCTTCATGATATTGAATAAATATTTATTGAAAATTTCTTTTACACATCAATTGCATTGGTTTTTATTTTTATTTGTTATTGTATTAGTACATTGCAAGTTACCTTTATAGATTTTTAAACAAATAAACTCGTTTCGTTAACTACTGTCCCTCTTCGAATGAAAATAGGATAGGGATGAGTGTGGCGTCTAACATGCGAGAGTTCTCGCACGGGTACGCTAGTATATATTACTTACTTTAGTTACTCGCGTTGGCGCACTGAGTGCGCCAGTCGCATTCCTTTGGTTCCTGACGACAGTACGTGCAACTTATTGCATTATCTCTTCCGCTAACATTTCTTCTGAGGTTCTTTAGCAATTTGAATTCGTGTTTCAGCTGCTCCATTGCAAGTCGTGGGAGTAAGCTAGCTGAATTCTGGCTAAAATGTTTTCGGCGCACTGTGTGCGCCACGCAAATAATAGTGTTAATACATAAAAGAATCATTTCTTTTCAATGTAGACGTTGTAGAAATCAGTTATTACGTATGATGGCATGAACTATGGATAAAATATATTGAGTTAAATATTGATACATATTTTTATAATCACTTGTTAACATTGCCTTGATTTCTGGCGGAACGCGACGGAACGGCGTTCCGTTACCTCAGGAACTAAGTAGGAAAACAAAAAGCAGTGACCAACACTTGGCAACTTGGATTTTTAGTTCGACGAACTTTCGTAAACATGGTTTATTAAATAATTGTCTATTTAATTGTATCATTTTCACGAATTTAATAAAATTATTAGTAAATACACAAAACATATTGCTCAAAATTGTTTTTATTTTCAATTATTTTAATATTCTCATAGATTCAGTGCTGCCAGTGTTATTGTTATTAAGAGATTTATATAAATTTTCGATTTTCAAAACTAACCCGAATATTCCGCGTCCTAGCACGGAATTTCATGGCGAATTCACTGGTGACGTCCATTTTTCTATCCGACCCTTAATTTTCGAGAAATTCGCGAAAAACGTGATCGTAGGTTGGGTGACCAAATCTGGCTCCTTTTTTCGATCCGACTCCTAGTTTTCGAGAAATTCGCGAAAAAAGGAAAAATATTTCGATTTTTGAAATTAACTCGAATATTCTGCGCCCTAGCACGGAATTACATTGCGAATTCACTTGTGAAGTCCGTTCAATTTCCAAAGCCGCGTTGTCAGAAGAACACCACTTGTAAAGTTGAAAGAGAAATATCCGAAAAGATTTGACATCGATCCACTTCTCCACAAAATCCTGGAATATATGCACTTAAATATACCGCATATATTAAAATGCTCAGTTAAACCATAGCCCAGCCGCGGCACTTCGCCGATCCTTATGGAAGCCAGCGAACGGACGAAGTTTCACATTGTGGCCGTTGGAGCGCTGGTCGCCGACCATTCGCGAGACCTTCGGGCCGTTTTAATGCATAGGGAAATGCCCGCATTTCGGACGATTTTGGTCACTTACTTTGATATGAGGCTTTGCAAACTCGTGTTGGTGGTAATATTAAACAATACTGAAATTATATTTCACTGTGCAGTTTGCTTAAAAGAAATTGTGGAGTGAATGCTTCACATTAACCCTCAAATACATAGCATGCGTGAAATCTACTTGGTTAATAGTGAGCCAGTAGTGATTCTTCTTGACATATAAAATACAATATTTATTCTTTATTTTTTTTATTTATTTAGTCAAAAAACAGTAAAAACTGTATATGACGTGTGGGGAAAGAAATTTATCTGCTTATTTATATTCTTAATTATTTCTGATATTTACTTGTATATTTAGGTATTTAAAGAAAACTATAATGCACATAATGTCTTGAAGGTTTTTAAAGACAATGGATGAAAACGAAAAAAAGTAGAAAACTATTATTTTATCAGTTTTATACTATCTATTTTTATATTTTCAAACTGTATTTATTCTTTAATCTATATTACACGCTCAAAAAAGTAAAAATTCAAAATAGAAGTATTCGTGAAAAAATAATCGCTAAATAACTGGAAGAAACTAGTTCTGAAACGGACGACGGGCGCTGTTATAAATAAATGCTGACGCTGTTGTAAATAATACTCAGGAAAGTTCACTCAAAAAAAGTACTCCAAATCACTATTGTCTTGGTAAAAACGTTCTCACCTGGAGATAGAGTCATAAAATTACTTTCGACCAGCGAAATTCATATTGGCGCTCTCATGGAGGTACAAGAAAAAACTAGAGATTTTCAATAAGAGCAACTAAAGTACAATGTAGACATTATTTCTAATTTTTTGCGTAGTCCGCTTCCAAATTACACAAGAATGATAGAACAATAAATCAAACATCAAAAATAAAAATCAACAAACAGACATCTCGTGATATCCAATGACGTTTGTGAGAAAATGTGTCACTTTTTGATTGACAAGTGTTAACTGTAACACGAGAAATACCCAAAGCTGTCTCAAACGATCATTCCCAGTACATGGAGCCAGTATGCCAGAGCATTGAACGTAAACAAAAAGTTTTATTGTACTATTGTACTATTTGTGAGTGTTTTTTCAAGATTTGTATCGAATTTTGAGAATAAACTGAATTGTTAGGTTGCCGTAGTAAGGGTAACATATTTATTAACGTTCAGAAACATCAAGAATGTATGTGAATATTTATTTACAATGTGAAGATAATTAACATGGTGGTTATCAAATATATAAACAAATCATTCTCATCTGTAAATAATCCTGAAGGTTATATGTGGTAGAGCAATTTATTGTGAAAGCTGTACCACAACTTCCAAGGTTTGTTGTGAAAAGAAACCTTCAAAAATATATTAAGCTAGCTTTGCAAAGAAACAGTTTCCTTGCATGTGACGAGAGCGCAGATTTAATAACGATCATTGAAATAATTTGTGAACATTTGTTTATCAGAGGTCGTGAAGAACATTGCTGCTGTTACTAAAGAAGTAATGGAGATGCCTAAATACTTGAATTCAAATCCTGTAAATCGAAAAGTTCTGTGTTTGTAATGCGCATCTCCGTATATTTGCATGCAGCAGCAGATCAAGGAATGGTCGGCGAGCAGCGCGCCAGCGGTCAGTAGCGGAACTTTTAGCTTTAACAAAGAGGTGGTCAGAGCGCGGAGGCTTTTAAAGCATACTAGCGGGCTATGGTTAAACTAAAAAATTGCACAGATGCAAAATAAAAATAGGGTAGTTTTTTTTTTGGTGATAGGTAAAGTTTTTCTTTCGATATGCTAGTGAAAGTATGCTATTGCGTGAAGTTCCGCGGTCTAATAATAATAATAATAATAATAATAATAATAATAATAATAATAATAATAATAATAATAATATCAATAACAATAAAACAACGCACTCGCCAACAAAAAACACTAAATTAATAATTTGTATATATTAGGTCTTATAATTTGAAATAAAATGCATTTTAAATCAATAAAATCTAGAGTAAGTAAATATTGAGCATTTTAAGTAAAGATTACCATATGAATCCATTGTAGTCCCATGTTTAAACTTGCACCATCTGTTTGGAAACATATACGCATTATTTTAGAATTTTTCAATTTTTTTGAAGATGAGCATTTTGAAAAAACGCAAAATCAAAATTTTAAGTTCAAATTTGAAAAACTTTTTAGCCCAACCTCTATTGAGTTGTATATCATATAAAAGACCATAAAGAAATCTGCAATCTTAGTTTGGAGAGGTTCTACATCAATTTAAAAAATTTCGGGAATCCAATTTTGTAAAATTTTACAAGGCTGTATTTCACAAACGAGTGGAAATATTTTACTCAAAATTTGTACTTTTCTTATTCTTCATTCATACTACATATGTATCAAATTTCATCTAAATCTAAAATGGTGAGGTAAAATTTTAATAAAATTGTGTTGATTTAATATGGAATGACCCATTTATTATTTCCTGCTAATGAGCTTTCTCTCGGTGGCAGGGTTTATACAGATCATATAAAGACATACAAAGATAATTTAAAAATACATATAAGGGAACTACAACGAAGTTACTATGAAATATAACACATACAAATATTTGGCATCACACACAATTCTCTAGACGATTCCGGAAGCAACGCGCACTATACTGTGATTTTTGTTACTTTGTCCCTCAAGGCCACTCATCCCATCTTCGCGATGGAATATGTCACGGTATTTCCCAACTTTCTTATTCGTTCCGCTAGATTTCGCATAATCGCGACCGTATCAAGCAGTGCTTGCGATCATGCGACTTTTACCGGTAAGATCGGGAAAGACGTGAAATGCCGTGACATATTCCATCGCGAAGATGGGATTGGAGGGGCAAAGTTCGCAGTAAAGGGGGAAAAGTCGGTTGTCCGGTTGGCAAAAGAGTATTTACCTACATCGGATTTTTGATTCCTCCATTTGATTAAGAATAAAATGTAGAAGAGTTGTAAATATGTATGGAGTTTTACAAATAACTTTTAATTTTATTGTGAATGTAATTTATGACGGTTTTTGAAACCGTGATCCGCTTCGATGATCTGTCAGGGTTCGTTTTTTGTGTCCTGGACTCCTGATTGTGTCGCAACTTGCGCAACTCATGACCATATTATCTCTCTCTTTCTAACACGTCACATCAATGCGATTTCATTGGTCCGTATTCTTCCTTCAAGTAATGCCACCAAATACTATACAACACAGCCATTGCATTTCTAACCTCGTCATGGTACGTGGCGTATATTCCGCAAAATAATTATCAAAATATATGTGGAAATGCGTCGTAATAAGTGCTAAGTTCGACGTTAATAGTTTGTGTGATTTTAATACAACTCCCTGGATCATTGTAAAATTTCCGATTGTTCGTTTTGTGGATATATTGTAATGTTGGTGTTTCCAATTACGGGGATTTCCCGAGAAGCACTCCTCTGCCGCGTTCGTTTCAAGAGGGGCTTTTCCCCGACGATGTTCGTCGTGCGCATGCACTGCACATTATTATGAAAGAAAGTTTAACCCAATGGGCGGCTCACTTTACAACAAACCGGGTTGTGACACGTCAGTGCATTCATGTAAGAAATGTATAGACTTACATGCAGAGCAAGCATAGAATATCTCGTTTACGGAATAACGAGTAGTTGAATATAGAATATATGGGTTTCTCGTCGAATAATAAGAATCAGTGAATTTTTGAATTTTTATCTTATCAGAAACTTATCTGAATTGTTATTATCATATATTTGTTCCTGTGTTCTTTGGGTGTATATACTTGCTATACTTGCTGTTAGGAAGCTTTTTAAAGGAAACAAAATAGTTTTTTCTAAATTTGTGCTTCTGGATAATTTGAAGGCTCTTCAGGTAAGTTGAAGAAATTTCAATGCAATTTTAGAGAATTAATTGTACAGCAATATTACAACAATTATATTACAGTTCCATACTATATATTAAATATTTTAGAAAATATTAATGCAACCAAATTGCAAGAATAATGAAATTTTTTGTAATTTGTATGCAGTTCAATTGAATTTTGTGGAGATTCTCTAATTGGAATTTCTAATTCAATGATATTAAAGTTTGAGTGATTAAATTTAAAAAAAAAATCTACCTGTATCATGATGAATTTTTAATAATTTATCTTCTATTTATTTCAGATACTATAATTAAAGTACATTAAGAATTATAATTTAAGGCTGTTTTAACATTTCGGACATATCATTTCAACAATGAATGAAAAAAAATATAATGCATTAGATTCTGCATTACAAGAAATTACAAGTTCAGCTATAAAACTGTCTGATAAGGACAAGAAGTGCTACAATGACCATTTAAAGCAGGTTTGTAATATTTTGTTTTTGTGTTGTATTCTCTGAGAACTATTTGTAAGATTAGTTCAATTATTAGAATTCAATTATTATTAAAATTATGTTGGTAATTGTCTCCTATATTATTTCAGTAGTATATCTTCCCTTTGCGGCTCTCATACGCAACCAATCTCTATAAATGAGGTCTCTAAAGAAAGATTTTCACAAAGACATGACGAATTGTACTTTGACTTTAAAAATATGAAGGATTTGTTTAAATACGGATTTAAATACTCATGTTAAATGCAAATCGCAACATGTGTCAGGATGTTTGACTCTATATGTGAAGTAACTCCTAAATAAAGCGTTCTAGGACCTTAAAAACTAAAATCCTCAGAGGCCTCAAAGGAACATTCTCACACTGTATGATATCTTCTTGACCATTCTATTACATTTTTGCTGGTTCAATGCTTCTCAGTTCCATCCTACCTGTTCATAACCTGTAGAATCTGCAACTGTATGTGAAATTACTAATTAATTGATATTTTTTGTGATTGAATTACATGGATGTACCTCTTTTGTCGATAATACCGTTAAATAAAAATGGTTTGTGTTGACAAAGGTGTATTTTATTGTTATCAGTTAAAAGGTGACTTATAGAACAAGTAATGGAGGGTAAGAGGGTCTTGAAGAAAAATAGATATTACAGTCATAAAATGGAAAAGGAAAAATAAGGAAGAGTGTGGGGGGTATAGCATGCAAGAGTCCTAGCATGAGTACGCTTGTAAAAATAATTATTAAATATAAGCATTTTACTTTCCTTATCAGACTACCTTTGCATTTTGTGACACTTGTTTTCAGGTACTGGATTGCATTGTTAAACAAATGAAGAACAACGACATTTTTAAGTTTCTTTACAAGTACAATGTTTATACAGGAAGTTTTTATGAAAATCTCAGAATAAGCAAGCCAGATGAGTTTGATATAAATCTAATATTTGATTTGCCTACAGAATGCAAGGTATTTTCATTTTTTTAAAAATTTTGTTCCTCAGTCTTTCAATTGAAATTGATATTCATTCAAGCTTGTAGTGTTGGACTTCATCTTTACAGAATGCATTCAATTTGGCTCTATTAAACTCAAGTTGACTCATTCTTAAATGTACCTTGGTTAAATGTACCTTAAATGTAGGTACCAATATTTGGAAACAGACTTTTTAAATTCTAAGTTACTTATTTTCCAAGTCTTGTTTTGTATGGATTTTTGTTAAGAATATAATTTATAAAATGCTTCCACCATCTTTGGAATCTTGAAAGAAAATGTAAACAAGAATGATCTGTATTTTACTTGTTCTGCATTAACTTTGTTTCAGTCTTAAATACCAATTACAAATTATCAGATCAGATTAGAAGATTTAAAAATCACTGATCATTAGAGACCGTAAAAATATATAGTATGAAACATCAAAATATGTACATAAATATGTAATGAAAACAGTAAGAATATGTAAAATCCAATAATATTTGTAATATTAAAATTTACTAATTATAAAATACATTTACATAATACGAAATTACATTGATAATAAATTTTAAAAATAATACAAACGTCTTAAAAATCAGTTAGAGAGCATGAGTTGATGCACACTTTGTACCATTGAAATATCCCGTCAGTAGTAAAAGCTTTATCTAGTGCTATCCAGGCCCATAGTTTTGCGGCCTTGACGCAATAGAAAACATGTCAAATTGGTGATAACTATGACCAGCAAACAATCACTGCAGTGTGATTCACCCTCATTACCTCGTCTTACACGTCGGCAATTGCCAATGTTTCTTCGAAATTAAGATTAAAGATCACAAACTGTGGCGCCAATGATACTTTTCACACCTTAAGGTGAAAATGATCTGCCTCTGACGCGCATTTCCCACTACTGAGATAACTGAAGCACACACGCTGGAGTGTGAGAACATCATGCGCTTTCACGTAGAGTATCTGGAGTAGAAACACACAGTAATAATGTAAAGAAAAATGCTGATTTTTTCGAAAATACTTCTTTTCGTAAAAAATATGAACTAAAATTGAAGAAAATTGATAGAATAAAAAAATATTTTGTCAAAATACCAAAATATGTAAAATATGTAATATAGTACCAAATATGTAAAAATATGTAATGAAAAAATTTGGTATTGTGTTAGGATGGCGACGATTCGCCAAGATTACAAATTTGAGAATGGTAAGTAGAAAGACAAAAAGTATGTAATTACTTTAAAATCCGGTCTCTACTGATCATAAGTGCTACAATATTACAATACAATAAAAAAGGTTGTTCTGACATGAGTATAATTTTTCATATTGTTTTATTCTTCTAGGACCTGTGCTAACATTCTGCACTTTGTAAATTTTTTAATAGTATCATGATGGGCTTATTAACGCGTCAATTTGGTTTTAAATAGATTTCTAGTTTCTGTTCTTTTCTGACCAACCAGCTAAAGAGTAGGGGTCACTGGGAGAGCTAAATCTTTGCTCAATTCTTCACTACATCTTACCCCCAGCATGTTTTCCTACATGCTTCCTGGTATATTCACCTCATATGTTCTCTGCCTGTACACTCACATGTTCACCACGTTTCCTCACATGTCCACTACTTGTTCTGTAGCTTGTTCCTTGTGTACTGTCTTGCATGTTCACATGTTTCTTCTCCTGTTCACTAGGTATTTGGCATGTTCCAAGATTTTTTCGAAATATTCCCCCAAATTTTCTCCCAAGTGCTCCCTCAAATGTTTTCCCAAAACTTCCCCACATGTTCACTGCATATTCCTGCATTTGTTAATCTGGAAGTACAAAAATTTAATTTAAATGATTTATATTACAAAATATATACTTTAACATTCATTATGTTGGCATATGGCGCAATGCTTTCCCTTCGGGATGAAACGGTATGTTCTTTTTCAGAACTGTTTCATCCACCTAGAGTACTCAGAGAAAACCTCCCTCTCCCCCTGTAATAGAAAGGTTCCAAAACTTTTTTGGAAAAAAATTGCAATCCCCACAAAACAACGTTTTGCATAATTTTTTTAATAGTGAAAATAACTTCACACTAGAATCGAAATTCCAACATTTCTGGCAATATATGTTATGGAGTGACAGAACCATAAAAATATGTTAAAGAACTTTCAAAATGGTCTCATTTTGTAGATTACAGTATTGAAAACCTAACTTGTATCCCTACAGGGATGCATTGTTTCTGAGTTATGCACAACAGTAAAGTAGGTTGCAGTGTAATGTGTTTTGGGGGTTCTGTATGTGCCTTTCAATTGTGCAATAATCTGCGAACTTTTTTTGTATTAAATCTCTTTGATGTCTAGCTAGGAGTACCTAGGAGGTAATTCCCTAGTTTCACTCACAGTTTTGTGCCCATTGTTTCTTACAAAATGGAAGAATCCGTCATTTTTCCTGAATGTATTACCTTTAGGGGGGATGTTCTCAGTGGTAAATAACTTAGGTGAATATTTGTTTCATAATCGTATAAATTTGATGAATGGTTTTGAACAAAAGCTTGAATATCCTAATGAATACTCTGCTGATGAAAATTAATACATTTCATCAACAGAATAAAGACATCTTCTCAGCTTTTCCTTTTCTTTCTTATCTCAAATATGTGTCAATAAGAGGTTTTTACTAAAATTTTATATTAGGTAGTTATTGGCTGATACAACCTATATCATACTAAGAAAATAGTGTAGTGACTACACAGACAAATGTTGCTTTCATTTTCAGATATTTTACGATAAAAAACAACCAGGTTTTGTGAAAATCAAAGTAATTTCATTTAATGAATCACAAATCAAGAAACATCTTAATGATGTGCCAAATTTGTAAGTATCTTATAATTAATAATAATAAGAATAACAATAAAAATAAGTATAACAGTAACGGTAACAGTACTTAATGCTCGTATTCGACTATAAAACTTTTTGCTGAAACAAAAATATTGAAGAATTTATTAAGCTTGTAATGTTTTCAATTTTTAAAAAAAATAGGAAATATAAAACATTTTCCAAGAGAATCGGTAGAAATTCAAAATTCACGCCAATTGGTGACCTTACTCTTTGGAATTGTTGTGGGTGTGTTGATAACATTTTAAAAGTCTTGCAATATGCATATTGGTCATGTTTTGGTTGTTTTCTGTTGAGATCAGTTGTATGCATTTTTACATGTTAGTTTTGTGCTCTTGCAAATAGGGTGTAAAAGTGTATCTAACAATACAAAAATGGATGATAGTTGGTATGCCCAAGTTGAATACGAGCATTAAGTAAATACATTTTATAAACAACAATTGGTTGATATAAGTTTAATAATTTTTTTTACTGAACATTTTTTAAACATCAAAAATTGATATTCTTTTCAGTTAGCCGATAAGAGAAAATCTCTAAGAACTCTTTCATTCTTTTTGTTAGCAATGTTTTGTTTTATGGAAAGGTGGCACTTTCGGGGCTTAATTTAATAAGGCATCAAGATAACATCACTAAACAAATATATAGGAACACCTTAAAGAAATGTAATGGAGAGGAGTGTCCTTATTCTTTCGGTTCGCACTATAGTGGTTCTAGAATTATAATTTAACAACTCAAAAACAGATTAGCACTAAAAGTTGCAAAAACATGCTACCAGGAAGCTGCACCAATGTGCGCACACTGACGCAGTGACAATGGTTGAGCACTATGCGCACAAAATTAATGAGGTCATTAATTGGTTAAACACAAATATTTCCTTTATAATCTAATTTAGATAGTTCACTATTAGCAGTAATATAATTGAATGTATTTATTTTGCTCTCTATTAGACATGAATGGTTTGAGGTCGTTGCCATTGCTATTTACTTCTAATAATATCTGCGTGGAAGTTAAGAAAATACAGTATATTTCAAATTAAGCGAACTAGCAGAAGAAAGTAAACCAGTAAAGCCTTTGGATGTCGCCTTATGAAATGGCACAACCATACAGCACTGGTCCACACGAAGGGACAAAAAGGATTGATATTGACAATGAGAAGAGTGAGAAGAGTGTGGGTAACTGGGTGGGCTCTAGGACTGGGGCTGGAAATTATGCTGTATCCCACCCAGTGGGATGAGCCCATGGAAAGGGTAAATTAAATACAAATGGTGGCACAAATTACATCATGAAAATACCATATGTGCTATAATGGGTATGTAAAACACTAGACGTAAAAGATTATAAAACATAGTACCATTGTCAATACATATTAGCACTTTTAATAAATAATTAAACAAATTTCTGCAGAATGCGACGTAAATCTACTGAGGTCAATCTTACAACATCAAATTATTTTGTCTAATAATGCATTCTATTGGACACTACACAAAATTGTCATAATTATGATTGAAGTAACACTTACCTCAATCAGCATTACACTTCAATAAATGTTTGCAATATAGAACTATGATGTTTACAGGTATGTTTATCTTTTCAGAGAGAGAACTTTAAAATCCTGGATTGACCCCAAAACTAAGTTTCTTCTGAGGACAGGTTTTATGCAGTGGATGCAAGGAGTATTCACCCAAGCTTTAGATCGTGTTTCACTACAAAATACTGTGGTAAAATAACCCTTTTTTTCTGTATTAAGACTTTATGTCACTTGTATTCTTGTGACCAATGAGGTTTGTTACATTCATAAACTGAGAACTTTGAAATAAGGGGTCTTAATAGATATGTTTAAACAAACATCCAAGTGTGTGCCATTTTAAGAAAGAAGTTTCGTATTTTAATTTAATTATAAATGTAAACAGGCTTTTCTTATTTCAATATTTTTTCCCATATAAAAATTTTTGTAATTTTCTGTCCACCTAACTAAATGAAAGATAAGCCTCTCATCTATTTATTTCTTTTTCAACCTGAAATTCTCTTATTTATTTACAGCAATTTCTGAAACATTTCAAGTATGAAATATTTCTCGCTTAACTTTAAAAAATTATGAACAATATAAGAACCATCAAGCAAAGCATACTATACATCTATTTGTAGATTATCACTTTTTGCATGATGTGGGTTCCTCCACACATAAACGCAATAGAATACTCCTACAAACATGTGAAAACCGAATAAAGTTTTATTAATATCCAAACTCAAACTTAAGTTTGCCACAGTCTGAAGACTGACTGAATTGAAGCACTCATGATTTCCATCTTGGATGTAAGAATGTGAAATAAGATAATTGTTCAAACAGTTCTTTATTCCCCTTCATGGGATTATGTCTGATGATGTTAGAAGTCAGAGAATGACTGAGAGATCTGAAGATTGGAAATCCTAATTAGATTTGTTTTTGTTTTCTTTCTTACTTTTTTTAGATAAAGAGAAGTGCTTCTGGCCCTGCTTTCACTGTGATAGTGTCACAGCCTCAATTGGGGCTATCTGAATACTCAGTAGATTTGGTTCCTGTTTTTGAATTTCCTGATAAAGATTTGCCTTCATCTCCAGTTCGCAAAATACCCAAAGGAGCTGTTCATAAGGTTAGATATTTTGTTTTATTTCATTTTATTGACATTTCAGTAGTGGCTTATTGTTAAATCAAGAAAGTGGTAGTGATTTGTCATTATTGTTATTATCTCCAATATTTTAATGACGCAAGAGACTACTGATAATTTTTCTACCTATTTATCATAGAGCTATTTGGCTCTAAACAATTTGTTTTTTATTGTTCTATCACATACAATGCTTTAATACTTGAATATATTTACTGAGAGGTGTGTTCAGTGGTGAATGCGAATTACCAGGAGTGAAGGAATATTTGAACAGATCCCTTGGACATTGGACACTGAGCAATGTTGCAATAAAGAATTGTTACATGAACTAACAAACTTAACATTTTGTTAGAAATGGGATGTCAATCCACTCCCTCATCTGAGAACCAGAATTTGAGTCTGCACACACTTGGAGAATTGAAAGTTGGGGAACTGAAATCCATTACACCCACAATCTGATGGATTTGCTGAAAAATCTGTGGGAGTTGCAGAATGGTTGATTTTGAACAAGAAGAAGGAGGCAAGGAAGGGATGGGAATGAAGGAATCAGGAAGAAGATGTAAAGAACTGAGAATCATCCTCAGAACTATTGATGTCTAGGAAACTAAGAACTTTTCTGCTGCCTGTAAAATCACAGTTAAAAAGAAAGCTTTATGAAGTTTATAATCATTTAAAAGATTGACAAATCAAACAAATTAAATCGGGTCCCATGGGCCCACAATGCAGGTGGGCCCAGGTAAAAGAGAGACTGTTTTTAGGCTGAAGGTTTTGCGATTGTCAAAAATTAATTACTTGATACTTTACGATAGTTGATTCAATAAAAGATTAAAAACAGCATCTTCCAGAGGTACGATTTTTTTATGCACGGGTAGATTATGTAACCCTGTTTCTAAATGAAATTAAGGTAGGTCATTCATTTAGATTTTATAACAGTCTTAATTTTATAAAATTAAATAATGAAGGCCTATTTTTCTACTATTGGTTATAACCACAATTGACAATTGACACTTTACCATTTTTAACAATAAATATGACACATGAAATTTACCATTGTTAACAATAAACATGACACACAAATTGTCTTTCGATTGTTGTTAAAGTTTGAAGGTTGCCATTTTATGTGATAACACTCAGATGATAGTGTTGCCAATCAAGGTTTTCAATAAATGGCAGAGCAGTTAAAATTAGGGGGTTGATAACGCCATCTAGACTTTTATCGCCTTGATTAATGTTTCAGGTAATGAGACTTGAATGAGATTATGCGTTGCCGAAGTATTATGTGCATGTTCAAAGAAAATATCCACAATATTAATTTTATAAAGGGGGCCCAGATAAAAGTTTTGCGGGTAGGCTTGCACTCATTTCACAATGCTTCTGGGCCTACTTGCAAAAAGCAGTAGGCTATGAGATGTGTTTGTTGTGAATGCAGTTCACCTAAGTGAGGGGAGTGTGAATAGACACCCGGGGCAGTTGATGCCAATCATTGATGCAACAAAAAATTGTTACATGAGCTAACAAACTTAACATTTATTGTATATTGTATTAAAATAGGTGTTAAAATAGGAAGTTCAAATGTAATCATGCAACTCAATGGACTTTGAAAATACTCCATGTTCTGAATGATTGTCACTGAAGAAAATATAGAAACTGCACAACACCAGCATAATTGAGCCTGCTATTTCTAAAAGAACTGTAGTAATTAATGAAGAAAAGGATATGATCATTAAAGAACAATAGTTCAATAACCAAAAGAGCAAAGGTGTCTTTTCTATACTGTTATAACTGCTATGTACCATTCTGACTTTGGGTTAGTGATCTTGGGTACTTCTTGGTAGGTTTTGGATGCACTCCTGTTGTTGGCCTTTTTGAATATTTATCTTTCTTCTCTTCAGATAATGTATTTGTTTTAAAATTGTCAGTCCACCAGTTTTTGATTTTTCTTTTTGTGCTTCATATGTTGCGTTATGTAACATTGTGTTTAACTTTTTCAGAGAATTCATGATCAGGCCAGTATCAATTAATTGGAGTTTGTTTGCTGATTGAAGTTTATATCGGAAACTTTTTGAATTATTTGGAAGACTATCAAATTGCTATGTTTTAAGATAATTCATTAGTAATTACTTGATATTATTCATTGGTTGTAACCAAGAATGCTTATGTATTTCTTTGGGTTTATAGAACTCATTCATGATTTTATGATATAACTGACACGGATTAATTTATCTCTATCCTTTTTTGTAATATTCTTGTTCTCCACATTGACCTACTATGTTATTGTTCTGATTACTTTCCATTTGTACATTTAGATTGACTATTTAGAGGATTTTCTTAACACTTGGAATGACCTCAACAATACAAACTCAAATTTTCGTTGGTAAAATTTTTGTGAAAGCTCTCAGCTGTGTGGGTAACTTGTAAAAATTCTTCTTTAAGGTTTTTTGAGCTGTAACTTTGGCCACACCTCAAGATTAAGCTCTATTATTGCTGTTCCAAAGATGGAAAAATTGTAGAAGTTCAGAAAAAGTTCCATTTGCATATGTTTCTGTTTCTGGCTTGATTTTCAGAAATATACTGTGTTAAAAAAGTAATGACAAAGAGTCTAGTTCAGTTGAACTT
This sequence comes from Acheta domesticus, assembly GCA_031308135.1. Lineage (NCBI taxonomy): Eukaryota > Metazoa > Arthropoda > Insecta > Orthoptera > Gryllidae > Acheta > Acheta domesticus. Next base: position 3,707,424 of record JAHLJT010008756.1, read on the forward strand.
CATTTACAGGAAATTTTATTTCACTGGTTTTCTCAAACACTGGTAATTCAGTATGTTCATCAATTTCACACAATTCGAAAGGAAATAAAACTGTATTTGAGAAGATTCAGCAATAGAATCAATTGCACCATTATCTCTCTTTGCTACCATTTTCTTTGCTCAAACTAGTCAACAGCCCAGTAAGAAAATTGTGGTCCTCATCCCAAGAATTCAGTTCCAATCCGTAATTCAAAATCTTTTTAATTTCTAATGTTGAGAATTGATGTGAATTTGGCATCGGTATTTGTCGCAAACAGCATGAATACTACTTACCAAGAATGATTCTGAACATAATTGACAATGCCCATGGGTACGGATACCTAATTCCATGAAAAAATTGCAAATACGCGCAACAAATAGAAGCACATTTTGACAATTGTCCTGCAACTTTCTTAGTGACATTAAGAAGCATATTCTGGTGTCTAGGAATGAGGAATGACTGAGAGATGTTTACAGTGTGACAAAGAAGATAAAAGCAGATGAACATATGACATATGTCCATAGGACATCAGTAATATGAAGAAGATGTATCGGATATTTCTTTAGGATCGAAAGTGTTTAAGAGAATCTTTTGAATGGGACTAGGGCTTTAGTCAACAGTCCCAACTCCCAATTTGGAGGGCAAGGATTTTTGGTAGCCTTGCTCCCTGACAGAGATTAGCTTCCCACCTTAAAAAGAGCTTTTAACTGTTCTCAGAAGCCTTTTTTGCCAAGTTTTTCCTGTTCTGCCATAGGGTCAACTCCTATCAGCAAAAATGTGGGTCCAGCACTTATTTACTGGTGCTGCGTACTTTATGTATTGGAAGGTTTTCAAATGTATGAAAAGCTGGAACTACCTACATGGAAAATAGGGGATTACTTAGGGTGCAATTCTGAACCCATATCAATGTAAAATATTTTATAATAGTTTTGCCCCACTTTTTTCTTTTTGTAATAAGTCTTGTGCCTGGAAGATGATGTTCCAAATCTTCATTGTTTTCACGATTCTTGTCATACTACCTGTATCCACAACACAAAGTGTGCAAAGTTAAATTTTGATATACCTATTATATTACAAAAAAACAATTATTCTTATTGTAATATTCTATTTTCTAATTAAATATGTAACTTGAAACAAATAATGCCTTGTTCTAAGGCATAAATTTAATTTATGGTTTACTAGTTCATTGCTGTGTGTTTACAGACCTGAAACAAAACACGTAACGGTATACTTAATACCCTTGCGGGCCTTTTCGCTTCTTTATGCCCTAGGGCCTTTTGAATACTTTATGGCCCGCTCTTATACCAACACAACACACAGAACTTAGTTATGAATTCGATTTTGTAAAGTTAAGATGCAAGCAAATACAATAAATAAATGGCATAATGCTTAAATAAATAAAATAAATTGTTATAAACCTTATTTTGCTTATTTGATATGAAAATTGAAATTTTGAAATGTTTCCATGAACTTATAATTGCCATCATTCACTCGCATTTCACTGTTACGTACCATCCTTTTTAGTGACATAATTATATTCTTCTTTAGTGGCGGTACTCGTAATAGTAATAAGATATATAAGGCACATCGGCTAACATCCTCGAAATGTTATTTTTTGGTGTTTTGACATATTCTAAATAACGTTTGACAACAGGCGCTAATAACCTAAAAGTACCGTTTCATCAGCGCAATTTACACTGTTATTCACGCTGGTAAATCTCAAATTCACCATAAAGAGTTTTATATATTTCTCAAGATTTTAATGGAAACCACTGTCCATAGTTTTGTTAGCTTTTGCGAGAATTTCCACAGGAACTTCACAATATTCTTTCATTTTGTACGAACAAATCAGTCCAATAACGATTATGCAATAGAAATTAGATATACACTCTGTTTTGTTTATCTGACGTCATATTGACAAATGACTGTTACAATGCGTCTTTTCACTTTAGACACAAGAAATATTATAAAATGTTTCGAATTCTTGTTTTATTCAGCAACGAACTAGTAAACCATAAAGTTTTGTATGCACCACGGGCGTTACTAGATGTTTTTGCCCCTCAGGCGACTTCCAACCCCTCGGGCCAGAGGCCCTCGGGTTTGGAAGTCGCCCTCGGGGCAAAAACATCTACTTAACGCCCTTGATACATAAATAACTATTTTGAAAAGTTGATCCAAAAAATCATTTTAGTGAACACACCTGGCTCTGGTCGCAATTGTAAGTCAAGTTTATTACATGTTCTTTTGATAGTGGTCATATTCCCAAATTATTCTTATGTAGCATTTGTTGTTAACTGTACAAAGTATCAAAACGTGGTAAGTGTATTATTTTGGAAGCGACTTTCCTTACCATAGTGTAATTTTTGGGGCATTGTAATTTTCTTTTTTCATACCATAAACATTTTAAAACTCTTATCTTTCAAAATATAAACTTATCATAAAATATTTTAATAAATGTTTTGGAAAGCTTTGTATTAGAAAATGTTCTTTCCGATATTCAAGTTCAGTTATCCTGCTGCTAAAATTTTCAAGTTTCAGTTCTAAAATTTATCATTTAACATTACTAAAATTGAACAGCTATTTAATATATTTCAGAATGCATGAGGAGTATTGCATAGTAATTTGTAACTTTTCTAGGAATGGACAGTTGTGCCCAAGGCACCTCCAGATGTAAGTGATGTAACATATTGGCGAATGTCTTTCTACAAACAAGAAAAGGAAATAATGAATAATTTAAATGGAATGAAACATATTATAAAACTCATAAAGGTAGGTGTTGCTGAAATGGGTTTGACCATATGATTCTTTGTAGAATACAGATTTATTTCTTTTCATGTTTTTAAAGCTTTTCCGTGACAAAGAGAAATGGAAGGTTCTCTCCAGTTATGCCATAAAGACAGTGTTCCTTTGGGAATGTGAACGACAAACAAAAGATGGCTTCTGGCAGAATGGTGTCGGACAGTTATTTGTATATGTGAGTTTGAAAGTTGTTCTCTTCACTCAAAAAAAAAAATTAAAAAAAAAAAAAAAAAAAAAAAATATTGATTCGTCTTTAATAATTTTATTATGTTAAATTTCAGATGTTACGAAGATTACATGAACATTTAATGAAACAATCTATTCCATTTTACTGGGATAAAAACCTCAATTTACTCTCCCAAGTCAAACCAGACACCCTAACGATTTACAGCAATCGCATTGCAGGTGTCCTGAAAAAAATCGACTTGCATTTAAATGACCCTGAGCTCATTAAAAATATTTTAGGGTAGGTACTTTCTAAATTACTGACAAACAAAATTGAAAAAACAATTTATTAGTTATTTATGCACCAAGGGCATAATAAGGGTTCTAATGATCGAGCTATGACAAAATGAAGCCCAAGGGCTGTTTGTCACCCAGAGATCATTAGAAGCAGTTAACACCCGAGGTACATACATAATTTTATATTTTACCGAATTTTATTGATTCAGATTTACTTATTTACTAATTAACTAGATGTTAACATCACTTTGTCGTTTCATATTTCCCTCCCATAATTCTCTCCTTAAGGTAGCAACATTCAACTGTTTTCATATTTCCCTAGTCTCCACAATCCTGGTATATTATGTAGTGAACTCAAACTCCCAATTAAAGGCAACAATACTGAAGACAAGCAATAACGTATCAGTAAAATTAAAGGGTTTTGAAATCGTGTAAATAACTGTGTGTGATTATAAAAGGGTGGTTATATTGAGATCAGAGACACTCCAATTTTATTTACTGAGATTTCATATTTTGTGCAGTTTAATTCCAATGCTTAGCAAAATTGGAATGTTTACAGTACCAGGCCTACAATGTAATGTACAGTTCATGGGCTGGGCGTTTTGAAGCTGGACTATTTGCGAGCTTTGAAGTTTGAAGCTATTTTCACAATTACGAATAAAGTGCAGAATGATCGCATGGGTCTAACTAATTGAAGATTTAATAATGTATGTTAATTCCAAGCAGTCTGCTTACAATTAAAAGTACCAAAAATGACTCTCCCACTATAAAAATTGAAAGTATTGACAAAAAATACTTTAGATACATAACTATTTACTTACAGAACAATGTAATTGTTAAAACAGTGCTCTTCCTAACACAAATACTGAATATGCCCATGCCCCATAATAAGGGATTGTGGGTTGCAAGGGATATGAAATGACATACATTTTTACCAACAGAAACCATTAAGGTGCAATTACCTTTGTTGTATTGCCGGATAATACATTTTTTAATTCAATCAATGAAAGTTATTTTATTGTGTAATACTTTTATAAAATAACATGTGCTTACATGCAATACCTGTTAATAATCTTAATCATTGCAAAATCAAAATAGAGAATTTCAATTTGAATAAGAATTTTAAAAAGTCAATCATTATTTTTATATATCATAATATCAATAATTATTTTTATCCATGATTTGTATCAAATTGTTTAAATCATATCTGGCCTAGCCTTATGTTTTTACAATAGGTTAAAAAACATCAACTAATATAACTTTTTTCCAAATTTCAAGCAGAATTCAGAAGGACACCCAAGAAGACAATAAATCTATTTTAAATTCCAACTTATTTAAAGAGATAAACAATCAACAACCCAGAGCAATTAAAACTAGCAGCAAAACTCCATCTGATGTAACAAGAATTCAAGATTCAATGTCATGGTTTGATCCACCAGAAAAAGAAATGTTAAATGTAAAGATAAGAAGCAATGTGAATGAGAATATGTTGTCGAAAACTAAGCTGAGAGAAAGTGTTGATGTTGCAGTGCACTTAAAAATTGGGTGTAAAAATAATGAGATATACCAAACCCCTAAAAATTCTGATTCAGTTCTTGACATATCAGGAAATTTAAAGGAACCACATGACATTAAACAAACTTTGCAATTTTTGCTTCAGCAACATGTTGAAATAAAGAAAGAAATAAAAGAACTGAAAGAAGAAAATGCTCTGTTATGGAAACATTTCCGTAACACAGCAAATTATGCACCATCCCCTCAATCTTCTAGTACTGAACCCAGTTTTTCTAACTTGCAATCATTGAAACAAAACTGTCAACAGTGTGGGTCTCTGCTACTTGCACCTGAACAGAAACCAGTAGTTGCTAGAAATGCAACAGGAACGAACAGCTGTGTGCCTGACACAATTAAATGCAATTCCTACATGGCAGATCTGTTCGATGTATTTACTAATATGCCTCAAGAGGACACAAAAGCTTTAAATGATCTTTTATAATATTTTGTGTAATCTTAAAGTGTTCAAGAGTGAACCGCAAATGGTGCACTTCCAAAAATGCTTGAATAACATTTCTTCCTGAAAAAGTCTAATGAGAAAACATCAAACTCTTCTACATTATTTGGAAAATGGCTTTTGATTTAATTATTAACTATCTATAAAATGAAGAAAGCACGAAAAAAATGTAGGTGTTTCTTCATTATTACATTAACAAAAATTAAACCATTTTGTATGTGCTGAGAACATTTGTATGTTAATTTTTTGATGATAATAATACTTTTAAGTTTCTCTTGAATTTGTGTTATCTCTACCATACTTTACATTTATAAAAAGAATATTTGTTAAAAATGTGTCTTATCTTAACCCTTCAAGTGGGGCTCTGGATGAACGCTGTTGCATTTCAAGGAAACTAAGTGAAGGTGTGGTCAGTGGCACTGTAAGAGCAGGTAGCTAATTGAGTACCTGCAACAGGATATTGGCAGCTCAAGTGCTGTTGAAATTGAAAGGATAAAACTTTGTTTCAGAAGATGCATATTTTGGCAAAAGTAAATATAACATTCAAAAGAGAATGTTGTATTTGTTTTATTACTATATTTACATTATTTTAATGGATAATCTGTTTTTTTGTAGCCAGTATTAATTGTGTAATTGTATTTTTACTGCTCCCATGCCTATACCTATGAAGTAAACATGGTCTTTACAATGTGATCCTTAAATAAAATGGGAAAAATAGGTTTTACTTTTGAAATAAAATACACAAATGACAACTATGTAATAATTTATTTGCATTCTTAGAATAGATTTGTACATCTTTGGCAGCATTGTAAACCTATTCACTTCACAAAAATAGTTGTACATAATACCTGCGTGTATGTCAGTCATGGCACATGAAGAAACTTGTGCAAGTGGAATGTTAACACGTGATCACTGAATTTTTACATTTCTGGAAAAATTTCGTGCAGGACAACTTCCAACAGATCCTGGAAATGAATGTCCACAATACAATGTATTGAAATAACTTCTCTTAAAGAAAATAATCTCTCTTTATTTATCAAATGTATCTCCCTCTAATGAGCATCTGACTTGAATATTCACTAAAAAGTAGCTTTTCAAATTTTTATACCACACTGAAAGTATCCTTTATCATTTTGTAGCCCCAATCAATTTTGTGCTTTGTTTTAGGGTACATTCGAAATCCCTTCCCGATGAGAGAAATGGCATGTCTCAGACAACCAAAAAAAAGCGAAACAGGATGCACGCCAACTAATACAGTATTAACCGATTCAAGGCTCTCTTAAGACTATTGTGCAATATTTGCAAGAAATGGAAGTAAAGAAAATACAAGTCTTTATATCATTCGTTGGAAGAAAAATAAATAAAATTATGATTATTAATGATGTGTCTTTCTTTCCTGAAACACTGGACCAATTAATTTAGAAATGAAAGTTCTAAACCTGGAGTAGATATGCATTAAGTCATGAGAGCTGACTGCATTCCAGTGTTTTATTTACAAGAGCCTCATCACAGTTACATATAATTAAAAATACAAGTTCAAATTCAATTAAATTCAGTTAACATTGTTACATTTACTTAAGAGCCAGTTAAACTATTCGTTACTGCTAAAGTCCAGAATATGGCTGAATAGCTGGTTAATTCACAAAAGTCATTTAGGATAAAGCTGTATGAATGATGATAAACCATTTTTAAATGATGCAAAATGCCCAGTACAAGGCATTTTGTTTGTTACTGAGAAATGTTTTTGTATAAAAATGCATTGGAAATTATGCACTGCAAAGTCTCAAAGGTTGTTTTATATAAATTGTGATGGCCCAAGGATGGAGCCTTGACACTTCAACTTAGAAATGATAGAGAAGCGTCGTGTATGAGGCGCATTCAGACATTAGCAGTAACTTACAAATGAAAAAGAAGAGAAAATACAAAATTATTATATCAACATATTTTAATCATGGAAACAAAATATAATAAAATTGTTCAATGAGATCTGTCAGCAGTTCTAAGAGTCACGTTTGCCCAAAGTTGTTCTAAACCAAAACACAATTTGAGAATGATGCCATAAACAAAACTGAAATTTTCTAGGAAAATGGCATGAAGGTCCCAGCATAGTGACCCTTCTGAACCTCTCACACTGCATACAAAAACAAAATTATAATAAGCGTGTTTCAAAACTTACATAAAAGAGGTGCTTATTAAGGAGAGGATCTTGTAAGATATCAAACACTTTTGTGGCTCCACGTCTGCTTGCTTGTTGCCCAACTATATTAGTTAACAATTCAGGAATATTGGCAAGAAAATGGTCCCTGGCTTCAGATCTGCAGTCATAAAATAACCAGCAAACAATTATATTTATTAACACACAATAACATAATTAAATCCCTTTCTGAGTTTCCTAAAGTAAAAGAAAAATGTTGCTCGCTATAAAAATTATATATGGAGTCAAAACCAGTTGGACAATTCTCCAAGGTGTTGAAACGCCAAAATATTAGACTAATGCCTAAATATATTTATTTAGTAAGAAAATATTCAGTGAAATACAGACAGGAATCCTACAATAATATGAGACAAATGCAGAAATAAGGAAAGAATCAGTAGGTTGTCAAAGAAATAGCTAATATTCTTGCTTACACATTTTTCTAAATAGATTGTGAGTGAAGACGAGTTAAACCTACCTACAGTTGATTCTTCCCAGGGAGGTAAACAAGATACCTGATATCAACTTTGATGTTCAAACTGTTAGGAAAATATTAGCTGACTCAAGATACTTTTAAAAAGATGTCTGGCTATTTTGAATAATTCTCACATATAATGAATTTAGTACTACAAAGCAATTCACTCCCTGAGGACTGGAAGATAGTTTATATACTATCATTACATAAAAAGGGAGATACAAAACTATCAAAAACCTAAGGACCAATATCTTTAATGTCAATAGTTTATAGTCTCCAATTTAAGCATAGTGTTCCTTCAAGTTCACAAGCTAGAAGAATAGGCAACCACTGACATTCAGTCACAAGTTTTGTTACGACTTAAATTTTTTAAATTGAAGCTCTCATTTGGATGGTAGTGTCCCCCTCTCCTTCCAGGTCGGGATCTTGAAGGACGCTATGTTTAAATCAGACTATAAGTGCATGGAGAAAGTAATTGTGAATAAAATTTAAAATTAACAATTTCATTCCTAGCTTACAGTATGATTTCCAGGTAGATTAACCACCACTAACTTGATTTGTTAGCAAAAATGCCCTAAATATTTGGATGATAATCAACTTATTGATATAATCTATTTACACTTAAAAAAATACTTCAATCATGTTCCCTATAAACGGATACTTGCAAAGTCAGTATCAGAGGTATTGGTTTCAGAGGAAATTTTTGAAGACGAAAATTCAAAGGTAGAATTGGAAAATAATTATCATATCCTTATAATTAGGAGGCTGATTTTGATGAGCTAAATGCTTTAAAAATGCCCCCAAAAAAGTTTGGACTGTTCTTTACAAAGAAATCTGTCTTTAATTACAATGAAATCAGCCAAAGTGACAATGGCACTGATAAATGTCACAAGAAATACTCATAATAGCTGTCATGACAATTTCTGAGCGAACAAATCGATTAGGCTAATGAGTAATTCTATGAAGAACATTTGTTGCATCTCGTAAATATTTGAGGCAAGTACCATTAAAAATGACATTAAAATAGATGAAATCAGCAAAAAATGCATTAAAAATGACAGGAAAAGGTAAAGAGACTCAAAAGTGACTTAAAAGTCAAAATCAACAAAAAATGCAGAAAAATGACCTATAAAAATGGGTCAATTCCTTTTGTCATAACATAAAATTAATTCCTTTACTAAACGGCATTGTTCTAAAGTGAAAAGCAAAAGTGACATTTCATTAAAATCCGACCCCTACTTATGTTCTGAGTGGGGTTCCACAGGGATTAGTGTCGGGACTTTTAAACAATTCGTATGATTGATTTTAATGCAGAAATTGTTTCCAAGGTTATCTCCTTTTCAGATGACACCAAATTCTTTGGAATCCCACTGAGAAACATACTTCTAGAACATGGTTTCCCAACCCTTTTCATTCATTAACCCTTTTAAAAGAATTGTTGGCTCCATTGACCCCACACTATTCTCCATAAAGTATCATACATAATCATATCAAAAAATTCCCCATAAATGTTCAAAACATAAGAAATTTAACATAAACATAACAAATATCTCTCTCTCTTATTTTTGTATAATAAGTGCTTCTGCCGCTTCTGAGTAGCTGAGTTTCTTATCTACATTACTGTGCAATGGTTACAATATGTTCAGCATTTTTTACCTATTCATAACATTCATAACATATCATCTATTATAGATTACGTGGTGGTAAAACAGCAAATGAAAGCTAAAATTCTAGATACAAGGGTGTATAGGGGAGCAGATTCTGGCTCAGATCATTATCTATTAAGATCCTCTGTCCTTTTTAAGTACGTAAATTATGTAGATGAAGATCGTAGACAAGAAAATAGTATTCGCAAACAGAATGTTTTTAATGTATGTAAGATTCAGAATGCTTCAACAAGGTTTAAATACCAATTATATGTAGCTCAAGGTATTAGCACAATGCCAATGGAAAATGCCAACCTAATGTACCAAAATCTTAAAAACATTTTAAAGAATTCTGTAGAATTAATTATCGGCATCAAGGGAAAGGTACAGAAAAGATGTGAATGGTGGAATGAAGAACACGAGGAAATGGTTAAAGAAAAGAGAAAAGCTTATGAAAGGTGATTGTCTACAGGATGTTATCAAGATAGACAAATATATGTAAGATGCAGAGTAGAGGTTAAAAGAAATGTGTCTAGAATAAAAAATGAATACTGGAGAAATAAATGTACAGAAGTAAGTAAACTAATGGGGAGTACAAGGTCAAGAGAAGCATAGAAATTTGTCAATACAGTCCGGAAGAATAAAAAGAGCATTGGAAAGTGGATCCAATAGGCTTGGAAAAATGGAAAAGCTACTACAAACATTTACTAACTGAGAATAGAACAGAGTATATGAACATTTCATATGAAACTCGTGAAACTGTTCCACAAATAACAATGGAAGTCAGTAAGGCCCTCATGGCAATGAAAAGTGGTAGAGCTCTGGGACCTGGAGGTATCCCAATTGAATTAATTAAAACTGCCCCTTCAAGTGCCATAGATGTCATGGCACAGATCTTCAATAAATACATGGAAGGAGATTTAGTTCCCGAAGAATGGCAAATGGCACACATTTCATCTATTTAGAAAGAAGGCAACAAGAATGAATGTGAAAATTATAGGGGCCTTAGTGTTACCAGTACAATTGGGAGACTGTACGGCCGGATATTAAGGGAAAGATTGGAAATAGAGATGGAGGAAATGGAGGAACACAGTGGTTTTTGCGCACGGGAATCTTGCATTGATAACATATTCTGTCTAAAACAAATTATTGAAAAACGAATGAGTGTAGGCAGAGAGGTTCATATAGTATTTGTGGATCTGAGACAAGCATTTGACCTGGTACCCTTAGCCAAACTGTGGGATACTATGATAGATGAGAATATAAATAGAGTATATATAAATGCTATAAAGCGTCTATATGCAAATTCTCAAAGCTGCGTAAAAGTTGGTGCAAATAGTTCATCAGCTTTTAAAATAAATAAAGGCCTAAGGCAAGGTTGTTGTATTTCCCCAACTCTATTTAAAATGTAGATTAAACAAGTTCTTCACACCTGGAAAAGAAAATGTAAGGGCATGGGAATACCTATTGGTGGAGATTTCCTATATACCTTGATGTATGCAGACAACCAAGTGGTCCTAGCCAGTGACGAGGATGATATCCACTACATGACTCGAAAATTAATTGAAGAATATGAAAAGTGGGGTCTTGAAATTAATACATCTAAAACAAAATATATGGTAGTGGGAGGAAATGGCCAGGATCTGTTAACCCATAGGGGCGTCATGAAATGTGTAAAGGAATTCAACTATCTGGGTGTAACCTTAACAAGTGATGGTCGTGATAGCAAAGATGTTTTAAACAAAACGAACAGAGATAGGCAAAAAATAAGATCTTTACATCCATTGATATGGAATTCAAACATAAAAAGAAACACAAAAATTACATTGTATAAAACAATTGAAAGTCTATTCACATATGGAGCTGAGTTATGGACTATTAATGCCAAGGATAGAAGTAGGATTCAAGGAACAGAAATGGAATACTGGAGGCGGTGTTGTCAGGTTACAAGAAAGGAAAGAATGAAAAATCAAAGACTAAAAGAAATAATGAAACCTGGAAAATCAACCTTAGAGTTGATAGAAACAAAGGCTTTGCTATGGTATGGGCATTTAAGAAGGTTGGACAGTGAGCGACTGCCAAAGATGATGTGGGAACACCATCCTGAAGAAAGAAGATATAGAGGAAGGCCAAGAAGGAAGTGGGAGGAAGACATAAGATCAATGATGGCAGCGAGAGATTTAGAAGATGATGCTTGGGAGAAGATCGAAAGAAATGGAGATTAGGCAGCGAGAAACAGCGACAGCTGTAGAATACTCACTTTACTACTACTACTACTACTACTACTACTACTACATAACATTTCTCCAGTGCACTTACAGGGAGTATTTTCTGCCCCTACAGAATATCATTGTCAATACATAGTTATAATGTGTTAAGTTTTCTAAACATCCTAACTAGTTGCATAGCATGATTCTCAAATACCCCAGAACAGAAAATCAAATTTGGGCCTCTTATCTACAATAAATGTGAAATTAGGTTTTAAATCTAATTGGCATAGATATAATGAGAGAGTGAAGAAAATAAGCATGGAGAACAGTTTGTTTTACTCTTCACTGATAAGTGTCAGCAGGAGTCCTTATAAAGGATCCTTTCCTTCTAGGGACCAGTTCAGTGCACCAGTTTGCAAATCAGTTGCTACATCCCTGATTTTAAGGATGAACGACAAACACAAAAAAAGTTAAGGGAATTTGTAATTTATTATTATGTTTGGTTGCTCTATACGAGAAAACAATTATCTTTATATAATATTTTTTGTAATCAATGGGATGGTGATTATGCCTATCAATTGCCGGTTCATATTCGGCTATAGGCCCCCCAATCGACACCTTGATCATCACTGGCCACCTTAAAATTTTCATCAATTCCCAGGAGGTCAATACTGACACCCTGGGAACTTCAGCTCTAAAAGATGTAAATAAATTGTTGGAAAATGTAATTACTATCACTAAGGAACTAATCTAGAAGGAATAACAGAGTAATTTAATTTAATTTGTTGTAATTTTCAATTTCTAGAGTGATCCAAACTTTTCTGCTTACATTTTTCGTTCAGAACAACCGTGGAGTGGAAATTATTCTTTCTATCAGCTGGAGGATTTTAATGGTTGTTGCAAAATTATCGTCCTGAATCACATTCAGAAGAGTAACTAAAAAACTACTCAATGCAGATAACATTGGTAGCACATTAAAACCTGTAGATTTTGAGACACTAGAACACCAGACAATTTAACATTACAGAAATGAAACTATAAAAAAATAACTACTCTGATTCTTTACATTCTATACCAGCAAAATATATTTCAAACTATGTAGTAAGTAGAACAAGGTGATGTTTTTACAGATTATATATAAAAACATTCATCAGCTGGCCCTTCATCAAAACTGCATCAGCAGGCCCTTCGCAGAGAAACAGCAGTCTGAGCGTGCCTTTTTTAAAAAGTGCATGTGAAGTTCTACACGCTGTAAGATGAACACAGTGGATTTATTACAGTGTGTTTCAGAAAAAACTCCTAGTTGACAGTGAGTGAAGAAAAACAAAGCTAATTTTGCTATTATTGTTTATTATTTGATGAGAGATTGTAGAGGACAGTAGGCTGTAAGGATCTGAAACATTTGAGCAAAAGGAAAAAGAAACCTGAAGAAAGTGCATTGCATTTAGAAAATGATTGCAAATTTAAAACTTTTGGAACTGAATATTACTGTACAGAGTGATTTGGCAATCAAAATTTCAATCTAGAAACACAATGAACAAGTTGCAAAAATAGACATACTATTTTAGGTAGAATGATTGAGTATTCAGTAAAATGCTGTGGCACTCATCATTCATGAACTAGCACTGAGAGGGCATGATGAATGTGAAGATTCAAAAGAACGTGTCAATTTTGTAGACTTATTGTTACTTGCCAATCTAGATAGAGTGTTAGATGATCATTTAAACAATTCTTATATTTATAAATATAACTCGAACATGACAAAGAACAAGCTGCTAGATTGTATGTATGAAGTGTATTAGGAAGTGAAGAAAGACATAGATGTAGCTGATTTTATTTCTCTGCAAGCCAATTAAACATCTGGCATAACAAGTTGAAGTCAACTTGTCTTAATTTTACGATATCTTCCCCTTTCACAATCTCAGTATTCCAAAAGATAAGCTATGGCTAAGCTTAGCGTAATTTTTGTAAAAATCTTTTGTTTCCGTAGACGTAACAATGTTTGGTTAAATGACTTATAAGGAAACACGATTTTTTTAACGCAAAGAGAAACACTGGTCTCAGAGACCGCCATTTGCTATTGGGTGTTGGATGTGTGACGTAAAAGTAAAATAAATTATAGACCTGTTTCAAACAATTCTTATATTTCTTTAGAGAATTCTAAAGTTTATTTATATGATAAAACCTTAAAAATAATTGAAAAATATTGATATTGTTGGAAAACATTGAAATTGCCTGTAAATACGTACAGCATTGATCCAACTGGTCTTGTGGGCTAGCAATTCTTCGGGAATCATTTTTGTCCTTTTTTTGCTGTCCCAAGAAGTTAATTTTCTCTTCATCAATTCAGCAATAACTTTTGCGGAGCTGAATGAAGTGTCTAAAGTGACATTCCTATTAGACCCTTCAATACGTATGCATACAAGAAGCTTAGCTTGAGTAGGGTACTAAATTTTTCTCTTCTTGAGCTGGGATCGACTGAATGAATTGGGCGATCCGTTACAATTGTTTGAAAGTAAATATATTAAATAAATATTTGAGAAAGTCATCCAAGAGTGTTCATGGAAACACCCATCTCACAGACCACTTACACTAAGAGAAACGAACAGTCCCACATACCGCTATGAAAAATACAGTCTCACAGACAGCCATGATATCAAAAAATGCCCCTTAAATGCCAGCCGCTTCAGCTGAACTAAAGAAAACTTCGCCAAATGATAGAAGAGGATCAGGGGGGAAGCTACTAGGACTGTCAAAGCTCTCGCCAACTCATATCTGCCACTATTGCATAAACCAATTTCACTTGGTGGCTGTCAGACCGATGTTTCCATATAAGTGTTAATAAAAATTCCTACTTCTGTTTTATGAGAAAAACATACATTTAAAGGTTTAATTAACTGATAATTAATATTAATTAAACGATTCTTTAATAAAATAAGTTACTCATTCTAAGATTATGTTTGTGCTTTTACACCTGGCCTCACCAGGAAAAAATCAATTGATTACGAGCCGCCACTGCTTGTAATCAATGTGCTACCATCATTGATAAAAATAGGGAAAGTTTACTTTGAAACAGAAGAACTGGAAAGGAGTTTAAAAGCTTCAAAATGTTGAGATCTATTGCTCTCAAATTACCTACCTTGTCTTCACTTTCTGCTCGTCAGTTCGCTGAGGAGGAGGAGCTCTTAATTTACCATCAATCCACCATGACTTAATAATGAACTGTATGTACGAATACACCATATGTTCAGAAAACAATCCCGCAACAGTTTCTCGCACTTGCCTGTATTGAAATGAAATACATTATTGATTTTTCATCATGAGGTAAAAAAGGTATATAATTAATAAAATGTCAAAATTGTAGTTAATTCCATTTGAAGGGTTTGACTCTAGCTAGTCCTGCACTGCCTGTTCATCAAAATTAAGATAATCCTACTTGCTGTATAAAATTACAAAACTTTGTGTAAATATTAGGATGCTGTTATAACAAATTGAACTACCAAACCAACTGTTCTTTCTTCTGAGTAAGGGATATATCGTTTTTGTCAACTATTCTGAGTAAAGGGATGTCACCTTCATCGTATTTCTCTCAATGAACTTGACTTGGGCATAGAACTATCTAAAATTCTTCAGTATCATGGGTTATGGGCTAATGGAGCAATGAATTTCTTGGAGCAAAGCCCTGAGGACAAATGTACATGGAACACGAAGCACATACTGTATTTGCTAACGTATAAACCGCACTAATGACCTTTGTCACAATAATCTGAAGGGAAAAAAACTTGTGTAAAGGCCGCATCGAATAATTTGATGTTGCTCAGTAAAATATGTATTTAAAAAGGTAAACCCTTAATGTGAAATTCGAGGGGGGTTGCCATGCCAAATTTGATTGGCTGTTTCTGCACATCTGTCAGAGCATGATAGCTATTACTGCGATTTTTCCATAGCTGCTTCTCAAGGCCCGACTTCACAATGGAATAAATCACGTTATTTCGCGGCTCTCGGTCGTGCCGCTAGATGTCGCATGATCGCGACCATATCAAGAACTGCTTGATCATGCGACACTTAGCGGCACGACCGAGGAAGCCGCGAAATGCTGTGATATATTCCATCGTGAAGATGGGCCCAGAGATGCAGCTATGGAAAAATCACAGTATACTTCCTTCGCTGAGAACAACTGAGGCAACGTGACAATGCAATATCACGTGGCTTCTGAAGTGGCGAAAAGTTTTAAAGTGTGCAGCATTTCTAATAAGGTAGACAGGAGTGAGAACAATGTGTTATGGAATGTTTCCAGAAATTGTATAAGTTACAATGAATCGGGGGGGGGGGGGGGGGATGTGCGCGAGTCCAGAATGATGAAGGTTAAATTTAACATCAAATTGTATACTGTGTGCATTTGTGACAAATAGGGGTTCATTTTTGGCATATAGTTTTGTTTTCTTCCAATGATTTTTTAAAAAGAAAAATAATGTACTTAATTTTAATCACTCAACATCATGATATTTAATTAACACACGTTACTGCTAATTGCCTCCACAGATTTAATTACTTTATACACTATCAGATAGCATGAAGAGAAAGTAATACAGAAAGTTCCAAATGCTCTTTCATAGATCTTACAACCTAATTTTGCTCACCGTTTTAAAAACACTGACAGGCAGAAGAAACGAATATCAGTGGGTCTAAAAAATTACATCGCAATCTGAAACTCCTGTAACATTTTCAAAATTTTCTGGAAAACGGTTGTATATTTAAAAAAAAATGTATCTACTCAAATAGAATAAAGTTCATTTTTCTAAAAGCAAATTTAAAAATCGCTAATGTTCAATATTAATGCCAGAGATTTATTTCTCAATTTTCAACAGTAGATCTTTTATGTCACTTTTTACTTCCCCGTATACATGTGTATAATTGGAGTAATATACATAGTATAGGGAAAGTTATGTAATGCGTGAAAAAAACGGCAAATTTTCGGCAGAAAAAAATTCATTGTCGGGCCCTGACAACAAAAACATGGATAAAACCAATTGTTAAATTAAGAAGAAAAAAAATCCCCTAACGTGTGGTGTAGCCAGAATCCCTGTTTTAAGTCTGTACACGACCTTTTTTAAAGAACTGTTTTTTTACAACAGACTTTTTCAAGGACAAATATTTCTATCTTCAATTTTGAAGTTTTGAAATGTTAATTTCTTGTAACTTTTGAAAATGAGGAGAGATTACAGAAAATGGGACTTGCACCATATTTTTTTACCATCCCTTGATGCATTTAAGGAGAAAAATAGAAAAAAAAAAATTTTGAGTGGTTTTTGAGCAAAAAATTATTAAAATAATTTACAAAAATACACAAAACAACTACATTTTTGAAAAATTGTACATGACCTTATTTCAAGATCTAACTTATAAGTACACATTTCATTAAGGAAAAAATCTCTATCTTTAAACTTGTAGTAGTACAAAGACGCCCCCAAAAAATTGCACCTTTTTAATTTTCAAAACATCACGGATTTGAACAAACATGAGACCTACATCATTCTCATGAACATCTTTTACGTTATCTGAGGACAAAATTTAATGAAAAAAATGGACCCATTTTTGAGAAAATTTTGAAAATGTTTTTGAAGTTTCAAGTAAAGTACCCTCAAAAATTTTAATATCTGTTTGAAAAGCCTTGAGTTCATTCACATTCACCGGATAATATCAATTTTGGAGAAAAGATTGATAGACATTTTGTTGTCAATCAATTTTTTCGGTATTATAGACCCACAAAACATGGAATCCTCTACAACACATGTTAGAGGAAGCAATTTACTATATGTACGAACAGGATTTATCCACTTTTTTATTACTAGGGCTCGGCAAAGTTTTTCTATTGCAAATTTGCCATTTTCTGGTTCTTGATTATGATACTTTCTCTTCTTACATTTATAAGGGCAAGAAAGTAAAAATGATGAAAATAGTTTTAGGCTGAATATTTCACTTATGTCTGTCTGCTTAGTAAGTAACCAATAATAAGGAAGGATATATTCAAATTCAAACTTCCCAGATGTCTATTGCCATTAATGGTAATCACTTTGTTTACCTTTGCACTCCGCTGTAATCACTATGTTTACCTTCGCACTCCGCTGTAATCACTTTGTTTACCTTTTTAAAACAATGATAGCAATTGTTTCAGGTCCAAAATAGTTTGTGTGCACCAATATAATATTAAAATTTGTAGTTTTTGTAATGTTTAAAACACTGAAATAAAATCTTTTATTAAAGATTCAGTGCCGAAAAAGAGAAAAAGGGTGTGGAAGCAATTTCAAGAATTTTGTGAAGAAAGTAAATACAAATGTACAGCACAAACTACAAGTGAAGAAATTACATATATTTTAGGCAATTAATATGCGAACATTAGATAGTGAAGAGTACAAAGAATATGCTGTCAAAACTATGTGGAACATTACAACCAAAATTATTCAGGAAAATACTTTAAAGAGTACACACTGTGACATACAAAACATGGCGGATTGGATGGTTGACAGCGAACGTCAAGGAGGTGTACATGGAGCTGGAACATGTGCGGTTGTTGTGGCGTTGCTATGGTGTGTGCTCAGCTTGTTGATAACAATTGAGCAGACACTGGGTGCCATAAATGCGGGATTGTGTGGCGATTGCTAAGTTGTGGTATGTTGGATAACCATTATGCAAGAAACTGTGATTAATTTGTTCTTGTGGAAGTGTTAATTGGAGGGACTTGAACTGTTGAAGACGAGTGAGGCAGACAACCCTGGAAGAAGTCGTGGAGGCCTGTTCTGGGAAGTGCGGTTCCACTGCAACTGGGAGAGCTCTGGTATGAACTGAGTAATAGGTCATGAGCAAATAATACATTCTGAATAGAAAGTTAATAAAAAAAAGATTGTTCTCAGGAAGTAATGAGGGAAGTACTGGATCTCAAATAACTATGTTATCTGTTCCCATGAAATCCAATGGGTTATTATTGTGCAATCTAGCACGTTAGTTGTGCAGATAGGTGCAGAATTACATTCAGATTTCGTGCTTCTCCATACGGAGGGCGGATCCAGT
Organism: Acheta domesticus; assembly: GCA_031308135.1. Classification (NCBI taxonomy): domain Eukaryota; kingdom Metazoa; phylum Arthropoda; class Insecta; order Orthoptera; family Gryllidae; genus Acheta; species Acheta domesticus. The sequence goes on from JAHLJT010008756.1 coordinate 3,726,308, forward strand.
GGCAATTTTGCTGATTGCAGGAAAGTGAATTGTTACTGAGCAGAAACCCACAAATAGGGTGAGCTTGCACGGTAATGGGCTAATTGATATTGGTTCCGTTAAGTACTTGGAATTGTTTCCTGGTGCCCAAATTCTCACGGCAGTTTGTTTGGTAAAACATTTTTTTCAGTTTTTTTTTTTTTAGTTAGTTAAAAAAAATGTTGCAATATGTGTGTGTTCAAACCATTCGAAATTAGCAAATTCTGCTGGTAATTCAACTTGTACATCTTCCATTTCAAATACAGAAGAAGACAGAAGACCTAGACTTGGAAAACTCCACTTCCTATAACTTCAATAATTATGTTTATAATAAATGTTCTTGTAAGTAGCCTTGTTATAATTGTTTTTTGAAAGTTTTATTACCATAAAAGTTATAACTTTTTATTACCATAAAAGTTATTCCAGGAGGCAGTGATAAGTCGGAGCTGAATGAAAGCTTCTCATTTTTCAGTAGTAATTTTGAGAAATATTTCTCTTTTTTGTAATTCCTGTGATTTAAATTATCCTTTTGATTCATGTAATGTGTTTATTTGTGAAATAGTCACACTAAATATCACTCGAAGAGCTATGATATTACTTATGATAATTTCAATCCATCTTACCTGCTGATTGTTTTATTATATGTAATTTGTACAAAAGTGATAATGGTTTTTCTGAGCCACATAAATACACCTTTCAAATCAAATATCTCTCCAAGTAAATCATACAGTGGCTCTGCAATTCCATCTTTGCCACCACTATCTTCAGTAGGCAAGGTTCGTCCATCACTCTCGTCCAGCAGAAGTAGGAAGCTCTCATCTTCACTATCGAGGCCTCCAGAATCAGCAGTAATGTCTGCCCCCGAGGACAGACCCTCTACTAGCTGCAATGGACTAAAGGTACAAATTCTTTCAACTGTCAAATTATTCAGAAACAGGACTACTGTAATTGAATATATGAATAAATGACTACACAACAGCTGCCAACCAATATCCCCCCCCCCATTTCTTGTTATGAATGCTATGCAAAAGGGCCAATATGACATTTTCTGGTAGTGATACAACTTTACCATTAAATCAAATAAAGATTCAATATTTATTTTTTTATTTTTTAAATTCTACACCTTTTAGACTATATGAAAACTACAAACTATCAATGAGTGCTTCAGATACTTCAGTTTAATTTTCTTTCATCTTACTAAAACTATTACTATTAACTTACTTTTTAAGTAGTGTGGAGAAAGCAAATTTGGGTTTCTGGGGAGATGGTACAGTCTGTTTTAAGTGTTCAGAGCTAGGACTGAGGAAAGCGTAGATTGCTTCACTTTTGTTAAGAGTATCATCTTCTAACACAAACTGAAAATGAAAAGAAATTTATAAGTAAAAGGTACTTTCTTCTTTTTTTTTTTCCCCCTTTCTTGTGGAATAAATATATTTCAGTATTTACAAATATTTCCATGGATTCAATTCTTAACACAAAATAATACCTGTAAATATTTTTGGATCTGCCCTTTTGCTTTCTCCAAAGCTTTCTCCAGAGCAGACTTGCCAAATCGGAATTTGAGAGACTGCGATGGAAGTTCTAAATGCTTCACACTAGAACTCAACTGACTGTGAACGTCATCCAAAACAAAATACATATTTACTTTTAATATGTACCCTTTTATGTACATGAAGATACTACTTTCTAAAACAAAAGTGGGGGGAAAAAACATACAAATCTTTGGTGTTACCTAATCTACATAAGCAGGGACAGAGGGATCGGCCTAGGTGGGGAGTTGGGGATGGCATTTTACATACCCTCCCCAGGCGGCACTGGCCCTTGTTAAGCCACTGTTCTTCAATACTCCATTATAGTACTGACACTTTTGAAATCCTCACAATAATTAGTACTTAAATTGTTGCATTTCCTCCACATAATTCATGCCAAAATTCACAAGACATGCATCTGACAAGACTAAGACAAGAACATGTCACAATAAGCTCTGATTTTCATTTTTTTTGTTATTCCTGAACATTATAATCAAGAGTAGAGTGTACATTAAAAATCATAACTTCATACTTTCAGATTTGACAATTCCAGAACTCCATTATACAGATTTGAAAAGTTTTTTAGATTAGGAAAATTTCTCAGGATGTTCTTATCTTCACACAATTCTAACTTTTTTCCTTAAAATATTTTCACCATACAATTGTAATATTCTCTCACACCAATATACAGTACTACATTACTATAATACTAATATCCTTCTTCAATGTATTTTAAATTTTACACAATTGCTCATGAATGGAACGCATTTTCACAGAAGCAGTTTACAATACAGATTCATCACAGACCTGTTATTAACAATAGTTTCAAAAAAATTCGTATAAAATATTTTTATTTTTTATGCATCTATATTTGCATCCATTTGAAAATCATTGTACATATGCAATGACAAGGAACACAGCTTGCAATTCTCTGTTCACTGTAAAACATAACTAAATAATTAAATATAAAAATAATATTTAACTTATTGGCAAACAGGCCTGTGAAACTGCAAATGGCATTTACATTATGGATTCTATATGTTAATTCAGTTAATTTATTGTTTTTGTGAATGAAATGTATAAATCTAAAAATTGTAAAAGCAGCATTGTATATTATTATAATATCATCATAATAATTAACATCAATTATAATCATCACAATCATAATTGTCATTACCATCACCATTATTATTATTATTGTTATTATTATACTTAACTTACCTAAGTTTACGATGTAGTTCTTGAAATTCTGATAGTCTCCTTAACACTACCCATCCAGTTGAAACTGCATCCGAGTCAGTTTCATCTTCTAACACATGGACCACTAAAACAAACTGCAAGCTCTCCTTTTCTTCTGACATCTGAGTGCAATATTGTATTGTTAAAATATATAAAATGAAAAAACAAATAGCAATGCAGTTTTCTCTTAATTACACCATATTCTGGAGAAAATATTAAAAATTGTTACATAGTTTCACATACAGAAGCAAAACAGAATCACCTCTGCAGACTGGACTACAGCTCTCCAGCGTCCAAGATGTTCTGACCAAGCTTCTGTGCGCATTAAGTGAGCTTCAAGTTGCCGTTTCTCTCCTTGAAGAGCTTCCACATCACTTTCTAAACGAGACAATACGCTATGATCTGGTTTCATATTGCAGCGTAGAGCTTCTAATGCCTACATAAAAATTATGAACTTCTTTTAATATTGCCTCCTCCAGAAGTAAGGATTTTACAAATACTTCAGGAATACAAATTTTACAAATATTTCAGGAATTTTATTCTAAATAGAAATTTATCACAGTAATCAACTTATTCAAAGAAGGTGATAATTATGAAATATGTAAATATTTCATAATTATGTTGTCTATTGTTAAAGAAAATGTATCAATAAATACCATGAGAGACAAAAAACGCGATACTTACTTGTGTTTTATCGTCCAGTCTTTTCTGAATTTCATCAAGTTTTCTATGAGCATAACTTGACTCTTCAACTACATTAGTGCTACTTAAAGGATCATCTGAGTCCTGTAAACATGCTGAAAAATATAAAATTTCTTGATAATTCTTTGTTCCAAACAGAATTTGGTTACAGGGAAAGGAATTTATTAAACTCAACAATGCAAAAATGTTCATATATAAATGTATTTATTTTTTCAAAAATACATAAAAAAAATATGAAATGCTAAGTAAAATAAAAAGCACCATGAGGGTGTTTAAGGAGAGACAGTAGGTAAATGGCTTCAAAAATTCGATTTTTAGTTTTTATTTTACTTGAAAAGCCCATCTATTTGTGTGTAAAATGCTTTTTGTTTCATTTGAATCCGCCCAGTAGTTCAGACTCTATATTTTTTTTCCTGAAACTCTTCATAGGAAATACATTTAAATGCCACGCCTCCTTTACGTAAAAATTGAAATAAATTTGGAAATCTCTTGTATTTGTTAGCGCGTTATCGTAGTTTTTTTATGTGAATGTTTGCTAACCTGCATTTACTATCGATAGGTGCTGAATTCATGCGTATTTACGATGTTTGTCATTGTTTTGTTACTGTTGCCCAGAATTTGAATGAATCTGTGAATTCAATAATTTGGACACAATTACCCAAAACTGTGTTTGTGCAAATCAATACTTTAAGATTTGGTGTTTACGATGCCATCTTCTGTTTCAATGATGGAGTTTCAAAAAAATAAGAGGTTTTAAAAGTCTGGGTGTAGATTGTGGGGAAAATACAAGACAATCCTTGTTAGAAATAGAGACAGAATATGAAAAGCAGAAATTGCTGCACCAAGTAGTACAAAAGAAGCAAGACAAAGTGAAATGAAGGAAAGAAAACCAGTATGACTCAGATGATGCCCAGTATGATGCAGAAAAATGTTAACTGTAAGTGCTTTTAAAAATTTTCTTCAGTAAAATATAATTATTCACTTTAAAGCCGATTTTCTCTAAACTTCATTTTTTTGCTTTCAGGAACATTTACTGTAGAAAATAGAAGTCAAAGAAAATTGAAACTTGGACAGTGCATTAATAGTATATCAACAAGTATCCACAGCATCTTTGAGAAAATTTAGTTCAGTATTAATTATTTTATGATAAGTGAACTACTTAAAAAAAAACTTTTTTCAATATCGAAAATTTAAAAAAAAAAAAAAAATCTTTGATTCCATTCTTTGTAAATAGTCAAATGTACTTGTAATTGTTGATTAATATAGTATTTACTTGCAGTAAAAATTTGAGAGTGGTATCCTTTCTAGTTTTTCACAAAAACGTTCTTTAAAATATCCAAAATTGGCACTGGCAGCACAGGAAATACGGTGCATACTGTCTCCCCTTAACATTTTTCTCTAGAAGCTTTTTCATGTTTTTTGAACATAAAAAGTTGCAAATCCGATCTTAAAATGGATTCTCAGGAGCTGAACAAATGCTCTATATCAACAGAAGTAACTGGAAGCTAGTTTGCACTACAGAATACGAGATTTATAGGAAATATAAAATTCATACATATGTATTTATGTGTGTGTAACTGCTAATGTCAGAATTTGGCTGCTGTCAAAGTCATGAGCACATTAGCCAATATGTGGTGGGTAAGGTAGATGAAGGGCATTACTGTGAAGAGGGATGGCAGATATTTTGTGATAAAAAGGAATAAAATTCTTGGTGGGAAGTTTCTAAGGTCTGTAGTTTTAGGTTCCACTGTCAGTCATAAATATCCATTTACAGGATATCACCAAACCTAACTTCACTTTATACCTCAGTTGACGCATCTCTACAAATATCCAAATTGGGGCAACAAGACTTCGACATTTGCGATTTACATAAAACAATCTTCAGTCTGTGCAATACAATATTTCCAATAAATTTTTATTCGAAATCTTGAAAAGCAAAATTATTTTCTTGCAAACACATGGAAGCCTCAGAAGGAAAATCCCTCCGCAAATGAGAAAATTCCTCAACCAAAACCCAACATTATTTGTAATATTGAACTCAATTAATTGAAGGAAAAAACAAACAAGCAACAAAACATTGATCACATTACTTTTCAAAAGAATATTCACATTAAACCTGAGCAGGCATAGTTTCATGAACAGGTCCTGAAATCTGAAAAAATGTGTAAATGTAAATGTATCTCTTAACAGATACATTTACATATATATTACACAGATACATTTCTCAATGTGCAGGAAGCACGATAAGACAATGTGACTATTAGAATGTGGAAAGGTTTGCCACATTCTAATAGGGTCAGTCTTAAAACTCTAAGATGCATGAAACGCACATGCTTGCAAATTTTTTCTGAATTGCAAACATCAGCTCATCCTCGATTCTGAATCTGAGATTTTACAGAACAGTTGGACAATTTACAGCAAAGGTCTGAAGGACATAGAGGTGAATTCTAACACAGCTTTCTTAAACAGACAGTTGTTTCATGTACATACATATAATATTATAAAATTACAATCTCATTTACACACCGCTTATTTTTTAAAATTATTATTCAACAATTTTCTTACGCAGCAAATTAGCACTTTACAACAGCATTTTGACATTAATTATATATACTAATTAACTTAGCGTTAACCTTAATAAGAGTGAGGTCTCTCTCTGGAGTCCTCAATTTCAGTTCTTGGATTATGCGATTGGAGTGATTTGAAGGAATACTAGAGGGTTAGGAATAAATACTATTAAGTTAGAATAGAAAATGGGTTATCAAGGTGGTACTTTTACACTGCATAAAAAAAATAAAGGAATTTCATTGTGGAGAGTAGAGCTAGTATTTTAAACACAGATATCTATAATAAAATATAAACTTTTATATAATGTAAAATAATAAATATAAAATATAATAAACTTTTTTTTATTAAGAAAGGAAGGATAATCTGAATGGCTAAACATTCAAGTGAACTATTAATGAACTGACCTTCCTCAGCAGGTTCTGCATCAGCTACTTGTTCTAAAGCGGCTTCCATGCGCTGATAGGTATCACTAACCAGAAAGGTAGGGTAGATCTTCTCCTCAAGCAAGTGAGTTACATCCTTCTGGACATCATAGAATACTTCTGGTCCTTGATTTCCCAGGAGAAACTGCTCCATCCGCTTCAGTACAGGCTGCTCACAAGCAAACATTTCTGAGAAAGCAGAAAACTTTTCTAGTAGAAATAAAGAGTAACCGTTATGTTCTGTGCAACTTGTGCTTTGGTGCTCCATTAGCGACTTGATCTACTGGTGCAACATTAGTTCTAAATGTGACTATTACCTATAATTTGAACATTAAAAGTACATAGGTAATGCATACCTTTTCTACCGAAATTGCTGGTGAGGGATTATTAATGTATTTATAAAAAATATCTGTAGCAAGCTGATGCCAGTCACAGCGGTTTGCTTGTTTCAATTCCTCAACTGCTTCCCAACATTTCAGTAGTAATTTATCACCTGCCTGATCCAGAAATTCAGCCAAAAACTGCCTACATAGAGGATTTTCAAGCAGAGTATCTAACTGTAAGATCTGCAATAAAACAAACCGATGAAAACAAAATACTAATATTGTAAAAATAAAAGCTAAACCCCTCAGGGCTGGAATGTCCGGGGGCATTCCAGCCCTGAGGAAGACCATGATAAGATGGTCGAAATGTCGCCAACACAGCCTTTGACGCGGTGTCACCCGGACAGCCAAGATCATCCCGAATAGTCCACAAGTACACACATAACTCAAAAAATTCGTTATCTCAATTTTGTCAGAAATTAATGAAGAATGAAACAGAACAACAATGAACATGTATTACTTATAATTAAATTATTACTTTCAATACAATTCTTACAAAATACAGGTTTCTCATAAGGCAAATTGTACTATAAAGAAATTCTTTATCAGACTTAAACTCAATGACTGAAAAATTGGGACATCCTATCAGAAGGCAAATTTCATGAAAACTTGTTGAAAAGATACAGCATTTAATAGCCTTTTAAAAAGATAGAGCAACATTCTCTCTCTCACATAATCAAATTGTCAACAGCAGTTGAATCAATTTGATATTTTTTGTTATTGTCTATTGCATGTATTTTCATTTTTGACTTTCATTTAATCTTTTTCTGATATTCTCCCATGAAACAAGAAAGACATTAAAAGTTGCAACAATTAACTTACCTTTCTACCAGATAATGCAGTGGCTTCCATTGCCTCCTCCACTCCGCAGCTTGCACATCCCAACGCTGCTAACTGTTTCTCACACTGACTTTTTGCATATGTTAACTGATGAATGTAGCGCTGGACCTGCCGTCCCTTAAAATTAAAAAAAATAAAATAAAATAAAGCAAGAGGTGAATAAAAATGATTTTTAGAATTTTATCCAACCACCCTACATATTTTTGTAATGAGGGCATACCTGAAGGAAATCTCCTCTTGCAATTCCATGACCAAATACTTCTTTATTAGTAGATACTATTTTTGATTTCTTTTTAGAATGAATGGTTGAGGCATGTGTTATTTCATTCATTATACTACTTCTGTAATAGACCGAAATAATAATTATTAAATTTATTTTCAGCTGTTGTATATAGTTGCAGTACCTTTTACACAGTTATTTTTTAAACTAATATACTAGATAGCCCTGGAAGCTTAACTCATTGGTCAGCGTGCTCGCTTTCCATGACGTGACCCTAGGTTTGATTCCTGGTCAGACAAGGTTATAGTATGTGTTTTCCTTGCAATGTCCCAGTATCACTTCTTAGGTTGAGAAGACCAGAATATCAAGTGCGGAAAAGTGTTACAACGAAATTCATTATGTGTATTTACTCAATAACATACAGCGTTTCATCAAGTATGCTTGAGAAAAAATTCCATCAGAAACTAATAATAATCTTTTCCTCAATCTGGCAATGAAAATTGCCAATCTAGCATGAAATCAATTATCTAACAGTTATAAGTAAAGGCAAATGGCTTCTTTTAAGACACATATTACAGTAAAATCTGTCTAAACTGTAAGACAAGCTGGAAATTTCCCTTAAACGGAAAATTTCTTTGGCCTGTGAAGTTAAACGACATTTTACAAAGAATGAAACGGCACCGCTCCAATGCGGAAACTGAACAGTTATTCACGACCTGCAGGAAAAAAATCTTGCTATAAAACCAAATTCCTATGAATTTCATGCAATTGGCAGAGAGACGCGAGATGTTCTTAAATGAATGCATCTACAAGCTTGTATTAAATTTTCATGTGACATGTGATTTAGTCGTGGCAGCTGGACACTGAAGGAGAGGGGCTTCAACTGTAAGCGTAGAATTCCACATAGGGATTGCTTGTCTCTCAAGGCATAGACCATTGGGAAATTCCCTTTCTTCCGACACTCTGAACGTGGGAAAGTGTATGGGCATGGCTTCTATTCACAAGTCTCCCTGCTCAGTGTTGAAAATCGTAACCCCTTGACCAGATACGTATTGCTCAAGGCCATGCAAGTGTTTCTGAAAGTCATAGTACAATTGTAATGCATTAAGCATTGAAAGATTTAGCAAGCAATCCAAATACAGACAGTAAGGTGTACTCAACTTAGAAGCTGTACACAAAGACTGTTTAATATTCATTTATAGGTGATCTCTTCCATAAATATGTTATGTGTTAATGTATTTTGATAATTATAATAAAATCATGTAATTTACTACATTCAGGGCAGACACGTCAACATCACAAGTGTCATAAAATGGACAACCTTGCATAAAACAGAAATCTCCCTTTTGTGTCCTGATCGATTCTGGCTTAGATTTTACTGTAAAAAATAATTCCCTATGGTTAAAATGTATGTTTTTATTTATTTTATTTGATGTTACCTTATCTGATTCAGCACTTCTATGTCTTTAGAATCCTTTATCATTTGTATGAAATCTTCAAAACTAGCAGCATAAGTATAGGATCTTCGTCTCTGGGGTGAACTGTTTTCAGGCTGATGAACATATAATAAAATTTTCTGATTTATGTAATCAGGATCTGTTAGAGTTTCTATTGCAGGGAATATAACTGAAAATAGAAAAGTGAAAAATCATTTTTTATGCTTTTCTTACATGTATTATGATAAAACTATTAACTGATGCTCTTTAAAAATAATTGTCTATTAGATATATACATCAATACAGAGAAAAGCATTCAATGAACCATTCAAAACATCATAAAAACCCTCACCCTTCAAAAGGATATACAACCAATGATCACATCAAGAGAATAAAATCAAAGATTTGACAAATAAAATGGCATTTATCTAGAACTATCATTTCATACTAATTGCTTCTCAGCATTCATTTTTTTTTCTGTTGTTCTTGGCATTATCGTTGGTGTTGCCATTGGGGTTTGAAGCCACTGTATGTGATTGTTGAATCCCAATCGGGATAGTATGGCCATATAATCTCTGTAAAATACACCTATGGTTGCTAAGAAATACTAAGTTATCTCTTGCTTTGTGATTGACAAAGAATTGGAAACAACAATTTTCTGGAGGACAGATAGAAATTAATTGCAACTGCTTTAATAAAGAAGTAGATTATATTGTAAAAATTGATCAATAAAAAAAATATATCTACTGGTGGTGTTTTCCTAGTCAAAATGTTTAGTGCTCAAGTCTAATGTTGCGGCAGAAATTATATAATTTGAAATACTGAAACCTAGAAAAGGGTAAACCAATGTCAATGAAACAGATATGAAACAAAAAACAAAACTTTAATTTTTATTGAAGATAAAATAATTATTTTTGAGATACTATAAACAATTTTTTTTGCAGTTTTCAGTTTTTTCTGAGGTTCCAAAAATTGTTTCGTAGAAACTGTTTGGTGTATTGTTTTTAAATAATTATTGTATGCCATAGTATGCATATTCTTTTCAAACTTTTTTCCCCGAGTTTCAGAATTTTATCTTCATTATTTTTAATGGAAAAAAAAAAAAGAAAGAAAAAAACAAACAAACAAACAACAACAACAACGTGGAGTATTTCATATCTTTCCCCTTAATTTCATTTGAAGTACTAGCAGCATCGCTGTCTGTAAAAAGAATAATTTTATCAACAAGAGAATGTTGTATGATAAAACAAGTGTGAACTAATCCTAATTTCTACGGCCAAATCTCAAATTCGAGTCTATATAATTTCTGCCCAAGTAGTTTGAACTTGAACGTTTAGCTAAGTACATTTTAGTAAAGTATGCTTGTCTTAAATTAAATCTGACATTAATTTGCATCAAAATTTATGCAGATTAAATGTTCTAAAAAGTTGCAAAAGTGTCAGCACCTTGCACCTATTTCTTGTGTCAAAGCTAGAGAAAGGAAAGAAACAATGGCACACTTAGTGCAAACTTTTGTTACTGAAGCAACATTGTAGCCTGTAACAAATCCATTTTTAATGGAAATACGTGATGTTTTAGTAGGGGCAATTATATCCTTCAAAAAAGTAGCAAATCCAACTTTTAAAGGATTTCTAGAGAAATATGCAAGACAGGGCATCATGGATCCATACACATGAAGAAAAATGTATTTTCCTTATTTTCAGAAATTAGAATCAGTAGATCTTCCTCTGGTGGAGCCATTAAAAATTGTTGAAGACATTAAAGTGTCTAGAATTAATGCTTGGAGATATTGGTGAGACTGCTATGGAGAAATTACATAAAGTGTTAAACTCAAATCATGATTTAAAATTTCTCCAAAATGTGGAGAGAGAGAAGAAAAAAAGAAGAAATAGAAAAAAATAATAATTATTTGTGGTGAAAAATCAGAAAATGCAGAATTTGACGTTACACTGGCTTAGATTTTGTCTTTGAAGAACACATTAATTACGTCTTGTGGTGTAAACAGGTCATTTTCTGCATTCAAAAACATTTTTTCTGGCAAAAGAATGAATTTGACACAGAACAGTTTAGAAAAAAATATTAATTTTTCACTTTTACAAAAGGCAATGTACCTAAAAATTGAAGTAAAATAAAATGTGATTGTGCAGGTTTTGTCCATTTTCATCCCATATGGTGAGTATTTGGCTATTTGATAGTGCATGTTTGCATGCATATTTTAGCATTTGATAGTGTATGGAAATCCTGTCTCTAGTAATCATTGTTTGGCAGTACGTATGAGTGTGAATGTGCTTTTTCTGATCTCAAACAAACTGTATCAAAAATTCTAAATGGCATTGTAAGTGCTCACAGGAATAGAGCCTCAGGCTTTGCCTTACTGAACTTGCCGTGGACATTAATACATTTCTAACAGAAAAACACTGCCAACCATCACATTGATTTTTTACAATCAAAAGTGATGTAATAAACTAGTCAATTACATGTAATTCATTTTATTTCTTTAATGTCTCTGGCCTGAACTTTCCTATGTATTGATTGGCCTTCATGTAACTGAATGTTTGACCACACTGTTATAGACAAATAGACAGAAAGCACACAAATGACAAAGAGGTTTCTATTAACTGTTGTGTTATTAGGTCATCCTCAAGAAGCTTTTGAAAACTTTAGGTGCACCATGAATTCATGTGATATATTTCCTTCTCCTGCAACATTAAGAATTTAAATTGCAGAAGAATTTGATGAAGATTTTGAAGAATGGCTGAACTACACAGTACACAATGGTAGATGGAAATCCCAATAAGAATAATTACAAGTAGTATCAACACATCAAAACACAGAAAACAAGAAGGATGCTAAAATGAGATGTTATAATTACAGCAGGATTGGACATTGAGCTAAGAACTGTATAAATCAGAAAAAGTCTAACACTAAACTGCAAGTGGAAGATAATATATTTCTTTGCAAGTTTCATCTAATATGAAGGGAGAAGAGTGTCACCAAATAAAAAATAAAAACTGGAGTAATAATAACTGGTGTCTAGATTGTGGATGTACTTTATTTATGAGTAAAGACAATAAGTTCAAAAATGTAGATAAGACAATATATGGTAAACTAGCCAGCAATTCAAATAAGGAAATGGTGGGAAAGGGTTACATTTCTAATGTGAAAGGCAGATGAAAAATAATTTCTTTTCAAGACATTATTTGCTCCGAACTTATATTCTAATTTACTTTGCGAGTAAGATTATGCATAAAGGTCATAACATTGTATTCAGTAATACAAAAGCTTAAGTTTATAATAATCCTGGAGAATTATTATTGACCGCTTATGATTAATATTTATTTTACAAGCCTTAGTAGTCTCGAATCTAATAAGATTGTTGAAGAAATGAGAAAACACAGTGGTCTGGTAAAACATTTGATAGAAGAATAGCATGGTTATTTAAATTTGCATGCTGCAAAAACAGGATGCATACAAGGAATTAATATTCAAAATATTAAAGACAATTTCAAATGCAAGATTTGAACACATGGTAAAATGCCCTGATTATCATTTCCAAAGTTCTCTGAAAGGAAAGACAATAGGAGAGTTAATACATTTGGATGTGGGCTGATGCATGTTACTTTATTTGGTGGGAGCAGATATTTCTGTTCATTAATTGACAACTGCCCTAGTTGATGAGAAATAAACATCATCAAGCACAAAAATCAGGTTTTTAAAGAATTTGATAATTTTAGAGCTACCATCCATGGATACCCAACGGGGAATTAAAATTAAAAATATTCAAACGATTAATGGATCTGAATATGTTAACAAAGATTTTGAAAAAATTCTCAAGAAATATGGAATTTTGTAAAGACTAACTACTCTGTGTAATCCAGAGCAGAATAGAATTACTCCAAGAAGAACATTGATGGATAACAATAGTTGTTTATTAATCCAATCAGGGTTGCTTTGGTATTTATGGGTGGAAACCTTTAATTCTGCCAATTTCATATGAAATAGATATCTGACAAAAAGATGAAATGGAAAATCATTATATGAAATTTGTTTCAGAAAACCACATGAAGCCACTGTAGTCCTGAATCTAAGAAGATTATTGATGAAAAAAAAAAAATAACATAGTGGTCTGGTAAAACATTTCATAGAAGAAAGTCATGATCATCTAGGTTATTTAAAAGCAAACCTGTTGCTTCAAATAAATAAAAATTATGATTGAAATTCATGTTTTCATTTGTATTTATACGAATTTCTAGTTTATACTTTCAGATTAACTCTGATGATTGTTACACAATTACAAAGAACTTAAGAAGTAAAAGTAGTGATACCTAAATAACATCTTTTTTCTCAATTTTTATAAGGCAACATTGCACCTGCCATTTTATTAATAGTTTGGTGCATCTTATGTCAACAGAAATGCCAGCTGAGATCCTAACAAAAGAGGGTTGACTAAACACAAACAAGAATATTGTATTTACCCACTGGGACACTCAAGAATATTGATGCATCTTGGGGGGGAGGAGCTGAATCTTAATCGTATAGTATGACAATATAATCTCAATGAAGTACACATATGGTTGCTCAGCAATATTAAGTTATCCATTGCTTTGTGACCTCCACATACTGTACATATGTATAGCTTGTATTTTATTGCATTATAGTTACTTCAATTCCTTCGTTGAAACCTTGAAGATTTATTTTACTACATCTTTGCTAACAGTATTTAGCACTTTCATTAGTGCCTGCATGTTGGTATTACTTTGAGGTTGTGTTTCTACTGGCTTTTCAATTTTTAAACTCAGTAATTTTAGCACCACATGAACATACATGTGTCTCCATTGTTAAAAATTACAATACAATAACAAATCAATTGTTAGAAAAATCATTCAACTATAAGTCTCTGACCTAATTTATCTCCTTTGAAATGGATCTTATTTACCTTTACATATTAAGATTTCCTTTAAAAGATGTCTCACAGGAATAACTTCTAAGTATGGTTTTGGTAGTAAAAGTGTTAATGCTAATTCTGCAATACACTTCAAATAATTTAATTCAGATTCTTCATCTTCCAAATAAGATGGTTTCTCCATTTTGATCTCTTTATTCCTGAGAAACAAAGGAATAAATCTTTTAAGTTCAGAAAATAACAATTAAATATTAATAATTACAATACAATAATTTAGTATCAAATTTAATTTGCCTAATATCAATAAAAAGGCATAACATTAATGAATATGAATTATTGTTGTATTTAAATATTATATCTTTTTCTACTACTAATAGGATAAAAAATCTACTTACTTGGAACTACGTGATAATCGTATTCGTTCAAAGTGCAATGTCACTTTTGTTATCATTTTATCAGCTAACAAATTCACTAAATCAATGCGTGTCAAACGCTCTTGAAGATTCTGCACCAATTTCCAAACATCTTCCCTGGCAGAAAAGATAAGTATACTTTTCTACATTTTCCTATTAATGTTTTTCACTTTTGTACATAGACATACAGTAACACTGAGAAAAAGCAACATAACTTACTTCCTGGATCAAAATTTTTTTTTTTTGTACTACAATGAAACCTACTTCTTGAAACATATCTTCCAATGTCATATTTTGTAATAACATTCCAAAAACTATTCAAGTCCACAGAAATTTACCTCTCATAATTTCTCCACGAGTATGTAATGACTAACAGGTAAATAATCAAGCATGAAAAATGGTACAAGATGTAAATACTATTTATATTGCAGAATACACAAAATTACTTCACAGATTAAATGCGGTAACAACAGTTGGTGACAGTTACACTACACAGTGAAAAGTGCAATATCCTAAAAGAAGAGAAAACGAAAGTTTTCTGGCACAAACAAATATTTAATACAAGGATTTTCAATGGATTTTATGAGTGATGATTACTGTCTTAATTGTACTGAGTGTTTCAGAAGACTCGTGGTTCAAATTTCATGTATTCTACACAAGTATCCAATTTCATAAGCAATCAGGTGGAGAAGGAAGAGAAAAACTGATAACTGATAATTTGGAACAGAACATCATAAAATCAATATTCCTGTACATAATTTTTAGGATATTATTATTATTATTATTATTTTTTTTTAACCATGATTTAGTAATTTATTTTCATCAGTATATTTCATATTTAATTTCTTCTAAGCACTTCTATATTTTCATGTCATTTTTGCCACTAAGAACACTTCAGTCAAATATTGTGTATAAAATTTCAAGGACTGGATAACTCAGACATTTTCTATTTGAGATTTATCAGAAAGTGGGAGTCAAGTTCTAGCATTATAGGAGTGAATTCATTGTCACGAAGTGGCAAGCATTCACTGGGATCCACGCCAGAGACCTTTTATTACACACAATCCATTTTGTTTATCTACTGATACTACTGATGAGAGGCCTTGAAGATTGTGGTCTGGATACAAATTGAGACGTGGAACTTTGACTTTATATGGACTGCAATAATCTTATTTTTATGGATCTAAAACTCAAAACTCTTTCTTTCAGTTATGTAGGTGTATCAGAGTCAGCAAAGTAAATTTTTTTTTCCAGGGAATGGAGTAAATATGAAGAGGGAATGTATTACATATATTATTACTTAACAGGTATGTATTTTTTATTAGCATGAATTTCTCACCTTCATACTTTTGCTAATTTTATATTAATAATAAATTGCAACTATTTTACTAAAATCTAACAGTCTAATACACAAATTTGCTTCTTATTAATAAAATAATTTATACCAACTTTGTTTCTAATGCTTCTATTTATTCATGAATGATATACAAAAGAGACAAGAAATTTTAACAATTTTACAGCATTTTAGATCTTAAAAAAGGTTTCAATGACAGATTGCTGAATTAGATCTATTCATTTCTATTCTGTACATATCTTGCCAATCAAAAAAAATATTAACTATTTTTTTTAATATTTTTATTCATTATTTTTAATTTTGATACATTAGCACTTCCCTTCCCTTACAGTGATTGTCAACCCTGGGTGGGGTGTGAGCTAGAAGACAAGGTAACATGAATTAAGTTATACATATTTAAATTAAAGAGAGAGAGAGAGAGAGAAAAGGAAAAAGGCAAGATGAACTCAAGAAATTAATTGAATGGGGAAATATTAATAGCATGTTATTATGATGCCCAGTAACTGGAGGAATATTAACATAAAAATGAAAAATATTACATATGTCTGTATGAGAATATTCAAAGGAAAAACATACCTGTACACGGAAAGTCTAAAAAGGTTAGCAGAAACAAAAGCTGAAGAGGAAATATAAGACCTAAAGAGGAATATGACACTAACCACACTCACTTCATTGTAAGCAGGATTTCTTCTGAACTCAGACCATTGTCATTTAACCAATCTCCTATTGCCTCCTGTAATGTTAAGTCAATTAACTGCTGCACGGCATCATCTAACATGCGTCCAAATACAACAGGCAGTCGTTTGGGTTTGGTAGGTTTTGGCTCCAACTCCTGAAGACATAAAAGACCTTACATTTGGAAAATGAATCTATAATTATTATTGCCTAAACTGCCATTATAGAAACTCTGTTCATGATGATGAAAGCTCCAACCATGAGATTCCAACTGAATTATCAGAAATGAAGGTTCTCAACTGTGACATCTTATAAGTTTTCAAACTGAGACTGATTTTGTAAAATGGTCATCTCAATTTTGCTGAACTAAATGAATATTGACTTGGTCTATAAATAGTAAATAGTTCTGCGAATCTTAGTAGAAGGGAAAATCCTCAGTCCCCGAACAGACCAGGAAATGTGAAAAGTAAAAGAGTATATAAAGCTAATGTTGGTGAAATGCAACAAAAAAACAAGTTAAATGTTAAACAATATAAATTCCAAAATGTGTCTACGGTCTGCTTCATTCTGATACTTTTGACACCTTCCTTAGAGCTGGTATGAATTTTGGATTCAGATTTAATGCTAATTAAAAGGTTAAGTTTCTAATAAAAAATAAATTGCACACCATTAAATCCAAAATCCATTTTATTTTTCAAAATCAAACTAAAATACCCCTCAGAAAAACTATTACATCAGATTTCAATAGTTATACCAGATTGTTGGATAAGGTACCCATCTGTTTTACATTTTGGTAGATTTTTTTAAGCACGGAAAAGAACCTTTGGTTGCTTGTCAGGATACAACTTACTGTTAGATACTTTTTCATAACCTCCAAATTTGGAGGAGGCCGCCTTGTGGAAGCTTGCCTGCGAGTGTTGGAAGCTTCTTTGATATGTGAAGCAATAAAAATATTGATTCCAGCTAACAAAGCCACCAGCATTAACACAGTAAACAAAAACAAAAATAGCCATTCAGGACGAAAAGCCACAGCCAGTAGCAACACGGCCAGTGACGGGAGCAAGTACATATACCGCATACTGCCTTCTTTTATGTCATAAAATAAGACTGAATAAAATACTGCAAGTCGGAATTCTGCAACGTCGATTGAAACGCCATTCCTCACTGCGTAGGTTCACAAGCCGTCAGCAGCTAATTTTTGCAGATTTGTCATTATCCATCATTTTCATTTGCCAGCAAAAAAATTCAAGGGCGTTCATACACAGAAACGTCAAAAGCCACAAACGTCACATATCACATTGGACGCACAAATGCTTCAAACATCAACAGAAAACAGTACTCCATTATTTTTACATTTTACTACACCTGCACCAAACCCATCACCGCTCATATGGAACACTCCAAACCTTTGCTACTCCATACACCTGGCCTATCGACCACCCCTTTTGCTATTCCCGCTTTACCCCGCCGCAGATCCGGAGCGTCCTCATCCCACTCCCCCCACCTCTAAACCCAAGTTCGTTGACAGGTCACTCGACCACCGAACGAGCCATCGAAATTGATCGAAATTAGTCTATTTGCTTGTCTTTGATGTTGCAATGTACTGGCAATGTAGGTTAGATTGACTAGTTATATTTTATTTCTCATTGATGGTTATGAGTATTTGAGCGGAAATTCACCAACGATCACCGCGATATTTGGGTGGGCACTTAAAAAACAGCCTACACTGTGTAGTACACAGTGGATTTGTAGAGGCAGTTTTGAAAGCCGGTTGACAGCAGTGCTAAGATTTTGATCGTAGTTAAATATCAATGAATCGTGTATTGAAGTTGGTTTCTGTGATCTGCGAGACCATTCAAATAAGCTGCTGCTCAGAAATAGAAGATATGTCATTTTGACAGTTTAATGATGGGCAACAATAAATGTTTTATAGTGTAGATCGGAGGTGCAGACCAGTCCAATAATATATTTATTAATATATACTTATATGTACGTCGTATTACTATTTCCTGTTGTATACATTATGTGGATGACGTTTGTGCTATCGCGCATATATCGAGTGAAAGTTCAAAATCATCGTGTCATGTACGAGCTGTAAGTTTGCGGTGTGTCGTCAATATAGCTGCTTCTGAGAAGTTCCAGTTTATATTCTGGCTGTATAATCACAACTTGGAGAGGAAGTAGTTGGGGCGTGTGAAAAATGTAATTATTTAACGAAGTACAGCCAAGCTGTGAAGGTAAGTTGACTCGTTTGTGCGAGCGTCTGTAAATGCTTTCGTATTACGTCATAGTATAACTTTTCGCAGAAATGTGTCACATCGAATATTTTTTGCTTCAATTTTAAAATTTTGTTGTCAACTTGCTAATCTGGCTATATTTGATAAATATGAGTTACACTTTTGATTATTCACCTTCTCTTTTAATTATTTACAGAATCAATAGAGATGCTTGTGGAAGAAAGTACATCAAATCAGCTACCTGTGGCTCTGGAAGAATTGATCTTATCTCTTAAACAAAACAGTACATGTGCTGTACGTGATTTGAATAAGCATGATCTAATTGTGTGTGTTCTCTGTGCTTTGATGAAAGAGTGTGATCTACAGCCTCTTCTCACACCACAAGCTGCTGATACAAAGAAAACTTCAAATGAAACGGATGTCCTTCCTGTTCGGAGCTTACCTAATATCTGGAAAAATAACAGTACTCACCACTACAACATTTCTTTTGTCTTGGGTCACTTCCTTAAAAATAGGTTTCGATTTATTGGTATTCCATCTAAAGATTCCTTAATAGTAAATGTTATTATATGTGGTCTTCCACAGCAATGTTACTCTATGAGTATTGTGTGTGATGATTATGTTCGAATTAAAGATAAAGGCTGGGATTCTGTTGCATCCATCTTCTTCAATTTGAGAGATTTATCTGTGAAGTTCAAGAACTCAATTGCTCACCCGGTCAGATCTGCAGTCCTAAATGAAGAAGGTATTCTCAATGCTTCTCTTTTGGGTATTCCATACGAAATACAATTGAAAATTCTTGGATATTTAAATATTAAAGAGCTTGCTCAGATAGCTCAGACATGTCAGTATTTCAGCTATCTGTCAAAAGACCAGAGAATATGGAAGGATATAGCTCGCACTGTGATGACTAAAAGTGAAATAGAGACGATTGAGTGGAGTGGATTAGGAGAGAGAAGTATTGACTGGAAGAAAGAATGCCGAGAAGCTCTGAGAAGAAGATGCAAATTCTTTCATATCCGTAAAATTCGCAGATGTGTACTAAAGTCATAAATGTTTCTATGTTGAAATAAAATGTGAAAGCAGTTAATCAAATGGTGTTGGTTTTCTTATTTAGTCTGATCTTTCCTTAATAGAATTTTGACCACTTCTCTAGAGATGAATTTTTCTCAACAGGCATTTCAAGAAATGGAAGGGTACTTTACAGATACATTCACATTTCCACCCATGATTTTATTTTTACAAGCAAAACGGTACATACACAATTTCATCAGTATTAACTAGGATTCGTTCAGCATTTTCTTAATAATTTTAGTACTATTGTAAAATATTCAATTATCTATGCACAAAATTACACATACTGAAGTTTCTGAAATAAAATGTAGAAGTATATTAAATGTTAAATTATCGATTTACAATGATTTTGTTTTTTCACCACTTTTACAACTGACACAACAATTTTTCAGAGATTAATATTAGATTGAACAATATTAAAATAGAATAGAGGATGGACGTTTGTACCTTAATATTAAACCTTGTTATTTTATAATGTACCTGAAACAAATACAACATATTTGATTTCAAGCTTCAAATGTATTTTACAAAATAAATTTAAATTTAACACAAAAAAATCAATGGAATATGTATAGACATGGTATTACAAGATAATTGTGTACAATCTCTCCAAAGAAATAACAAATGGAAGGTTAGGAGAGCGTAGGCTTCCGCAGCCGAGTCCATTGTTGCTTGGCTGTCTGGGAGATGCCGCGTCCATAGAGATGATGCATAGGTGCCAACGTTTTGGCCACCATTCTGCAACCTTCCTCAGAGTGACATGCCATTTCAGCCAAAATGTTGGTATTTGTGCCTAGAATGCGTGATCTCTCGGACAGCCAAGCAGCTACAAAGGGAAGTTTATCTTGAAAATATACCAGCACCTAAGTATTAAAAACAATTGGAAGTAAGTAAAATAAAAACTTTGACTACTAAACATTTCACTGGAAAACTCAAATTCAACTTCAAACTAAAACTTCATCAGATTTGAAATATATTTAAATTTCTACAAGAATTACATGCTGGCTCACAGGCAAAGAAATAAATGCTAACTCTTTCAGATGCTCACAACAGAGACACGGAAATGTTAAGAAATCGCAGAAAGATCACAATGACATTTTGTAAACCCAAAGGATTACAATTAAAAGGTTTTAAGTAAATACAGGTATCTCATGTTTACTATTTGAACTATATAACAGTAATTTACACCATTCACTTAACTGAAAATGAATTGTAAGTGAAAGAATGGAATGAAACCAAACACGAAATTTAATTTTGTTCTAAAAAATGTAATTAGTTCTCTCTTTTCTAATCGCCTAAAGAAACACAACCACTGGTGTAACTGAATTAAATTCAAACTATTTCCCAATAAATTCCATCCTTGATGAAATTCTTTGTATTAGCCTAAAGCCTTATCAAAAAAAGTTCTGCACTAAATATACCTCCATGAGTTTCATTCGCTTTCTGAAGAATCAGATTCAGCATCAGCTTCTTCAAGCCATTTTATAAGAGGCTGCACCTAAAAAGAAGTGCAAAACTTCCCCATTAGATTCTTATACATCAAAATGCAATTTTTAACATTAAGATATAAACACATCAAATACATGATTTCTAGATATAATTATGTGTAAAACGTGAAGATTTGATTTTGGAAGAAAAAAATTTAAAGTAAGCAATAACATATAGCATGGTAAAACAACCTTCAGGCACTAATGTTTGATAGGTACAAATTCTGATGCAGTTGAAGATTTTGGAAACCTGTCTGAACACAACTGCAAGATGAGATTTCTACCAATCAGGGGTAAATGTGACATGTAGAACTTCCATTTACAAGATTTCCCAACACATATGCATTGGCCAAAAGTGATCACCTTTGACCTCTTGCATATTCTAGAAGTTAGTAACCCTTATTTGGAGTTTGTTCCAGGAGGCAATAAAAAAAAATTGATCTTTTCCATTTTTCAAAATTCCAGAAGTTTTCATGAAAAATCAGTCCTGCACCATTTTCTTGAGTGAATATTGCTCTATTTGAAAAAGAAGGAAAGAAAGAAAAGAAAAAAAAGAAAAAAAAAAGAAACAAAGAAAGAAGAAAAAAAAGGTGTGTGGGGGGGGGGGGGGCTTCAACAGCACATACTTTTGCATTATTTCTGACTGCTATATTATACTATTATATAAACATGCAAAAGGGTTTTCATCCAATAAAAATTATTTTCTGCACTGAAACTCAAACTCATGCCTTCCGAGTTAACATGCCATCAGCCATACCACTACATCACAAAGCGCTGAGAGGTTCGAACTTGGCTTGATGTTTAAAAATTTAATTGTCTCAATCCAATATTTCCCACATGCAATTTTTGCAATTTTCGAAAATACAGACAGTTCATATATTTTTTTGAAAATACAGAGAGTTCGTATATATTTCAGTGTCATATTTTTTTACCAGCCGTTGAAAATTAAATGAAAAAATCTGGAGTGATTTTTGAGAATTTAATTTTTAGAAACTGCATCAATTTCAGACAAATTACTAGTTGTTTCTTTTAAGAAAATTGTACATGATTTTTTTAGAGCTGAATTTTTACAATTTTTGAAAATATAGTGAGTTTACAGAAAATGGGATTAGCACCACATTTTTTACTGCCCTTGATAAATATGAAATGAAATTTAAAGAAAAAAATTGGAGCGTTTTTTGAGAATAAATTGCCTATTTTTTGTGCAAAATTACTTGACAATTGCTCAAATTTTCAAAAAATGAACATGTCCTTATTTTAATATGTCTTTAAAGAACAGATTTCTTTACCCAAAAAAATCTTCAATGCTACAGTTGTAGGAAGTTGAACAAAAAAATTGCACTTTTGCAATTTCCAAAAAATCTGGGATTTAAACGAACATGCGAAATGCATCTTAAGAGTCCTTTACGCTATCAAGGACAAAGTTTAATCAAAAATTTTGGTGCAATTTTTAAGAAAATTCTGAAAATATTTTAGAGGCTTCACATAAAGTACTCTCAAAAATCAAAATATCTATTTGAAACTGCCAAAGCCTCAAGTTCATTCACATTGATCAGGAAATATCTATTTTGGACAAAACTGGCTGAACGATTTAGGCGCTAGCATAGACTAGAGACAAATATTTAGCCTTAGTTGATTTTTCAGTATCAAGGACCCACAAAACAAGAATTCTGGTGACACCACATACTGTTGGATCTAATATACTACATATAGGAATAGGATTTATCCACTTTTTCATGACCAGGGCCTGGCAATAAGTTTTTCTGTCAAAAATTCACCATTTTCGCACAATTAACTTTTTCTTCTTCCAAAGTGGATTCATTTTAGAGCAAATGATTATTCTATAGCCTTCATGAAACGTATCCCTGATTAAAAGGGCTTTGAAAATATATTGTTAACATTTTTAAAAAAATTGTCTTTATTTCACTGAAGGTTACACACAAACCAGAAACATTTTCAAAAAATAATAAATGTGACATTGTATGAAATTGAATTATGAAGAACAGATTTCGTTAAGGAAATCTTCTTTCGATGATGTAGTTGTAGGAAGAGGTCAACATACTTTTTTTTCCCCCCAAAGTTTAGCGGGTTTATTGAAATTTGGACCATCTGACTGAAAATTGCATCAATTTCATAAGTATATAGTACTTTGTTCAATGTAAGCAATCGATTAAAGCAAAAAATGTAAAGAAAAACTTTGGAGTCATTAAAAAAAAACTTGATTGTTGTAGCGGCTTGATGAGCAGTACCCCCAAAATGAAAGAGTTGTTTTAAATTCAAGTGCCTGAGACATCACCCAGATCAATCAGGGAATATCCATTTTGGTGAAAATTCTGTACGTGGATTAGGTGCAAGTGTTAATAAAGACGTAAAAAGAAAACAATCAAAGGCCCCCAAAGGAAGAATTATTCACAAAAGAAAAAGTTGAATTTGAAAGTATGTCAAGAAAAATACTGTCTGAAATAAACTGAATGAAAATTGGAAATAAAAACAAAATTATGATGTTTTTTCCTTATACTATCTTGATAGGTAGCTTGATTTTACATTTATTTACAGTGAAACTTCTATACAATGTTCCTCCATATAATGTTTTCCTCTATGTTATATCAATTTTTTCTGGTCCCAAAAAAGCCTGTATACACAGCCTTCCTCTTTATAATGTTTTCCTCTATACAGAGTTCAGAATTCATGGACCCTTAAAAAACATTATATAGAGGTTTCACTGTATTCTTACATGAGTTGTACAAGAAATATATACAAGAAATAGAAAAAGTTATACAAGAAATTGATGAACAAACCTTATCATTATTGAAAGAAGAAAGTTACAAAGTTTGAGCCATTAAATACAAAAACTACAAAATATAAGAAAGACACAAAAACAAGTCATTAAAAAATACAGAAAAATAAAAACCAGTGTGTTGCTTTTCTTTATAGAAAAGCACCAAAAAATAAATTAAAAAAAAATTTAAAAAATTTTAAAAATCTAAAAATATTAGATTTTATATTTAAAATTATTGTACGTACTTCCTTTCTTATGGCTGTAGCTGTAGGAGATGCTTCATCGGCTGTATTATACCACTCCATTATGGCATCTTCTTCTAAAATGTCATTTCCATACAATATATGAAGTAGCTTTGGGAGTGAATCCCACAATTCTGATTTTCCTCCAATGGTATCCTTGAACATAACAAAGTAATATGAAACAAAGTTCTTAAAATTCTAGAATAATTTATTAGCATTCTAACATTATCCCGTCAAGATTTTCCATAACATAATATTGCTCAACAACACTTATAATATACTTCATAGCAAATGTCAGAAATATTGAAACATTTTCTCTTTTTGACGATTCTATTGACCTTTAATTCCTAACCACTGCTGAAAACAAACTGCATGATATTCTTCTTTTGGGTTCTGACTTATTAGCAATTAGCTTAAATCTGTCTCGTATTATTTTAGGATTTGAAAACTCTAATCCTGCCTACTTATTCGAATTACAAATCTATGCGTTATTACAACCATTCTCTTGTAATTTTTTCTCCTAAAATCTGAGGGAATTGGCATATTTTTCCCATTAAATAAGTGAAATGTCTGTTCAAATGTAACAATTTTTATGACAGCAGATTTTTTCTTCATGAAATGAAAAATTAACAACATTATCGGTCACAACAGTGCATTTCATTGGCTAAACTGCTTTAAAAAATATGTTATAATTCCAATTGTGCTTTATGGGCCTAATTAACAGTGTATAGGAAGGGGAAAAGAAAAAAAAAATTAAAAATAAAAATAGTCCTTTTAATTCAGGTATCTGAAAAGGGCCCCTCTTGTTCAGATCCTGTTCACTTTCTCCAGAAGAGAATTTTTGCAAAGACAACATAGGCAACTGCCTAGTGACAAATGTTTAAGAGATGCTCGTATTGGCACAATTGTTTTTTAATGTGTGGCAAAATATAAAATTAAAATATCAAACAAATGGTAAAAATATATTTTAACTTTAGGGACATTATTATTATTATTATTATTATTATTATTATACTAATGACTAGTGGTGCTAGAGTCATGGTAATTCTCACATGTAAGATCATTCACAAAGTTACGTGATCTTCTGATGTATTACTATGAATGAATTTTGATTGCTTGATCAATAATTTCATGAGGTAGAAAGCAAGAAGAACACTTAAGTTATAGATACCATGAGGGAGGTCAAATAATTTAATAATTTTACTTTCATGAATATATTGTATGTGAAGATCTATTTAAAATTTGTAAATCACTCTAAGACTAAGTTTTCCAATATTCTCCAAATTAAAATTAATGAAAAATATTCAATAACTTACATTTTATGTTTTATACATTGTGCATTAGAAATATTATTAACACACTTTAACTGGAGGTGGGGTGACAGTTTTAGTCTTTCCTAGGGCAGCAAACAGGCTAAATTCACCCAAGTTTCTCAAACATACTTCATTAAAAAAGAATGAGTTATGTAAAGCTGTAGAGAAAGAAATTTTTTGATAGAAAAATACATTTTGTGGGTCCTTAATACTGAAAAAGTGGACTTTTCTTGCTCCTGTAGGTAGTAAATTACTTCCTCAAATATGTAATGTAGTCTGAATCCAATTTTTACGATTAGTTCAGGCATAATTTTTAGCTTGAATGAAAAAGCAATAAAGACAACTTTCACCATCACTTGCCAATGGCTCAGACAGGTGATACCCACACTACAGCTGAGAAACCGATAAATACATTACATTCTTACATTATCAGTTACAACTTGACCCAAGAATATAAGAGACATACCATGCTTTTTGTTGCTGAAAATATAAACGAATAGTTATTAATGTCACAAGTCCTCTAAAATAGTCTTTAAGGATGAGGCCAAAAAGTTAGTCTTTAATTATTAAGTATTAACTTAAAAATAGTCTTTCAGTTGTGAGGCAGAGTAATATCAGAGCCAAGTAGTTAACCTTCCAGCTAAGTTCTTGATGACTAATAGAGGACATGTTAAATACAATGCTTTCGTTAATTCTAGTTTTGTCACTTATTCAAAATAAATATATATTCCTTTCATGGAGTTAAGAATTGTTATTATTCTCGCAGTTCTGTCGCAAGGGACGTTGGTACAAGGTCTTGATACAGTTTTTAACTAACAATCAAAGGGGAAAGAAGGACCAAAATGACAAAAATTCCAGAATTGGTTTCTTCTAATACTAATGAAGATATAAATGTCATGGCTTCAAGTGGCATTATATTTAGTGAAAAGTTAAAAAATTATTACTTTAATATATATGTTCAAAATAGCTGTAAAAATAAATCTTGGTTATATTTATTCCCAAAAATTGTATTTTGTGGCAACGACATATTTATCCAAAGATTTAGGAACACTAGTAATATTTAAATCCAAAAGTCCACTAAACTATTTTCAATCGACTCTTGAGCATTTTAAGGACTGTTGCTATGGATGCAATCTTAATTCCTTGTGTGGATGGTTGGTTGCCATGGAGCTAAGTGCATGTTTGTCTGCTGGGTGCTTAAATTGAAGTTTTCAATCAGAAAATAAGTTCTGTGAATGATTATGATTTTTATCATAATTCTAGAGGGCACACCGATCGCTCAAACATGGTCTTTTTTTGGTAATTTTTTGACATTTGGTCTCGTAGAACACAATACATGCATAAGAAAAGTCTGAATGTTTTTTGTTTTTCCCACATTGACACCAAATAATCCTTGTACAAATATATAATTTTTTGGATGACCTAAGTGTTGTTTAAACATCTATAGTCTGGCTAACTAGTGGTGCTACAGAATGGCACAGACTTTCCCGTATTAGTTTTCTATTTCCTTGAGTCTTTGCTAGCTATATTGAATTGCCACATATTTTTTTGTTGCCAGCTGTCATTATCACCGCCAAAAATACATTTTTTTTTTGTATACCAACATTATAAACAACCCTTTTCCATTACCAAAATCATTCATAATATGGCATATTATTGCACGAATCATTACATCATTGCTATTTCTGCACGAAATATGAACCATCAATGCCGTAATAGTCACGGCCCCTATATATTATCCAGTTATGGAGTTCAAAGAAGGCCGTGGTACCATATAAATAGATTGCAGTGTTTGCAGTAAAACCAAATATGTTATGAAAAAACTTACTTTTAAAAACTGATTTATTAATTTATTACTCCTTTAACACATTGACTGCCACGTGGCACCATGTGGTACCACACAGCATGTGTGGTACATCCTAAACAAAACATATAAGCAAGATTTTTCATTCACAATGCCACATGTTGGTTTAGCCGTGATCGCTAAGTCATTGTACATTCCTGGCCAGAGTGTACACATGACTTGGGCCAGTTCGAATCTTCAGGCTATAAGCCTGTGGTTAAGTCGGAGGGAGAGGCCGATGTAAAACAAACGGTGGTTGGTCCGCATCGAAGTTGACGGGGTTTATGCAGCTAAGTTTCAACGGTTTTGCTTCTTCTTATGGAAAAAAATACTCAATAACCACTGTTTGGCGCATTAGGAGCACTCTAGTAGTATAATTTAGCAACATAACAATTGAATAGCACCAAAAGTGGCAAAAACATGCTACCAGAGGTCAGCAACGGCTCCTGTGAGGGCACGAATGCGACAACAATGGGCGAGCGCTATGCGAACAGAATCATTCTGGGTAGTAATGGGAATGGGCAGTGGGTATTTTTTCAAAATATTGACTTGCATTACACTTATATTATGTGGAAAAGTAGTGAACCATCTACCTATATAGCCTTGGCAATCAACGTGTTAAAATTGTATTTTGTTTTTATTTGGTAATATAACAAGAACAACAAAAACATCAAATTAATTCTTGTGAACATATACATTAATTGTACAATTTGATAAATTGGTCAATGATACTCCAGAATATGCATTTATATCTAAAATGCTTGCTTTTTCTTTGCTTTCTTGTTAGCTATTTGAATCCTGATTCTCCGATGTATGACTCGGGTACAATTGTAGACCGCCATCCTCCATGACGTTTAAGTGTAGTGATATCACCACCATTATCTGTGAGAAACGTTGCAGTTGTTCTCCTAAACAAATGACAAGAGTACTTTTATGCATTTGGTAATTTTAAAAAATTTGCAATATTTTTTGGTATTTTCGGAAATGTATTGATACCCATTGGATTGCAGCTGCATTTGCCATGATTGTAAAACAAAAAAAAGTTTATTGTGTTTAAGAAATGAGGGCCTTAAGGAAATGTATTTTTACAGATTTCAACATAATTAAATTCTTCACTGGATACGATAGTAAATATTCTGGGCTTGTCATTTTTTGTCACTTTAATGTTCACTATCAAAACAGAACCTTCCTCTTTCACATCGTTGATGCACAAATTGTACAATTCGACACGTCTACAAGCACAAAATATGCCAAAAATAGAAACAACCTGAAAATCATACCAGTTATTAATACACTACATCAGTTAATAAATAAAACTTTACTATTATTGGCACTTCCATTATTATACCTTCATTAAAAGAAAAGTTTCATCATCAGCTTTTGTAAGAAATGTGTTTACATCTTGTTGGAAAAATACCATTGCCTTTACAGGTTGATATCCCACATTTGCTTGTTTCATAAGTAAACTAGCTTTATGAAAAGTTCCAATATCAATATTGTCTTTGATCTTTAGCATTGCCTTTAATTTGGAATACATGCACCAGAGTGTCGACGCTTTACATGCTGTGGACTTAATGAAAGAACAACAGCTTCACATAATAAATTTTCATCCATCCACTTCCTAAACTTTAAGTACTCTTTCTCATAAAGTTTGCAACACTTTTTTGGTATCATAGCATTTTCTGCTTTTGCAGCTTCTTCCACAATTTCTCAGGGCAAATCCATTAAATCACGACTTTCAAACTAATTGCCATTTGTAAACAAATTAGTTGCTTAGGTAGCATTCATGACGTCAAGACATGAATTAGAGAACTACTACAAATACGAATTACAACTTAACTAACCAAATTAATTTCACTTCCTTAAATCCTTATAATACAGTTATACAAATTTAGTGTATGCAACTCATTTATAATGTTACTTTTTTGCATTCATAAGAATATATTACTGAACTCACTCCTTAACTTGTTTGTTCCATAATGTCTTCTTATTCGTGCCAAAAAAAACAAAAAAAACACACACCAACAACAACACATTATAAACTAATTGCATAACACACCGTTGTCATTTTCTTAATTTTTTGGTTTCCTATGGGTAGAACGGGAATATTAATTTTAGAATATTAAAGAACACAAAAACATAGTCATAAATGGCAATTTTCTTTTAAAAATTGCGTTTTAGTGCTACTAAAAATGCAAAATTTGAAGCTGGTTTTCACAGAAATTTTTTGAGTTTTCAAAATACTTTATTTGAATTTATTTCAAGCACGTACACTCACAAATATAATAATCTTTACAAATTGCTGGTAATGTGCATATTAAAGATGTGAGAGATCTTTCAAAAAAATTACTATTATGTGATTTTTGAAAGAAAAAAAAAAGAAAGAAAAAACCTCAAAATAAAATTTATGCCATACTAAAAAGTGTAATTAGCACTATCCGTTACAAAAGTTTGAAGAAAAAATTTGCAGCCATATGTGCGAAAATGGTGTTTGAGCACTTCTGAAAATGCGGAATTTTGAGCTACTTTTCACAGAAAATGGTTGTGTTTTCAAGAAACTTTACTTGACATTATTTAAGGCACATGTACTCATAAATATAATAACGTGAAAAAATCGCTGCTAATGTAAATATTATCAATGTGAGAAACGTGAAAAGATTTAAATTTTTGTAATTTTTGAAAAAAACAAACGAATAGAGCAATATGGCTTTCATGTCACTTGATAGAGTACATTTACCACTATCCCTACCAAAAGTTTGAAGAAAAAATTTGGAGCCGTTTTTGAGAAAATCTTGTTTTTGTAATTTTTTAAAATTGAACATATTGCACGTAATATTGCACGAAAACTACTAAAATTTTGAAAAGCATTTACATGACCTTTATGAAAGAACTCAATATGCAGAACACATTTTATTTGAAGAAAAATCTCTATCTTCAATTTTGTAGTCCCAGAAAGACACCGAAAAAATTTTAAACTTTTGCAATTTTCAAAATTTCAGAGTTATCCGTGAATATCTGACCTGTCACCTTCATAAGTGTATTTTACTCTATTCTTACAAGAAATTTTAAGAAAAAATTTGGAGCCGTGTGTAAAGTGCCCCAAATTTTACAGAATATTTTTCAAAATC
Source organism: Acheta domesticus (assembly GCA_031308135.1). NCBI lineage: Eukaryota > Metazoa > Arthropoda > Insecta > Orthoptera > Gryllidae > Acheta > Acheta domesticus. The sequence goes on from JAHLJT010008756.1 coordinate 3,757,113, forward strand.
TCAAAGCTTCGACTAGAACCAGTTCGACAGAGGAATATCCATTTTTGAAGAAATCGTACTTATGGTTTAGGTGCTAGCAGTGTTCACAGACAGACGGACAGACAGACAGATGGAAGTTTTCCTTCCAATTGTTTTTTCGGTACCAAGAACCCACAAAAGAGGGGTTCTGGCTACACCACGTGTTAGGGGATTTTTCTTTCTTAATTTAGCAACTGGTTTTATCCACTTTTTCATTATCATGGCCCGGCAATGAATTTTCTCCGCCGAAAATTCGCCATTTTTTTCAATAACTTTCCCTATACTACATATATCACTCCGTGTATACGTATGTATATGGGAAAGTAAAAAGGACCATTTTCCCCAATGTTCATGATTTTCTGACCCTTTTCCTCCTTGTCTCACCTATCTTTACCTTGCACTTTCTCTCTTTGCACACTTCCCCCACCGCAATCTATTATCCCTTTGCTAATTTTTATAACAGTGTAGAGATAAGATACCTAATAAAATAACAAAATACCTCAATAGCTTGAAGACAATCTTTCTGAGCTTCATCATTCCTTATGTATTTCTTCAAAATTGGCATAAAATATGCCAGTCCTTTCTTAATCTCTGCAAAACTTGTGGAGCTAGACGGCAAACTTAACAAAGCTCTGACTACATTGTAATTGACTTCTTGAACAGTGACATTATAAGCATAACGTGATGAATTAATTTCCAAAATTAAATGGTCACAATCCAATTTATCTTCAATTCCTCTAGACAAAGAATCTAGAACTTCATTGAAAAACACTGTAGAAAAAAAGAAAAAGAAAATTAAACCTTCCGTTCCACATTTAAGCTTAAACCAAAACTAGTATTTCTACAAAGGGGCAACACAATTTGAAAGGCTTTATTAAGATAGAGTTAAAAAGCTTACAGTTCACATCATCAGGCACTGGAGAAGCCCTGTAGGACATATCATTGCTACCAGTCAAATCATCATCACTTTCTTCCTCACTCTCCCCTTGAGAATCAAGAATAAGGCCGGAAGGATGACAAATCTTTGTCTCTTCCTCTGAATCTGAGTCCTCAGTTATGCAAGTGTACATGAAAGCTTTTTCACCAATTTTGACTATTTTGCGATCTGGGAAAAGAAAAGGGCTGGTTTATTGGTAGTATATTACAGTTAATAATATGATGAAATTCAAATTGAATTTTATCATTTCACAATAAACTTTATTAACGCTTTTGATTCAAATGTGAAAAGGAAAGAGTTAATTGTTTTTTACTTTATATGAATGTTGCTTTGCTTTAGTTGGAATTAGAGCCGTCAGTAAAAGTGTTTGTATTGGCCTAAGCTGAAAAAGAAAGTTTCATATCACAGACAACTTACAATCAAAAAAATCTAACTTTACAGTTGAATGCACAAAAAATTTAAAATATTGAATATCAAAATATTGTGAGTCTTTTTATCACAGGTTCTTTGTTATTCACAATGTCAGATCATGCGTCATGATCTTACATTCTGTCACCATATCCTTGATCTACTTACCAGATATTTTTTCATTTCCATCATCATCTTTCAAAACACCAGTGCTGGCAACCAAAAAAGCATTTTTTATATCTTTATTTGCATCAAGAACTGTTTCTGGACCTACAATACAGCCTTGACCAAGTTTACAGCCATTCTTTAACACTGTTCCACTTGCCACCACAGAAAACTCCACACGGCAGTTATCTTCCAGCACAACATTATCCCATAAATAGGAATTTGATACAATTACATTTTTGCCTATAACGCAATTTCTTCCTATAACAGAAGATGTAATGTATGTGTTCTCCCCAATAACAGTGTCTTCTGCAAGAACTACATCTTCTTCAAGGACACAACCTCTGAAAAAATGACAACAAATTTAATACCGAAGTGAATGAGATTTAATTACAACAAACAGAACACAATGCTGCAATTGCAACATGTTTTGCAATTTAAAAAAAATTAAAATGTTACATCACAGTAAAATGTTATCTAGTGCATTTAGCTCTAACCATTCAAAAAGTTTAAAGAAGTTGGAACCATTCCTGAAAAAATCATTTTAAATTGCCTTTTTTTCACTGAATTACTTTCTGTACTCTAAACAAGAAAGTAAAAACAAACTAACGAAAGTTTCTGAGCTTGTTTCTTTAACTTTGATAAAATCTTTAATAAAATGTCATTGATCTTTCTGCCAGTATGAAATGATCTCAACTTTTCTCTCATTTAAGGAGAGAAAAGCAATAAGCACAAGTCTGATGCTACTTACTAAACTTAATAATTTTCAATTAATTTGTCTTAATACCAAATATTAACCCAATGAGTTTGATGCAACATAAAATTAAGCTATTATTTTTCTATCTATTTATATATCTTGATTCTTGGTTTCTACATTAATGACAAAAATTACATACGAATAAAAAATGGTTCACAAAATTTTTGAAAATTCTGATCACTAGTTTTCAATTACATTGCTGTAACAATGACATTACCCTCTTCTTTAACACACAAATATTACCTACTTTGCCAGCTTTGCAGACTTTTGTTGATACACATTATGGCGCAAGTACATGTATGTTTCACCAGAAGCAGTGAGTGTGGCATCTGGAACCAACGGGTACACCCAACGATGTATGATGTCATGGCTGTAAAACATAATGAAGTGAAGAACGATAGGAACAATTGAAAATAAAGTACTAAAATGGAGAACTTAAATCACTGATTGAATCAAAATCTACTTTGATTTTCAAGTGTAAGTGTATCTGCAAAGGAAAAAGAGTACAGAAAATATAATTCAAAAATGTAATTATAATTACTGGCATTTTCTGTTGATTTTTTAAAAAAAATTTTCTTTTAAGGAGAGAAAAAAAAATTGTTGGAACATAAATTTTAACTGACGTTGTCTGACATTTCAAGATCATTAAAAGAGAAATATCCCCATAATTGTACCCAATGCAACTGTCCCAAGAACAAATTTCTTTATTCACTTAGTAAAGGAGGCATGCTGAACTATTATTTCAGCACTGCAAATGCAGTCGGAATTCAGAGGTGAAACTCTTTCTTTCAGGCCTTTTTAAATATTTGGAAATTCTTACTACAGGAAGTTACAAGAGAAGAGATATGACTAGTAAAATGGATGATCCATACAACCACAGCTTCTTCTTCTTCTTCCTTTCAAGGTTTAGGTCAGAAGGCCTGTTCCGAATTCACTCTATCGCCTTGGTTGACCAGGATCTCTTTTTCTAGATAACAGTAGGCCACTTTCGTGAGTCTAACATCTTTCATCCTTTGTAGGTGTTGTGACACACTGAACGTTTCTCCTTTATTTTGTCTGATATGGAGAAAATGTTGAGATCTTTTTGGATGTTTTAGTTTCTGAACTGGTCTAGGAGGCTAAAGCCTTTTACTGCACTTAGAAATCTCATTTTGAGAGCTTGTATATTACTACTTTTCTTTCTTGTCAATACCCATGACTTGCTCCTGGACAGTAAAACTGGTACTGCCATTAGTTTGTACATTTTTAAACCACAGTATGAGTGTTAATGTCAGCTACAATGTTTTCAAGCCAGACACTTTTCTCCAAAACACTGTCTATGTAGGGGTTACAAGTTTCAAGTGTAACATAGTCAAAACTGCTCTCTATTTGAGATATTTCCTGATGTTCCCCACATCCTTTCCACTTGTCACCTTTCTAATGATGCTACACTTCAACACACAGGTTATCATCTGTGGACAGCACATTTTCTTCACATTCATGTTGACAATGACCATCTTTTTAACATGCAGTAGCATTTGTTCCAAACATGGGATCTTGGCGAGGCCATCTTGCAAATTGACACACAACTTGATTACTAGGGAGCAGATTTTTCTGCCCTGAAAAATCTTGAAATATGCTTTTTAAAATATGCATTTCTGACCTAAAAATTCTCAAATATGCACTTTAATATGCATTTATGACCTAAAAATTCTTAAAGATGCACTTTAATATGCAATTAAAATTAACAATATTTCTTTTTTTTGTATAAATCTTTCTTGATAAAATTCAGGAGTACCATGCTTGGAATGAGAAAAAATATATTTAGGTAGACATAATATTAACTAATTTACTTCTCGAGAGAAATAATTGAAATAAATATGCACTCGAGTGAAGTACCTTCATTGTAGGCCTTCTTTCACTTTTTTTTTGACTAGTTAAAAAAATATATCAAGAAATATCCTACATTGGCACAAGTATTTTATCATCTAGAGAAGAAGAAGAAGAAGAAGAAGGGGAAAAAAAGAAAAAAAAAAGAAGGAAAAGAAAGAAAAGAAAGAAAGAAAGAAAGAAAATTGTGACAAGCTTTGCTAACAATGAACCCTCACAAATACTAGATTCTAAGAAAACATGAAACACTTTCTCTATTTTAATGAAATATGCAAAATGTGCTCCCATAATTACATGAATATGCCCCAACAGGAAAAATCGATCAAATATGCACAAATATGCACTAACAAATTAATCTACAAAGCATCCAATTATAACCAAATGTCAAGAAATTACTCTTAGCTATGCCTTGAAGCAATGGAGAAAGATATGCAAAATCATAGAAATCCGCTCCCTATTGACTACCATATATATTGTTTCAAACAACAGTCCTCAAAGACTGCAATCATTTTACAGAAGATTTATATTTACTCAAGCACCTTTAAGCACAGGAACTGAATAATTCACTGTAATTGAGCAATCCATACATTCCATTTCCTTCCTTACTAATAGACAGTGAACAGAGATTTGAATAGGGCAGAACATTTATGAACTGTTCCAAATATACAATTCATTCACTGGAGATCCCAGGAACACTGCCAACCAAAAAGTCAGAAATTTATCCCAAGAACAGTGTTTCTTTAAAAAATGTAAAATACTTTAACAACTGGATAAAACTTAAGATAGAAATTAATATAAGCTACTTAGGCTTTTCATCAAACAATAAACAACCTTAAAAAATGGCTAATCATCTGGCTATCTGGAAATTACACTACTTCTTTTGCTTCTACAAAAAATAGCACACTGCAAAAAATAGCTGATTTTCTTAACAAGTCAAATAAAATTTAGATCCTATTAACATTCCACTCTCAGTAGGTTCAACAATGATAAATTTGTCTTACCTCACAGCTTGGTACATGTGCCATGTAGAAATCTGAGCAGCATACTCAGCAGTATCAAGGCAATGCCAATAAATAGTACTAGCAAGAATTTCCTCATTCATAAGAATGCCTCTCACAAAATCATCTAGAGACTGGAAGTCAAAATTGTCTGAAAAGAGGGGAGGAACTGCAGGAGAACAAAGGTATATCCGTGTGGCCTGTAAATTGTACAACAGCTCAGTCTTTGATCGATCCATAAAAGTTTCCTGTAAATTAACAAAACACTGTATTAATAGATAGTTGGGAAGAAAATTATCATAATAAAATAATAATCCTTCAATTTTTACCAGAGGGAATACAATTTTTTTTGAAGTTTGTCCAACTTTTTTATGAAAAAGAATTCTATTTGTAGATGAATCTACGGCAAGAACAGTTTCATCTTCTGGGGATCTGGTGTTGTGTCCTGGACCAGCTTCTTTGTACAATATTGTCATTACTGCCCCTTTGTCTTGTTTTGCAAATTTCCTGAACATAAAAAAGTTTATATTGTATTCAAACAATTAATTAATGAATTATTCAACAAATTACACATAACAGTAGGTGCCATTTATCTGACAGCATTGCGCCACGCTCGCATTGCAGAGTTAAATGTAATTTATTTGTCCCATCAAGAACAAAATGAGCAAAACTAGCTACAAAAAAAATGCAAGGAAAAGGTTTATAACGGTCCTCAGGTGAATTAACCTAGGTTAATTCTTAGTAGTTGAGTGGTATCTCACAACCACCAGTGGCAGACCCAGGGGAGTGAGGGTGCATGCCCACCCCCCTCCTCAAAAGGTCTACAGTTTTCATTGGTTACCTTCCTTTATTTGACAAAATTGATTGAAATGTTAATTTATATTAACACAATGTTATTATTTAAACAAAAATAATGTATAGTACCAAATTCACATTACAAAAACAATATAACAACATGTTTATTATTTAACAAAATCTATGAAAGCCCTCCCCTCAAAAAAATGATCGGCTAGATCCACCCAACAACCACAACATCAACTTGTAACAGAAATTTCTAAACAATTACCTATCCAAGTAACTGAACAATACCATGCTTTCAGATTGAAGGCAGTTAATACAAAAATTCTTTAATAGATTTACCGATGGCGTTCCAGGATTGGGAGCAATTGTATATTAGCAATAACATCAGCAGTTAATAAGATAAAGTCACTGCGAATGACAGCTTTGGCATCCAAATCTCTCATGGCATCTCCAAGAGTTCTGCAACTTTCCGAGACCATTACACTTACACTCATAAGTGCACTTCTTTTGCTCCATTTAGAATTCCTAAAATAAAATAAGAAATGCATTATAAAGTAATGAGAGCTGATATTACATGCTGCAGAATTAATGTAATAACATACTTGATATACTTCTTGAATCTATCTGCATGAGAACAGCAGAACAGAATTACTTCTTGTACGCCAGACAGCGATAGAAATTCTAAAGTATATTCTAGAATTGGTGAATTCACTAACGGAATAAGCGGCTAAAATGATACAGAATGAAGATATGAAAGAGGACACAAAATTAAACTGAATTCAAAATGAAAAAAAAATCTATCTACAGGTACATACAACTGGGATATAGAAGGACACCGGTTCAAACCACGAATTAAAGTTGTCACAAATGACAACAGCTTGCAATACGTCTTCTTTCTTCATGGTTTCGGATGACTTTGATTTATTTCCGCAAGTATTCGACATGATTAGCTAAATTTACACAATTAATCTGTGTATTTGAATTTGCAATCGCAATGAAGCATTAGTTGTTTAGTGATTACCCATTTAAATTGTCATTGGCACGATTCTAACCTCTCATTTATTTACCACGCTTACCACATGTCACAGAGTATATGTATACCACATGATATAATTCTCTATGATTCTCGTTCTCTCTCCATGCGCTCAGCGCATTGCGCTCTCAGAACGAGAGTTTCTCCAGAGGGCGCTGGCCCTGCGATTTTTCTAACTCTGCCTCTGAAGACGGAATAGGTCACGGTATTTCGCATCTTTCTCAGTCGTGCCGCTAGGTATAGAATGATCGCGACGAAGTATACTGCGATTTTTCTAAGAGCGACCCTCAAGGCCACTCGAATCAAGACCAACTACAATACATATATTGTAGTTGGTCTTGCTCGAATCCCATCTTCGCAATGGAATACGTCATGGCATTTCGCGTCTTTTCTCGGTCTTGCCGGTAGAAGTCGCATGATCGCAAGCACCGCTTCATACGGTCGCGATCGTGCGAAATCTAGCGGAATGACTGAAAAAGACGCGAAATGCCGTGACATATTCCATCGCGAAGATGGGATTTGAGTGGTCGTGAAGGTCGCTCCTAGAAAAATCGCAATATAGTGCTTGCGATCATGCCACTCCTAGCGGCAGAACCGAAAAGACGCGAAATGGCGTGTGATATTCCACCATGGTGAGAGCCACAAAATATGTGAAACAAGGAGTTTCCACGAACCATGTGAAAAATGCGCTTGTAGTGGGGGCGGAGAAATGTGCGACAGATACCATCTGGTAAAGTGTAGGAAGAGGACAAAATCCATCATAGAATATGCAAAAGAATAAATACGGATGAAACTGAGATGAAAGCACATTACTGCGTAATTCCAAGGCCCTACAACCCGGTATGCCAACTGAAGGAAAGTCGGTTGCAAATTGAAGCAACGGCCAGACGCCATTAGTGTGGCAACATTGCGCGGGAATTTTAAATACGATAGTTTCAAATGAATATACTTTCTAAATATAACGCATGCTACTTGAAACACGTCAGTTTACCCAATATATGAAATGACTATACGCACATGTGCATAGAAAATAGAAAAATCTTTGTCACATGCTTTACATACTTGAAATTTCGGGAGAAGAAAATGTCCGGAAAAATTGTACCTGAAAATAATGTTCGACCCAAACTCGTGAACCTCACATCATTGTATCTGAAAAGAATGTAAGCTGGATGCGAAGTCGTATCATGATAAATTTTAAAACAAATTTAATATTTTTATTTAGGTACATGTTTATGTATTTGTCATGAACGCAAACTATTACTTTTTGATCACTTTTTAATTTTGGGCATGAAGCCTTAGCTGTAGAACCCTCAGCCTGACATGGCATTACTACGTCCAATGTTTTTTTTGCAACATCAATCCCTTTGGAACCCATGCTTCAAAATTTCATCCCTCTTATAAACAATAGTTAAATTGATAATATCCACTCGCAGATTTTATATATAAGCCAAATATGCAAATGATGTAAGACAACTAAACAACAGACTGGTTATTTCAAAGACAATTACATTGAAAGCTGTTAAATGGATTTACAGCAAATAGTAAAACACATTAGAATTCATATACATATACATATGAAATTCATATTCATATTCACATCACAATACCAAATAGTAATTTTTCACTTACTGAAAAGGCCTACCAGAATGTGATTGTCATTGTCCATGGAGGGTAAGAAAATAGATGGCACCAAGAAAATTTCCTAAAATATTCTTGTGTATGTATTCCTTACATTGTCTATTATTAAATTTTTAGCATTTACTCTAAGAATATAGGGTTGCATGTACCTCAGGTTGAAGTCATAATACTTTAATTATTACTAAACAAGACACTGAGCTAATTGATCTTCAAGTTAGTTTTTTCTGTAAGAGACAGTTCTATATTTCATAGTTTCTAATCAAGCAGCACTTCCTACATATTAGTTTTGCTTAAATGAAAACTACTTTTTGTACTTTTCCAAACATGTCATATGTGGAAAATTACTTCTTTACCTTTCCAATTTAGTATTAAAATTCACTCTACCAAATTTAGTAATAGGTGGGGAAATTAAAAAATACGTTAATAACAATTTTATTGAAGTAATGTTTATTGATATGATATAAGGGCATGCATCATTATATGAAGGTTAGTAAATCAAGATTACAAGATTTACTTTAGAAATGATATATCACTGCCTTTTGAATATCTGTTCATGCACGCGAATGCAGAACAAGACATCACCATTTTAGTTGTAGCGAACACACAATGAAGGCACGAACAAAAATCCCCACAATATTCAACACATCTCAGACGCTAACTCCATGTGTTGCCATAATTTTTTTAACATTTGTTGCGTTATTGCGCTACGCGTCTCGAAAGCCCTTGGTTGGGCGTGGAGCGCGGAGTAATCTTCCATTAATTTATCAGCGCTCTCTTAACTTCACATGCCGCTGCATTAAACTGTCGTGTCTCGTCATTGTCAAGAGGACCCCTAGGTATTTAAAGGAGGATTACTCCTATACTGCGATTTTTGTAGGAAGAGCTCTCAAGATAACTCGAATCCCATCTTCGCGATGGAATATGTCACGGCATTTCGTATCATTCACAGTCGTTCCGCTAGATTTCGCACGATCGCGACCGTATGAAGCAGTGCTTGCGATCATGCGACTTCTACCGGCAAGACCGAGAGAAGACGCGAAATGCCGTGACATATTCCATCGCGAAGATGGGATTTGAGTTATCTTGAGAGCTCTTCCTACAAAAATCGCAGTATAAGCGCGAGTCTTAATGGAAGATTACTCCCAAGCACAGCGCAGCGCTCCATGCCCACCAAGGAGCTTGGAGACGCGTTGCGTCAATTTAGTCGCAACAATGTTTTAAAAAATTAGGTCGAGAAAATACACACAAGCAGAACAGAACAAAGCTTCTTAGGGCTGCACCATCGCCTCTGGGTGGCAAGTGTCAGATGCTGGATGCCGCGAGCTAATGATTAAAATCAGTGAAAGCTCGTGCTTAGGTTGCATGCTTGCACATTCCCCACCAAATCAAAAAAGACCTCATAATATCTAAGGATTATACATTCTTCAATGACATTCAATATTCAAAATATTGCAGCAATATTGATGTTGAGGTAGCGAAATAAGCTGTACTGGGGAGAGCTGTGAGTGGGAATGTGGACGCAACTTAAGTCGAGGTCCGATCCGCGGTTTTGAAACCACGGGTTGAAGCCATGGCTTCAGCCATGGCGCGAATCCGATTGATAAAACGAGGGTTCGACGAAGTCTGGTGAGACCGCGGTCTCAAGCCGCGGGTCCGAAAGATCTGTTTGGCTACATTGCCTTAGCGAATGCGAACGGCGTTCGTCGTGTGTTTCTGCATTAGAAATCCGTAGAAACTTCGCGGCAAAGTAGTGAACTTACGTTTGATATCGAAGGTACGTACATTTTTATACATATTTTACATGATAATGTAATAACGTACTTGAAATACATTTTTATAAACTAATTACAAAGCAACAGCAAATTTTCGTTCTGTTTTTACAGATGGCTCGTTTTGAAAAGCGGGAAAGGGGGATTCTGGTGGAAATTTGTCAGAAATACCCAATTTTGTGTAATAAGGCGTACACAAATGATGTAATATCAGAAAAAAAAGCAAGTGGGGTTAAAAATATGCCAAGAATTCAATGCATCAAATCCAGGCAGACCTGCACGTAATTGTGAACAACTTCAGAGTAAGTTTTTGTGACCAAATATAATATTTTGTAGTTGCTCTAGTTTTCTTAAAACTGAAATACCTACTTTTAAATATCAGTACTAAACAGCGTCCAAGCATTTGAATGCAGTACGGAGCCTTTTGGAGTATTGTCCTCTCTTTCTATCCAATACAATTTTACATAAGACTCTCTCTTTCTATCTCAAGCTGTGTTGCCAATTCACAAGGCTCGGTGTTATTCGGTTCGTCCATCCTGTTTCTCGCGCAAATATTTAACATGTTTACTGAACGATAGCTTCAATTGTGTTGATCTTAGACCAGAGTTTTTTACCAGTTATTCTCAGAACTCTTATGAATATTGTGGTTATTTTGTAATTGAGTTTAATGGTTTAGTTTCGATGAAATTAATTATAAATTATAGCAAAGTGTTTATTTCTACATTTTGATGCCCTTAAATTTTCACAGTGCGAGAAACTTTTTTAATATTGAAGAAAACCCCCAACTTCCAGCGGATGAAATGACACGGGAAGTCCAAATTTTCATATGAGGCCAACCACGTTTCGGTATGAATCATGGTTTTTGAGTTAGATGGTGATAATGGCCATGTTTTAGTGCGCTCGGAACGAACATCTCATGTCGTTCGGAGGTCTTCAACACGTCTTAGCGATTCGTAACAGGCGATGGGGAAAGGAAAAATAGAGTATTTATTTTTGAATTTCACTTATTACGAAAAGTGAAATACAAATAAACCTATCTAAATAATGAATTAGAAATTTTACAATTGAGGAGGGTTCATGCAAAAACAAACGTGTTCATCGGGAAAAAATATTTTAGTTCTTTATAATTTTTATAGAGGTCAAAAAGGGCTATATTAGCTACAGAAATTGTTGTAGTAGATTTGTCTGTTTGGAGAAATAAAATATTTGTATATAACTTGCAGTAAATTAATTTATCCCAATCAAATATGATAATAGTAGCCCAATTTTATGCAAAATCCAACATGTCCACAGGTGCTTCGGCCAAAAGCAAATGTGTCAAAATGTTCCAAGCAAAAGCAAACGTGTCTAACTTTTAACCTGGAATATCGTCATAATTATAAATAACTGATTTGATAGCAGTATTTGCAGACATGTGTAACAATACTGGTAAGCAGCAGAGCAAAGTATATTGCTTGAAAACGCGATAACTTGTAAACAATCAGTTTCTCTCTATTTCTGAAAAATCTGATTTAGCATGTTATTTGAATAAACGCTCCACAACAACTGTTTATTCCAAAGTCATTCAACCAGTAATTATGTCTTAAAATGTGCTTTCAAATGCAAAGATGTGGCGAATTTGTAGCAATGTTGTGAATTTAATGGCAGAGAGACGCGAGATGTTAATGCAATGAATGCATCTGCAAACTTTTTTTACATTCTCTATCCGTGGGACGCGTGATTTAATGGTGGCTGCGGGTCATTGAAGGAGAAGGGTTTCAGCAATCCGCGCAGAATTCGACTTTGGGGTCGCTGGTCTCTCTGGGCGAAGGCCGTAGGGAAATTCCCTCTCTCTCGACCCTCTGAGCGTGGGAAGGCAGCATGCTTCTATTCACGCGTCTCCCTGCCCCGCGTTGAAAAGCATATCCCTTCGACCAGACACTCATTGTTCAAGGCCATGCGAGGGTATCAGAAAGTCATAATACTGGGGTATGACGTACTGTGCGTCGAAAGAGTCGCAAGCAGTCCCAATATTGCCAGTAAGATGTGTATTTTTCAACTCGGAAGCTGTCATTGAAGAGTTTAAATATTCATTAATTGGTAATTTCTTCCATAAATGCTTTGTGTTATTGCATTTGGATAATTATAATTAAGTCATATAATTTACTACTTTCAGGACAGACACGTCAATATCGTAAGTGTAAAATATGGATAACCTTGCATAAAACGGAAACCTCCCTAAACCGGAAATATTTTGTGTCGCGATCGATTACGGCTTAGACAGATTTTACTGTAATATTAAGCCATCTATTTAAAATGTATTGAAGTGATTTTCGTTCAAGTGGTTTGCTTACTTTATCCAGGCTTGTGAGCGGAACGTAAAGTTCTGAAAAAATGTTGAGTCCCCTTGTCGCAATACACTCTTGCTTATTAATACAAAGGTAGGAAAAATACCTTTGTCGTCTGTGACCTTGACTCACAGACGACTGACGAAACCGTGAGATGTCGATGTCAGTCGTCTGTGGGAAGACAGCTACCCTTCCGTGCGACATCCGGTGTTCTGGAAGCGAGAGCGTCAAACATTCACTCAGCGTATTCATGCATGTGTTCACCTCGTCTTTCCGAATCAGCCATGTAAAAATCCATTTTTAACACCCTACATGGCATACGAGTACGGCCGCAGGACAGGCAGCGCATGGAGGTTTCCGCACTTCGACAGGCAGCAAGTCTGAATACTAATTGTCGCACCACTGCTTAAAATGCTTCATTGCATATTGAAATTAATATTTATGGATTTCGAATGGTTTTGAACAAGTCTGTAAAATTCCATATCAATCTGCGTAATTATCATGGCAAGTATTGTGCGTAAGCGCTGAGCGAGAAGTGGCAACGCTGTCCTCCTTAAGCGCTGTACTGCAATCAAATGCTTGGACGCTTTATAGCAAAAAACTTAATTCAAAGAGTAAACGCTTTAAATATGTAACATTGCATATTCATTAAAGCAATCTCATTAATTGCAGTTCTGTTATTTTGTAGCAATGACGTGTTTCTCTTTTTATGTGGTATGATTGGTCTCGTGGAATGAGTTGATTTTGCATAAAATTTAAAAAATATATAATCTGCAAATGTTTATATAATTGTCAAAATTAGTGGGCAATTTTTTATGTCTGCTGGACTTCATCTACCACAAACTAATTTAACTTGAAGCCTATGATGGTCCCTTCTGGGTTACCTTTTTCTATTAATATGAATAATCTAGAGATTTTGATACAAATGGATGGTACATGTTAAAATCATCTGTTCTTCAAAGATCAGTGCAGTAAGAGATTTGATAATTCAAACATAATAAACGTAATTTATGTTAAATTAATGTTTGCAATTTGCATTTGGATAATAATTATTTGCAAAATGATATTTTTGCTTTATAAAATTGTTTTTGTGTCAATCTTTATTTGTTTAGACCTCTGGAAGCGTTTGAAAGATGGTGCCAAAAAAGCTCTTGATGCATCAAGGAATGAGGCCAGAGGCACTGGAGGAGGTCCATCACAAACAAAAAAGATGGATGAAGCAGAAGTTGTGGCAGGGATGCTAGGGAGCATCATTTGAACCATTAGAAATGGCATATGATGATGATGCCTTTGTATTCCAGGTATTCATTTCTCTTTGTCATTTTTTATTGCACTGTTAGAAAATATATATGTGTCTTTTGAAGTATATTTTGAAAAATGATAGTTTTTAATTGTTTTATTCTATTTGTAGGAAGGTCCTGTGGTACTAGATATTCCCACAATTATTGATAATTGTGGAAATATACAGTGGCGTAGCGTGACTCACACGTTTGGGGATGCTCAACAATAACACACAAAATGTCACTATCAACTACTTCGTCTAACAGTCGAACGCAACACAAGGCAGATACACTGGGACTACTTCCACGATCTCGATTGCTTACGACGGTGTAGGCGCTTCCCACAAAATCCTCACAGCAGTCAGGGCTGCCGATGTCTTGAAAGCAAATTATACAATGGCTCAGCTGTAATTCTTATACGCGAATGGCAATAAGACCATTTGTTAATTTATACATTGCAGACTTAAATAATATGTAATCTATTTAAGAGATAATACAATTTCTTGGATATTAATTAAGAAATAGTAGTCAGGCACTATTTCTACAGTTTGTACCCATGACCAAGCGGGGACTCCCGAGTGAGAGAGAGAGAAAGATAATTTACTGAACGCCTGAAGTGTGCTGCGCTCTCGTGCACAAACGAGCTTCTTTCCGCAGTAGACGCTCTGGACGCTAGCGTAAAGCAGTCGGGTTTCTCAGGGCCAGGGATGAAGAGGGGAGAGGGGGACCTCGCCATCTGCGCATGCGTCATTGCTCGTCGCAATCTAGCGGCAGACGCTGAAGTATTTTAGCTTCCAACCAATCAGAGGCCAGCTTCAACAGCCCGCCGAATTCAATCATAGGAAATCAATTTAAAATTAATACAAAACGTGTTTCGCTCAACAGACCACTTGTAAGATTATCAATACAGTATTTAAGGTTCTTATATACGGGGATGCTCAGCATCTCAGCGTCCCCTGACGCTACGCCACTGGAAATATAAATGGCAGTCAGGAGAAAGATGTCATGGAAACAAATGATGCTCCTAATTTCTCTGGTGCAATTTCTATGCCTGTAACCCAGAAAAAGGCATCAGAAGTAAAAAAGTAAGTTTAATACTGACATATTTAAATAATGCTGTTCTGAATAGTCATTTGCTTGCATTTCTAAAATATAGTCCATGCATTTTGTTTAGTTTGTAGGCTGTTATTTGCATTTTTATATCTTTGACAAAAATTAAATGTAAATGTAAATTACTTAAATGAATATCTGAAATGTAATTATTAAATGCAATTTTCTTGAAATCAAAGTTTAAAGTCACTGATTAAAATAAAATTCCATATTTTAATTTTTTTTCAGGAAAAAAATTATGAGGAGGAATTATTGAAAATGGCAGAACTTGAGTATAAGGAAAAAATGAAACAACATTCAGTAAAATTGCAAACACTGAACATCAAGAGAAAAACAGCCCTGCTTGAATTTAAAAAGTAACAAAAGTGTAATGTTAAAAGAAATAAAAATATTAATTTGTATATTTGTTTTTATTTATAAATAATTATGAAAAATGGGTTTGAATGAAGTGAGCTCTCCATCTGAGTCCTAAAGCATTGTCTGCTTGATCTGGAACAGCTTCAACTTCCGCCTCTGCAATTTCTTCATTAAATTCCTCCTCTTTTCTTTCACTAGCAATATTGTACAGAATTGCTGTAGCTACTATTATTTTCAGGCTTATATCTAACTTTGTCCTTAGAGTATAGTGCAGACATGGAAATCTTTTTTTCCAACAGCCAAACAATCTTTCTACAATATTCCTAGCTCTTTTGTGAGCTGCGTTGTAACGTCTCTCAGCGTTGCTTATCTCATTGAGCACGGGAGTTAACAGATAACGTGCACATGGGTATCCGCTATCGCCAATTAGGTGGCTAGAATAGATTCCACGTTCCAAGACACCTTTTATGACTGAATTTCTAAAAATTCTACTGTCATATGTTGAATTATCACGGGTAAACCCGATCCTCGATCATCCATGTGATTGAGGTTAGGTCGCAACATTTCAGCCAAATGAATTACAGCGAAATATCCGAAATTCCCGATTGTTGTATTCTTCTACAGGATTGCTGCGATCCCGTAACAATCTTGTGCTCGGGTTTAGTGTCCTCAGCCGCTGAACATTGGCTCGAAATTCTTCCATACGTCTGAAGTGTTCCATTTTCAACTATTTGAGTGAATGAGCCGCGGCTTCAAACCACCCTTCGCCGAGGTCTGGAATTTTCAAGCCGCGGGTCGAACCGCGGCCGCGCAACTTCGCCAAAGCCGCGTCTTATCAAGCGAAACTGGGGTTTCAAGCCGGGGCTCGAAGAATCCGCGGCTCAGACCGCGTCTTAGAAATCCACCCTCAGAGCAAAGACACTCCGCGCTCTTTTCGCACCCAGCACGCGGGTTTTGGAGGGAAGTCCGACGCGGTGCGTTTAAAATGCAAATTCTGAACTGGTAATTAAGGCCAAAGATTGTTATTAAAAACCAATCTCCCGCCACGGCTCCAAATTTGAATCATTTATCGGGGCCGATGTGCCAACAATTGATGTATATGAAATCATTTTGAAGAGTCTGGTGCTCGCTCCGGCGTCTGGTGCCGTCTCAGGTATTGCGCCACGCTCGTTACTCTTCGATATCAGGTATTACTCATTCACTTTATATTTGCAGGCGGCAGCATTAGGAACTAATGTTGTTTTGAAAGTGAAGGCTCGAACACACAACCGAAAATACACGAATGGCCCCGATGTCAATCAGCATCTGACCAATCAGCTGTCTCCGAAGGCAGCACAAGCGCTACGGACACAGCTGATGAATTATACCTTTCTGACAGAGAGCTGGAGTCGCGCTCTTAAATGATTAAGATAATATACAATAAAATAGATCACACGACACGCTATTCACAACATTCACGTACAATATTTGTATTTTTTCTTTGCACTTGTCTACTGCTTAATGGTAATGTTCTTGCCCCGCCGGTGTTCTGTGTCCTGCTCACCGCCATCTATATGATATTAAACGTCAGTGTATACTGCAGACGCGCGTTTCTCATTCAGTCGGCGGTGACCTCATGTAAACAGATCGCAGCGCTCTGTCTGCAAATGTAAAGTGAACGAGTAATACTTCGGGACCAGCGGCACCCATAGAGGCACCACAGGGTCATTGGTGACGCAACCAAGTGGGTGAGGAGTCTTGTCAACGAGCGCTGTGGGGTGTTCGAGGGGAATACCTATATTCCGTCTTAGTCTGACTCTAGCTGCACCTTAATTTTATGAATTTCGCATGTTATTGGAAACAAACAAGTTCAGTCAATTATTGACGGTATTCAATGCGTTTATGACATTTGGAGAATTTGTTTTCATTTGATATTAGGGTTGTTGATACAAAACGTACATTTGATGAGTTCTTGGTGTAAAGTTGGCTGCTCTGGAAGGAAGTCCCTTCCTGTCTCTCACGGTGTGCACTTTGCGACAGCCAGTCTGCTAGTAGTCTGCGAGCGTTGTTTGTAGAAGATATTTCATTATTGCATTTCGTATACCAGGGTAGTGAAGTTTTCGGAATAAATTTTGTTTTTGCGTAACACATATCAAAACAACAGTGCTTGTGTAACACTAAAAATCAAAGCTAAACTACGAGGCGAATACTCGTATACCTGACACGGAGACAACACATCAGCCGCCACTGGTTAAAATACGATATAGTATGTGTTGATTTTCTTTAAGTAGGTCGCGATCTTTCCTTCTTGGAGGTTTTCCTCTGCCTGTAAAGCGTGGTTGTTCGAGTAAGTACACTTTCTTACAGTGATATGTTATTTTTTCTCTAAAATAAAGTTGTATTTTCATGATAACCAAGTTGTGTGCACTTACAGGCACCAAATAGTGTAGAGATTTCCAGGTACTACCACCCGTCTTCGTAGGCCAACACATTTCAATGTCTGAACATCTAAACATTTTCCTGTCATTCCCAGTAGTTTTACCTACAAACGTATGCAGAAGGTGAACTTTTTTGCAATAACACAAACAAGCCACTAAAAAGGACATAGTTTGCTCAATAAATAAGATGTCTGTGCTATTCTGTAGTACCACTAGTTTAAGATATCAATGTGAATTGTGCTTTGGGGACAACCACTGTAACTCAATGGCAACTGAATTTCTATTTCTCATATGTGTTTTAGTCGCATAATTACTTTATTTAATATACCGGCAAATTGCAGTTCATTCTACTATGAAAATTGTAATGTAAAGAATTTTGATTCGTAAAATGTTAATGTTTTGTCGACGCCTAATTAGTAGTATTGTAGTTAATGTTTTGTCGACGCCTAATTAGTAGTATTGTAGTTTATAAGTATCATTTGGTACAGTAGAATGTTTGTTTTTGAAGAATTTGTAATTCTGTACTACCTAATCAGATAAGTTTCAAAGTGACATACGAAGGGCGTTCAAAAGGTTCCCGGAGTGGTGGTTCAGAAAGATAATGTTATGGCCTATGGCAATGCTTTACCTAATCATCTTCGAAGAAGGACCCTTGCGCGCACACACACTTGCTCCATCGAGCTCCATTATTGGAAGTAGCGGTAGAAAGCTTCTTTTGGAATGTGTTGGAGACGAGCCGTCGCATTCGATTTGATGTCATCCACGGCTGCAAATCGTCTCCCGTTGAGGCCCATTTTCAGAGTAGGGAACAGCAAAAAATCACTGGGGGCGAGATCTGGAGAGTACAGTGGTTGAGGGACTACAGGAATGTTCTTCTCGGCGCGAAATTTCTGCACAACAAGCGATGTGTGGCTTGGTGCGTTATCGTGATGCAGACACCACTGTCCTCGCCATTTGTCCCGTCGCTTCCTTCGAATCGCTTCGCGCAACCTCTGCAAAACGTGCACGTAGAAATGGCCAGCAACAAACTGTCCAGGCGGTTCAAACTCATGGTGCACCAAACCATCGATGTCAAAGAACGCAATGAGCATCACTTTTATTTTGGATCTGACGAGGCGTGATTTTTGTGGTCTTGGAGACGATGGTTTGAGCCATTCCGCTGATCGGAGTTTCGTCTCCGGATCGTAAGCGAACACCCAAGTGTCATCACCAGTGACGATCTACTGGAGAAACGTCGAGTCCTTTGCACTTGTCTCAAACAGCTCGCCAGCGATTGCCATGCGAGTGTTCATTTGATCTGTGCTCAGCTGCTTTGGAACAAACTTAACGCATTGACTCGTCTCATTTTCAAATCGTCGTGTAAAACGGCGTGAATTGAACCACGCGAGATGCCGACTTCATGCTCCAACTCTGCAATTGTACTTCGATCGTCTCGAATCAGTTGCTCCAACTTTGCAATCATTTCCTCGTTTCGGGATGTCGACGGTCTCCCGCTGCGCTCGTCGTCCTCTAACGTCTCCTGCCCTTTCTTAAACTGTCCAACCAGTCGTAAACCGCGCTTTTCTTTAGTGCATTATCCCCATAAACTTGCTGCAGAGCTGATAGCGCCTCTGAAGCCGATTTTCCTAATTTGAACATGAACTTGAAGTTCGCACACTGTTCGAATCGCGACATTGCGCCGACTCTCCGCCACTTGCGTCTACGTCACAAGGCACTGCGCCAAAACAGCGCTCTGAAACCTGGCCAGACCCACAACAATCATGCCTCTCCTCCCTACCATGGTGGAAATAACCAATAATATTTCCACCATGCTCCCTACCACAAGAGCAGGCACTCTGTGTTATCTTTCTTATCGCTAATTCGCCGTCAACAATACAATTCCGGGAACTTTTTGAGCGCCCCTCGTATTTACTGCCATTCCGCCCTGCGGTGACTCATGCCACTCCAATACTACTCGTTCACTTTACATTTGCAGACGGAGCGCTGCGATCTGTTTACATGAGGTCACCGTCGACTGAATGAGAAACGCGCGTCTGCAGTATATACTGACCGTTTAATATGATATACACGGCGGTGAGCAGCACACACAACACCGGCGGGGCAAGAACATAACCATTAAGCGGTAGATAAGTGCAAAGAAGAAATAAAAATATTGTACGTAAATGTTGTGAACAGCGTGCGGTGTGATCTATTTTATTGTATATTATCTTAAATCATTTAAGAGCGCGACTCCAACTCACTGTCAAAAAGGCATAATTCATCAGCTGTGTCCGTAGCGCCTGTGCTCCCTTCGGAGACAGCTGATTGGTCAGATGCTGATTGACATCGGGGCCATTCGTGTATTCTCGGTTGTGTGTTCGGGCCTTCACTTTCAAAACAACATTAGTTCCTAATTCTGCCGTCTGCAAATGTAAAGTGAACGAGTAATACTTATGGATGAGTCGATCACAGATTTCTTTCAATTTTAGAGCCTTTTTTTATTAAATTTACAACACAAAAAATAGAAGAGTACAATGTTTGATAAAATCTTTATTGTTTAACTTGGACAATTTCAAATTTTGACAAAATAAATGTAATATTTTTCCATGGAATACATACATTATAGCATATAATAAAAATTTCTAAACAACGATGTGTTTTTATAATAAATATGAAGTTTTATCAACGACAAAACCAGTCGAATAGGAAAATATAGCAAAAAATGTTTACAAATGAGAGTGACAATTTGTTACACTCTCTATGTATCGCTCGTGTTTTTTGTAACAAGAGATTCACATATATCTTCATATACAAAAAAGGCCGTGCCTGCTGGCGAACGTCGTTATAAAACTAACGTATTACAAGCCTCCAAATTTCCTTTCATTTTTTAATATTACTACAAAGGATATCAAAAGTAAATATATATTTTTATACTTTATGGATTACACGGTCCCAGCCGTTGTTTTCATGTACTAGGACGAATTACTCTTCTTCTGGTGTTTTCATATTTATCATGAAAGGCATATCCATGTTCTTTCTACCATCTCCAACGTAAAAGAATCCATGGAATGGAGTTTTTAAACAATGAAAACATGTCATTCCTGGCCACTGAAGATTACGAACTATTGCGATAGGTTCCAAGAAATGTGTTTCGATTTTCACACTCCATGTACCTAAAACAGTTCCACACAGCCCGTTACTGTCATTGCAGTAAAAAAAACGGTCTTCAAGAATACGTTTCCTTGGAGAAACTTGATGTACTTTTATGCTACGGGCCAATGAATTAGGAATACTCTACCTTCGATCATTTGCCTAGTTACAAAACAATTCAGATTTGAAATTACAGACTCTAAGAAAGTAACAAAATGTTGATCGCGAGTATCAGTTTCTTTAGCGGACTGTTAATTCTAAGTTTCTACAGAAAATAGTTAAAAATATGAGCCAATTGATTACTATCACGTATTTTAAAATATGAGTTAGAACTGACAATTGGATAATTGAAATAGTATAATATGTGTTCCAAAATATAAATTAGCTTGAATCCACTAGAAAGAGGTAGAATGTTCAAGCAGTGGGAGATACAGAAAGCAGAGCTGATAAGTTTGATTTTAGACACGATCTCATTAATAATCCATATTTACCTTCAGGTATGTCTTTATCAATAGAATCAAGGAAATCTAAGTCAAGATCGTATTCTGAAGTTTCAAAAAATCTTGTTCTCCACTTTTCTCGCGGCCATCGATAATGATAGTAGTTATAGAGAAACTTGGCTTCATCTTCCTCGAGACCACGAAATGTCGGATTTTCGACCATTGTTTCCTCGTCAACCTTGAAGAGAGCACCACGTGGCACTACTGCTGCTTCGTCTGTTATCATTTCAACAGTAGCACTGAGTCGGTCCTCCTCTTTCAGTGTTCCAACATCGTTCGAAAACCCCTGCCAAAATTCAAATTCTTTCATGAAAATAGATCAAGAAGTTGACGCATTTCTAACTTTTTAGTATCTTGTATACAAAAGCTATTGTTGAGGATGTGAAATTTTGCTTCAAAATAATTCCAGAAACTCAGAAATGATATCAGTATGTGAGAAGCTTGTTTTGTAGCACATTGGACTTGATTATCTGAATTTCAAGACATAAATATTTGGTATTAAAAAAGTACGGTATATATTACGTATTTACTAATATTTAATAGATCCCGGGTTCGATTTCCAGTCGGGGCAATACTAGAGTTGCAGCCTTCCAATACAATTGTCTCACTTTTTATAGATGAGTGAAGAAATAAAAGCTCAGGTAGGCCAAGTGCACTGTGAAGGGAATATGTCATGCTCGCAAACCTTATCCCCAAGACGTAGATAATGAATAAAAACAAGGCCCAGGCTTGTGAACATTGCTAGTACGAAAAGACAGAATAATCCGATCCTAAAATACCAAATTCATGCAAATTATTATTTGAGAATCTGAAATCATGACAATTTTGATTGAATAGAAATAAAGGCGTATTTTTTTCAAGTTAAGGAAACCCCACGAAAAAGACGCCTAGTATAAAAAAGTTCAAGTTTTATAACAAGACTACTTTAGCAAAACACATAAACATAAGGTTAATGAAATCGATAAAATATAATACTGGATTTATAGATGAAACATCTAGCTTAAGGTAAACAAATAGAACGAAAACATGAAATAGTATAACATTTTGTGGTGTCCTATAAAATTAAAAAATAATATCTAATTACAAGCTTTGTAGAAAATTGAAAGCTTCGTAAGAAATTTTATCACAATTTTGGTCTCATCTATTTTTAATACATATTTGGCAGTGCAATGCAATTAAATATCACAATCTTCTTTGAGGTTTGAAATATTTCTACTTACTTCGTGTTTACTTGTCGTTTTTCACATGCCACCATAATGAGAGTGAAATTTATTGATAAAATAAATTATGAATTTATGTATGAAATGATATTTATCCAAACTGTGCAAATCTTAATTGTGAATCATTATTACATCATTATTATTTACTGTGGAAATTATGTGGCTTCATGTACTCACATATTCGTCTAAATCTGCTCCAAAATCTCCTACTGCAATGGTGTATGAAGGATCACCTTTCATACGCGAAGTGCAATTCTGTGCTAAGATTTTTGCGCTCTCCGATGTATTGGGCATAAGATTCCAGAACACACCATCTAAACTGGAAGCAATGAAATAACATTAACACAATTGTGTTAACTGATCAGTTCGAAGATAATCAACGTGCGCTTTGAGAAAATCATACCTGTAGAAGAACTTCATTCTGCTTAGTACGTCATGCTCATATCCAAACGCTATTAGGTAATCTGCGTTTGATGCCAAAATTCGACCCCAATAAAATGTCCCCTTAAAATGATTTTGAACATGTAAAGTTTGTAGAGAATGGAGTGGGAGGTGAAACCTCTCAAAACCCAAATTGTAACCAGAAAGCCCCACAACACCCTTCAGTTTATAAAAATGGAATATATTCATCTTCACTTTTTGATGAAAACTTTTTGCTTAGTTTATCTCTCTGAAATCTGTCTATTCGTTCTGATAGTAAAAAATCATTTTCTACCACAACATTCGTAGTTTTTCAAGATTTCTCAGTGCATTCAATTGTCTGTTAGGCTTAGCAACGTTTGTGCGTAGCATTTATGAACTATTTTTTGTCCAACGAGAGAATGAAGAGGATGTAAACATTACCACGTGGGTAGGTAGTCGGCGATTGGCTGCGAGTCCGCGACACACGTTCTTCCTCGCACTTTTTTAAGTACACGCGTAATAAAATTGTTCCGCACAAATCAACTATGTGCTCGTAATATACAGTAGAAAATCAGATGTAAGCGTCTCAAAAAATTGTAAATTTACTTAACATGATATAAGATACTATTACGATATGTGTCAGTTCAAAGGAAAGGGGTTAACGAAAATACAAACCAAGAGAAGTAGTTTCGATGAAATGGCAGACCGTGGAACACGTATTCTTGTAAAGGATTGAATCTATTTGAGTTGTGTGCAGAACAAAAAGCGTGAAAGAAACTTCTTGTTACAGCGTGAAGATCGGATGTTTAAAACAGTGGGTGATTGTGTACGTGACATGGCTATTGAGTGTATTCTATGTAGTGCATTTTTATTGAAGTGCCATGACTGAACTGTTATCTTCATCACCATCGACGTGTAATTTTGTAAAACATTCACGAGAAAAGCCGACAGAATGCAGCCAAACAACTGCTGTTTTAAACGTATTTATTTCATTACGCAGTAAGAATACAGAATTTGTAATTAATAGACGATAGAGCAATTGTCAGATTAAGAATGAAGGCCCTTTTTACTTTCCCGCATACGTATGTATACACGGAGTGATATACGTAGTAAAGGGAAAGTTATGTAATGCTGCGCGAAAAAATGGCCAATATTCGCCAGAAAAAAATCGTTGCCGGGCCGTGATAACAAAAAAGTGGATAAATCCAGTTGCTAAATTAAGAAGAAAAAATCCCCTAACACGTGGGATAGCCAGAACGCCTCTTTTGTGGGTCCTTGAAACCGAAAAACCAATTGAAAGGAGAACGTCCGTCTGTCCGTCGCTCCGTCGGTCCGTCGGTCCATCGGTCCGTCGCTCCGTCGCTCCGTCGGTCCGTCGGTCCGTCGGTCCGTCGGTCCGTCCATCCATCCGTCCGTCCGTCCGTCCGTCTGTCCGTCCGTCCGTCTGTGAACACTGCTAGCGCCTAAATCATACGTACGATTTCTTCCAAAATGGTTATTCCCCGGTCAACCTGGTTCTAGTCAAAGCTTTGAGATTTTGAAAAAGATTCTGCAAAATTTGGGGGTACTTTACATAAAGCCCCCGGACATTTTCAAAATTTTCTCATAAACGGCTCCAAATGTTTTCTTTAAATTTCTTGTAAGAATAGAGTAAAATACACTTATTAAAGTGGCATAGGTCCGATTTTCACGGATAACTTTGAATTTTCGGAAATTGCAAAAGTTAAAATTTTGTTCGGCGTCTTTTTGCAACTACAAAATTGAAGATTAGAGATTTTTCTGTCAAATAAAATTTGTTGTCCAAAGTGAGTTCTTTCGTTAAGGTCATGTGCATTTTTTGAAAAGTTTAGTAGTTTTCACGCAATATTGCGTACAATATGTTAAATTTTAAAAAATTACAAAAACAAGATTTTCTCAAAAACAGCTCCAAATTTATTCTTTAAACGTTTGGTAGGTATAGTGCCTAATTTATTTTATGAGATGACAAAAACGCCATATTGCTCTATTCTTTTGTTTTTTCAAAAATTGCAAAAATGTAATTTTTTTACTTGTCTCACACGTCGTTAATATTTACATTAGCCTTGACTTGTTGACATTATTATTTTAAGAAGTACGTGGGCTTTAAATAATGTCAAGTAAAGTTTCTCGAAAATACAACCCTTTTCTGTGAAAAGTAGCTCAAAATTTACATTTCCAGAAACACCATTTTCTCATATATGGCTGCAAATTTTATCTTGAAACTTTTGTAAAGAATAGTGCTAATTACACTCTTTAATACGTCGTGAAGTTTATTTTGAGTTATTTTTTTGTTTTTTCAAAAATTATATAAATGTAATTTTTTTAAAGATCTCTCACATCTTTAATATGCACATTATCAGCAATTTGTAAACATTATTATATTTGTGAGTGTAAGTGCTTCAAATAACTTCACATAAAGTATTTTGAAAACTCAAACATTTTCTGTGAAAATGAGCTTCAAATTTCGCAGTTTTAGTAGCGCTAAAACGGAATTTTCTTTAAAACGGCACATAATTTTTAAAAGAAAATTGCTATTTATTGCTAGCTTTTTGTGTTCTTTAATATTCTAAAATTAATATTTCCGTTCTACTAATTGGAAACCGAAAAGTTAAGAAGATGTCAAAAAATGTACTTTTGGGGGTGATAGATGGCAGCTGACAAGTGAGAGTATGTGGCAATTCAGAATAGCTAGCGAAGACCCAAAGAAATAGAAAACTAAGACAGGGAAGTCTGTGCCATTCTGTAGCACCACTAGTTTCTTTTCAAGTAAATAACGAAGAAATTTCATGGAAAATCAATGGTAGATTACTGCAGTGCTGTACTAACTTTGGGTTAACATATACTTTTAAAAATCACTTAGTCTTATGCGAGATGACCTGCTCACGTTTTTGTGGCGTGTAAAAGTTTCGTGTCATCATCTTATCGACAATGTTTATAATAACTTCAGAAATAATATGCTGAGTGAATGAATTATCATCACAATTGCTAGAATGTCTATCCCAAGCAGTCGTCCATTTCTCTTGCGCATCTTTAATGTTGTGATAGAAGGGAACTGTGCAACATGTGGATGAATTGGAGATCGCCAATAGCCAGCAGTGACACCGGAGCGTTGACAGCTGGTAAAGATGATAGTTTAGTGTCCCCGTATCAAAGAGTATATCTCCCCGTACCACGCGTTTCAGCGGAGGGATACATACTGGTTTGTTTACATCTACTTCATTCTCTCGTTGGACAGCCTACGTTACCTATTGTTTACGTCACCTTAAAGTACACACTAAATAAACAATGCGGCGTCTGAACCTATACTTCCGGTCAGAACAACCTACTTTTGAAACTATGAATCCGCCCGCACTCCTGTTGATAGAATTTATACAGTATATTGTCGTCCAGGATCAGACTCTGCGCTTGAAGTATTTTTTTTTTTGGTGATATTCCTTGTCTCGTCTTTTGTTAGAGTGAAACATCTCATCCGCAAACAAGCTGAATTGAGTGCACTACTAATTGAAATAAGACTTCATTTTTGAGTAGTAGAATTGACAAGTGTTTTGTGCGAATAAAAATATAACCTTAAATGTAATCTCTTGAAAAAGTCTGTGCAATTACACATTTAATATGTTAGTCCCAACAATGTATTAATATTTGTCGTTTTAATAACGTTTGAAAGTATCAAAAACAAAACAATGGAAGAATCTTAATAAAATGAGGGCTGATTTTAAGGACAGGGTTCGGCTCACTAAAACAACGGCGCACGGTTCACTTGCGCATGGTTCACTCGCGCGGACCACGAGAACGAATCACTCAGGGAGCACTGCTTGCATTGTGCATTGTGGTGCGAATGTGTAATGGAGAATTACAATGGTTAAATGCATAAAATGCGTTGCATGCATAATGTTAAATGCATAAAATGCGTTGCATGCATAATGTTAAATGCATAAAATGCGTTGGTAATTATGCGTTGGACAGACTCAAGGATGTTTTATGTTAACGCGAGGGCCGAAGGCCCGAGCCTCGTCCTCAACTTGGACACGGGTAGCGAAGCGTCACGATTCCACACGAAAGTGCGTTGGCCACATGGCCGTGTGCACACTGTGGCGGCGCCGCGAATGACTCGTTCGGAACCGAATCGTGCGCGTCAATAGGAGCCGAACCCTGTTCTTAAAATCTACCAAAATGAGTAATATTAGCAACGAGATGTAATTAATTACGTAGTTCATTTTTATCTGACATACTTCCTCTGGTGATCTTATTTCTTCTAATATCAATGTATCGATGTGTCATTTAGAGACTTATGGTAACAAGAAGTATTATATTGTACTTAAAAACTTTATTTACTGAATCAATTGAAACCAGAAAAATAACATCCTCATAAAAAGATCGTTTAATAATGTTTTTATAGTAATATGACAACAACTGTGGTTACAAGCTCTCATGTAGTAAATACATTGATATAAGTTATTAGAACTCTCAAGATCACTTATCTCTTTTCCAGACATGTATTTAAAGTAAGTTCTAACAGAAAACTAGTATTACAGATTACTTATTAAATCACTTAAACTCAGTTATGCAACACTGATAAGAACTGTATATTTATAGCAAGTAAGCGAGGAAATTTTGTGGACGTACTATCATGGAATTTTCCATAAGTAATCCTTAAGACCGAAATACACGGTACAGTTTTCGTGTAGATTCTCATACAGAGTCTGTATAGAAAGTCGTCAAGATCTCAAACTGAACGTATTCAAGCCAAAAAGTAGCGCATACAATGTCTATACGCTTTCTGCATGGATCGCCACAAGCCGCCGCCAGGGGGACTAGCGGGAAACAACTGAATTGCGCCGTCCGAGTACTTTCAGTGATGGTATTTCTGTACGTCCGTTCTGGCTGTGTCAAAGAATAGAAATAATTTTAACAATTTCCCAAAACTCTTGCAATGCTGCGATAACACTAAATGAAAAGCACACTAACTAGGCGAGGCTGCATGACTGATACAGTAAAGAAAATGTAATTAGTATAAACATTGCAGAATGTATTGAAGCCTACGAGGCACAAATGAATAATTATTATAAACACATGTCTAGATTTTTTCAAACCAGACTACACTCGCAGTAAAACTGCTCTTCCTTTCTACACATCTGTCTAGTAGGGGGTCTAAATGCCAGTGGCGTAGCGTCAGGGGACGCTGAGATGCTGAGCATCCCCGTATATAAGAACCTTAAATACTGTATTGATAATCTTACAAGTGGTCTGTTGAGCGAAACACGTTTTGTATTAATTTTAAATTGATTTCCTATGATTGAATTCGGCGGGCTGTTGAAGCTGGCCTCTGATTGCTTGGAAGCTAAAATACTTCAGCGTCTGCCGCCAGATTGCGACGAGCAATGACGCATGCGCAGATGGCGAGGTTCCCCTCTCCCCTCTTCACCCCTGGCCCAGAGAAACCCGACTGCTTTACGCTAGCGTCTACTGCGGAAAGAAGCTCGTTTGTGCACGAGAGCGCAGCACACTTCAGGCGTTCAGTAAATTATCTTTCTCTCTCTCACTCGGGAGTCCCCGCTTGGTCATGGGTACAAACTGTAGAAATAGTGCCTGACTACTATTTCTTAATTAATATCCAAGAAATTGTATTATCTCTTAAATAGATTACATATTATTTAAGTCTGCAATGTATAAATTAACAAATGGTCTTATTGCCATTCGCGTATAAGAATTAAAGCTGAGCCATTGTATAATTTGCTTTCAAGACATCGGCAGCCCTGACTGCTGTGAGGATTTTGTGGGAAGCGCCTACACCGTCGTAAGCAATCGAGATCGTGGAAGTAGTCCCAGTGTATCTGCCTTGTGTTGCGTTCGCCTGTTAGATGAAGTAGTTGATAGTGACATTGTGTGTGTTATTGTTGAGCATCCCCAAACGTGAGAGTCACGCTACGCCACTGCTAAATGCACACACAGAAATGCCCTTCACTGACGACAAATGTCAACGGGCTGGATTCGCTCTCCGTGGTCAGCGATGTATTGTCCAGCGAGTCACTCCCAGCGCATTCTCCCCCT
This sequence comes from Acheta domesticus, assembly GCA_031308135.1. Taxonomy (NCBI): domain Eukaryota; kingdom Metazoa; phylum Arthropoda; class Insecta; order Orthoptera; family Gryllidae; genus Acheta; species Acheta domesticus. The sequence goes on from JAHLJT010008756.1 coordinate 3,786,314, forward strand.
GCCGCCTTGTTGCCCACGCTCTCCCGCCGGCCCCGTCCCTCTCCACCACACGCCGAGATCTCTCCGGGCGAGTGGAAGGGGGCCAGCCGGGCGGGCGGGCGGTGGGGAGAGAGGGGCGGCGACGGTGGTGACAGAGAGTATAGACGGTGGTGATGGCGGCGGCGACGTCGGCGTCGGCGGCAACGTGAGGTGCCCTGGCTTCAGCAGTGCTCCACGTGTAGAGGCGCAGGGGAAACAATGATTAATTATTTTTTTAATTAATTAATTAATTTTTTAAAGTGGGACACGCGAAATTTATGTTCGCGCCCCCATAACACACTGGTGCACCATGGAACTCCCATAATTTGACGGGAAAACCACAAAGAGCGCCTAGCTGGGCGAAAGTCACTGGAACTTTATCCGCGCCGAGAAAATGTGCTAACAGGCTGTGATCTTGATTTAGTATTAATTAACCATGAGGGGCATAGAGAATAACTAGTGGTGTACAGAATGGCACAAACTTTCCCTATTAGTTTTCTATTTCCTTTTGTCTTCGCTAGCTATTCGGAATTGCCACATACTCTTTCATGCCAGCTACCATCTTTCACCGCCAAAAGTACATTTTTTTGTCATTTTCTTAATTTTTCGGATTCCTATTGGTAGAACAGAAACATTAATTTTAGAATATTACAGAACACAAAAACCTAGCCGTAAATGGCAATTTTCTTTTAGAAATGATGTGCCATTTAAGAGAAAATGGCGTTTTAGCACTACTAAAAATGCGAAATTTGAAGCTCATTTTCACAGAAAATGTTTGAGTTTTTAAAATACTTTATTTGAGGTTATTTGAAGCACTTACAATCACAAATATAATAATCTTTACAAATTGCGGATAATGTGCATATTAACGATGTGAGAGATCTTTTAAAAAATTTACATTTATATAATTTTTGAAAAAACAAAAAAATAACTCAAAATAACTTTACGCTATACTAAAGAGTGCAATTAGCACTATCCGTTACAAAAGTTTCAAGAAAAAATTGCAGCCATATACGAGAAAATGGCGTCTGAGCATTTCTGAAAATGCCGAAATTTGAGCTACTTTTCACAAAAAACGGTTGTGTTTCCGAGAAACATTACTTGACATTATTTAAAGCATATATACTTGTAAATATAATAATGTGAAAAAATCGCCGATAATGTAAATATTAACGACGTGAGAGACAAGTAAAAAAATTACATTTTTGTAATTTTGAAAAAAACAACCGATAGACCAATATGGCTATTATGTCATCTGATAGAGTACATTTACCACTATCCCTACCAAAAGTTTAAAGAAAAAAATTGGAGCCGTTTTGGAGAAAATCTTGTTTTTGTAATTTTTTTAAAATTGCACATATTGCACGCAATATTGCACGAAAACTACTAAACTTTTGAGTAGCATTTACACGACCTTTATGAAAGAACTCAATATGCAGAACAAATTTTATTTGAAGAAAAAATCTCTATCTTCAATTTTGTAGCTGGAAAAAGACGCCGAAAAAAAGTCAAACTTTCACAATTTTCGAAAATTCAGAGCTGTACGTGAAAATCGAACCTATGCCATGCAAATAAGTGTATTTTACTCTATTCATAAAAGAAATTTAAAGAAAAAATTTGGAGTCGTTTTTGAGAAAATTTTGAAAATTCCCTGGGGGCTTCATATAAAGTACCCCCAAACTTTGAAGAATCTTTTTCAAAATCTCAAAGCTTCGACTAGAATCAGATCGACCGGGGAATATCCATTTTGGAAGAAATCGTACGTATGGTTTAGGCGCTAGCAGTGTTCACAGACGGACAGAAAGACGGACGTTTTCCTTTGAAATGGGTTTTCGGTATCAAGGATCTAGAAAACAGGGTTTCTGGCTACACCACATGTTAGGGGATTTTTTTCTTAATTTAGCAACTGGTTTTATCCACTTTTTCATTTTCACGGCCCGGCCATTAATTTTTTTCCGCCGAAAATTGGCCATTTTTTTCGCGCAGCATTACGTAACTTTCCCTATACTACGGATACCACTCCGTGTACGGGAAAGTAAAAATTATAGGAAAGGTTTTTACTCTTAAGAAAGCGAAGTAAAGTAGTGCGAAAATAGCGGATCGAGCAAGTACAACCCTCCTCTTTGCAATGTTATTTAACTTTCTTTGATTTGTTATGAGGAACAGAAGGGGTTGTGGAGTCAGGGTGCCAGCTTGCTGGGGTACGAAAATTGAAAAATTATTGGCATACTAAAACGTTGGAATATTTTTTGTGTTCTTACGTACCTCAAGAAACTCAGTTCCGAGCCGAAAGATAATCAAACTAATATTTTTACTTTTGAGTACTAAATACCATTTGTTACCATTAGAAACAATTTAGTACGCTTAGACTTCACTTCGGTACATAGGAATGTTAACGAAACGTGTTTATTTGTTTTAAAATATATAAAGGTAACTTTTAATGTACTAACACAATATCAAATAAAATAGAAAACAATGCAATTGATGTTTAAAAGCAATTTTCAATAAATATTTATTCAGTATAATGGAGAGTTTTCTTGGAACAATTCACAATACTTCTTTAAGGCAACATTTGAAGTAATTATTCAATATTCTTTGATAGTTAGCTTTTAGCTTTTCGTGATAGTCACAAAATATTAGAAACACTTTTTAGTTTTGAGAAAGATAGGTGTCTGAACCCGCTGCTTTGAAAATTTCATCCAATGATAACGAAAATACTGGTACAGGTTAAACACAGTGTTCACTCTTCATTGTACATCCACATCCCTCCTCAATTAGGTACACAGCACTTACAGACCCCGGTAAAACGTTAATTGAATGGTTTCACTAAACGCATAAGAAACAATCATCATAGGTAACAAGCAACTATAATAGTACTTCTAGTTGTTGCTGGAGGGCAAATTTTGAATTAATGATAATGCAAATAAATCTCGTGAGACTGCACAAACCACGGTGTATACAGAAAGCGTAAATATAAGATTGACGAAACAGCCTTCTAAGCGTTTCGCCACAGAAATGGCTACCAACAAGGAGGACTGAAATATTTAGGTGGCATTAGTGGTATTGAAGCTCCGATCCAAAAATTTAATTGAAAAACTCCCAAAATGTCTCATCTTTATAGATTGTAATGTGGAAAACGTTTCTTTTGGCCTCAAAACTTAAGTTTTTAAGGTCCTAAATGCTTTGTTTAGGAGTTATTTGACAAAAAACTTTGGCAAGTGCCGCGGGTTGCATTTGACTTGAATAATTGGATGCGTTTTTTAAACAAATCCTTCATATATTCAATGTCATAGTGCAATTCGTCAAGTCTCCGTGAAATTCTCTTTATTTAGAGACCTCATTTATAAAGGGGGACCTCATTTATATTGGTTGTGTGTGAGAGCCGGAACGGAAAGGTTTACTACTGAAATAATACAGGAGAAGATGTTTCTCGGCCCGTCACATCAAGTGAGGTATTTCACGGCAAATTCACAAGACAACTCTCGCATGTTAAATCCCACCCTTTCCCTATCCTTTTGTCTATCCGTTTCATAAAGGAGACGAACTACTAATGTACTTACAGAATATCAAACAAAATAACAATGCAATTGATGTTTGAAACAAATTTTCAATTAAAGTTTATTCAACATTATAGAGAGATGTTCTTGGAACAATTCATACTTCTTTAAAAACATTTGAAGAAATTTTTCAATCTTCCTTGAGAGTTAGCTTTTCGCTTTCCTTGATAGTCAAATAATAGAAAAGGTTTTTACTCTTGAGAAAGCCTAGTAAAGTAGTGCGAAAATACCGGATCGGGCAAGAACAGACCTACTCATTGCAATATTATTTAACTTTCCTTGATTTGTTATGAAGAACCGAGTGGGTTTTCGAGGGTCAGGGTGCCAGCTTGCTGGGGTGAGAAAATTGAAAAATTATTTGTTTACTAAAAAGTATTGAATTATTTTCTGCGTCCTTACGTACCTCAAGAAAAACAATTGAATTCCGAGCCAAAAAATAATCAAACTAATGTTTTCACCTTTGAGTACTAAATACCATTTGTTAGCATTAGAAAAAATTTAGTAAGCCCACTTCGGTACATGGGAATGTTGCTCAAACTATGTTTGCATTTTAAAATCTTAACGAACCGACATCTTGAGTTTAATATCAAACGGTGTTTTATTTACAATATGAGTTTGCAGTTGGGTGTTGGTACTTCCAGATACCGCCAACATTTAAATCGTGTGTTTGGACTGCGATCGTTGGCAGTTGTCGGGTGACTTGCTCTATTCTTTCTATAATTTTAAATTTACTTGTTTTTTAATTGATTCGCGTAGTATTGTAGGCCAGCGCGATTTGATTTTTGTCTTCCATTTATTTCAAGCTATTTTACTTTAGCTACTTTAAAAAGTTTGTTCTTTGTGTTGTGCCATAGCACAAGTTTTCCCCCACTACCTCTGCGTACCCGTGGGAGAACTCTCGCATGTTAGACCCCACACTATCCCTATCCTTCTATTTTCATTCTAAGAGGGAAAGTAGTTAACGAAACGTGTTTATTTGTTTAAAATCTATAAAGGTAACTTGCAATGTACTAACACAATTACAAATAAAAATAAAAAACAATGCAATTAATGTGTAAAAGAAATTTTCAATAAATATTTATTCAATATCATGGAGAATTTGCTTCGAACAATTCCCAACACTTACTTAAAGACATTTGAAATAATTATTCAATATTCTTTGTCAATTAGGTTTTAGTTTTTCGTGATAGTCACAAAAATATTAGCTTTTTACATTTGAGAAAGCTAAGTGTCTGAACCCGTTGACTTGAAAATTTCATCGAATGATAACGAAAATATTGGTACAGGTAAAACACAAACACAGTCTTCACTCTTCACTGAACACCCACATCCTTCCACAATTAAGTACACAGCACTTACAGACCATGAAAAAACGTTAATTGAATAGTTTCACTACACGCATAAAAAAATCTTCATAGGTATAGATATCAAGCAACTATAATAGTATTTCTAGTTGTTGCGGGAGAGCAAATCTTGAATTAATGATTATGCAAATAAACCTCGTCAGACTGCACAACTACGGTGTTAACGGAAAGCGTAAATAAAGATTGTCGAATCTAAGCCTTCTAAGCGTGTCGCCCCAAAAATTGCAACCAATTGCAACCAGCAGGAAGGACTGAAATATTGAGGTGGCCTTGATAGTATTGAAGCGTGGAACCGAAAAGTTAATTGAATGGATCGGAGAATATCTCATCTTGTAGATTATGGTGTGAAAAACGTTTCTTTGAGGCCTTTGGCCTCAAAATTTACTTTTTAGGGCTCTAAAACGCTTTGTTTATGAGTTATTTGCCGATTTATGTTAACATGTGATGCGGGTTGCATTTTACGTGAATATTTCGATGCGTTTTTTTTAAAGAAATCATCCATATATTTAAAGTCAAAATGGAATTCATCAAGTGGCTGATTTTAAGGACAGGGTTCGGCTCACTAAAACAACGGCGCACGGTTCACTTGCGCATGGTTCACTCGCGCGGACCACGAGAACGGATCACTCAGGGAGCGGGAAGATGCCTTTGTGGTTGCATTGTGCGGTGTGGTGCGAATGTGTAATGGAGAATTACAATGGTTTATTTTTCGCGGATTTGCGTAAACATTTAAGGTGAGTATTTGCATAAAATGCGTTGGTAATTATGCGTTGGACAGACTCAAGGATGTTTTATGTTAACGCGAGGGCTGAAGGCCCGAGCCTCGTCCTCAACTTGGACACGGGTAGCGAAGCGTCACGATTCCACACGAAAGTGCGATGGCCACGTGGCCGAGCACACTGTGGCGGCGCCGCGAGTGACTCGTTCGGAACCGAATCGTTCGCGTCAATAGGAGCTGAACCCTGTCCTTGAAATTTATCCATCAAGTCTCCGTGAAATTCTCTTTCTTTAGAGCCCTCATTTATAAAGATTGGTTGCGTGTGAGAGTCGGAACCCAAAGGTATACTACTGAAATTATACAGGAGACGATGTGTTGCAATGTGCACCGCTATCTAAGAAACAAATCCCTTCAGAAGAATTTTACACCGTTTCTGTTAAAAGCATATGAACTACACTTCGTTTCAAAGGTGGATACCAGTAAATCGTGGGAACATCAATTCATCTGTTTGACATAGCAACTTGCGCTTTTGGTTAACTTGTTAACCGGGAAATTTTCCTTCCAAAATGATGCTACAGAACGAGGCATTCATTGACTGAGAATGGGTATTTACTTGTCCCGCGTAATATAATAATTGCGATGAGTTACGTCGTCCCGCCCAGTAGAGTGACGCGTTAACATTTTATCTCATCCCGCCCAATATAATAATATGATATTGCGATGAAAACATAACACGCCCAGCCCAATATAATCATCTTATGTTAACGAGTGGATTCCTTGCTACAATTTCTTTGGTCGTTAGAATGTTTATCTCTACCTTTGTGAGCATACTAATAGAGATCAATGGCATTGGCAGACGTAATAATGGGTGCATAGCAGCTGGTTGTCAATAATGAGATAGTATAGCGTTGTCAAGTAGTTTTGTTAGGCACGAGGCTGATTGTTATCCAAGATCCATTTTTTTCGCAATTCAAAATTGTTTTCATTGAAAACATATCCAGTTCATAAAAACGTACTTTCAGGAGACCAGTATCGAGCACGCGACCTTGGTTTTAGATGCTGAGAGTATCGAAGAACTGTTTAGCATATCTGTTTGTTTCATCAGATACATGTTGAAAATGGATGTCATGAAAATACTTACTGAAATGAAATAAAGACTCCTCATTGTCACCTTCTTCGAAAGAAAAAAATTACTTCACTATCTCTTTGAAACCGAAAAGTAGCCCTAATCCGACTTGAACTAGACCACTGTCCGATTTCCGGAGTCCCAGCAACACTCGCAACAACTAATGGAGTCAGATCACTGTCTTTCTCGCTTTCGTCACTGAGTTCGCTGTCCGATTCACCACAACTACCAAATAAATCATCAGTTTCGTTATCCGTCATGTCACATTAATTGAGGATTGCGGAAATAACACTATCAGAAAGGTCTGAGTCAGCCATCGTCAATCTACAACACAACACATACGTGTCGATACTTCTAAAGTAAGCCTTTGAGAATGATTTATTTAACCTACACTACTGCAATCTGGTGGATATATGTTACAATACCTACAGTTTATATAGGTATAACAGAGAACGAGATATATCATCCCGCCCAAAGCAAAGGAGTTTTCAAAGCAAGATGACCCTCAATTCTGGCCCTCAAGAAAATGTGCGCAGATAAATTTCTTTCCCCACACGTCATATACAGTGTTTACTGTTTTTTGACAAACAAATAAATAAATAAATGACGAGCGAACTCGTCAAAACTCAATTAGAAAGAAAATTTTTATGACGAGTTTTGTCGTCACTCCCAGTTAAGAAGACAAAGAAGAACATCCATCTGGCATTCGGAGTTCCTATGAATCAAGCAACCACATCACTGGCTTATTTCTGTTTGTCATATTTCTCCGGATTTTCCTACAAAACTCTTGCCTCTGCAAAGTATCCAGACATTCCTTCAGTTTCTAAACGAATTTTACGTGATCCCGCCCGTTGTCCAATTCCAATAGCACCTACAGAATATACAGTTAATGAAGAAACGCAGGAAGAATGTTCTCTTTCATTTTCCAACAACGTATCAGAGTCTATCAATCTGGAGAAAGTATTCATTTCATTGATAATGCTGATTTTTGTGACCTCGAAAGAGACCTGACACTAACGACAGGTCAAGCTGAACTGCTTGGTTCACGCCTTAAAGAATTTAATTTGCTTGGACGCAGTACAAAAATCACATTTTTGCCACAGACACAAAGAACTTGTGAAATTCTTTGCAACGAGTGACAGTATCTACTACGTCGTATTAACATGCAGACGTTCAAGGTCTCTAGTCAAGCCTCGGGGTAGCAGACAACATTGAAGCATGGAGATTGTTCATGGACTCATTTACACTAAATTTGAAAGCAGTATTATTATACTATGGAATGAAATACGCATCAGTTGCGGCTGGATATTCTACCCCCCTGAAAGAGACGTAGGAAACTATCGTTACTTCTTAAAAAAATACGCCATCATGAGCGCAAATGGTGTATCTGAAGTGAGTTAAAAATCAGACACCATTTGCATAGGAATTCAGTCGACAGGTTCAACAGGCGAATGTTGAAGCAGAATCCTGACAGACGGGCCGCGAATCATGCGCGTTCTATCCATTATTAACCTTGTCCGTCCGTTCCCCTTACACTTATCACTTACATTATTACACTACCTGGATTCGGGGATAAGAAAACTCAAAGGCCGATGCGCAAGGGACGCGGAATATCACGTTCCAGGAGCCAGAAACACTGACGCCACCATAAAAATGCAATGCTCTTTCGGGGCTAATCACCTCAGCAGTTGACGTGCCCGGAATCAATCACCCATTCTCTCAAATATTTAATTTTATTTTTATTTACTCGTTGTGGTCTACCTAGCGCGATTTTTTTTTACATTTGCTGCGTCATTACGCAACGCGTCTCTTAAGCCCTTGGACCGTTGAGCGCAAGTCAGAGTAATCCTCCATTAACATCAGCGCTATCTATATTTACATCAGCGCTCTCTGTATGTGTGTCACGTCTCGTCTGTCAATTGTCAAGAGGGCCGCCAGGTAGCATCTCCGCGTACGCGTCTCACACCGCGCGCCCCTGCGTCACTACCCAGCGGCCAGAATTGGGAAGGAATAAGGAAAGGGTAAGGTTTAGGACACTTCACAAAGGTTGGACTAGCCTTTGTGAAGCAGCCGAACTCGTTTTGTCGGCACAAATTTCACACGAGATCGGCGGGAATAGAACCCGAACCTCAGTGGCGAAAGGCGAGTGACTTTGCTCTGAGCCACGAGACAGCTCTTGGGTTGATGAGGACTCATCACATTCTGCGCTCTGGTGACGATTTACCTGTCAAGTCTCGCAGCTCGATGCTCAGTTCACTTGAACACTGGGAGTTATAGTTAAATGGTGTTTCAAGCACTCCTGAGTATCATTAACAGATGAAAATGTATAAACTCCACAGTTAGTTTAGTTTGATCCAAATTAATTTAGTTTGAAGCGAATTCTTGATTGATTCTAAACAAGGTGTGAATAAGGCTGGCCGCTTTGTGGCGCGCCAGTCGCTACAGCGTATTCTCTATGAGCGGGAATTGTGGTGGTGGGGGTTCAAAGGTCAGCAACGCAGCACGGGGAGTGACCTCGCAGGAGTGTGTGTCGCCAGTGGTGCGGAGTGCTTATGTGAATTTTGGTCATGAAGAAAAATGGGACGAAAATGGAGAGTTCGTTCAAGCAGCAATATGGGATTATACTGCGATTTTGCCTCTCAAGGTCCGTCTTCAAAATGGAATCACTCACGGTATTTCGCGTCTTTCTCAGTCGTGCCACTAGATATCGCATGATCGCGACCGTATCAAGCAGAGCTTGCGATCATGCGAAGTCGCGTCGTGGCACGACCGAGAAAGACGCGAAATATCGTGAGATATTCCATCGTGGCCATAGGGGCTTGAGAGACAAAGTTAAAAATATCGCACAATATTCTGCTTTCACTTAGGCTAAACACCTACTGAGACGTGTTCTTTGATCAGGGAGGTTTACAAGGAGGAAACCTTATCAAAAGCCCAGGTTTTCGGTTGGCACAGTGAATTTCTCAACGGGCGGGGGGACATTGAGGACTTGGGTAGAGTTAGGCACCCCTCATCAGTCAGCACCGGCGAAAATGTGACAAAGGTGAAGAATGTCATTGACTCAGACCGTCGTTTAAGTTTAAGATTATTAGCTAGAGGGTTGGAAATAAGCTTCAGGTCCATGCGCAAAATTGTGACAGAGGATTTGAACATGAAGGAAGTTCGTGCGAAACTGGTGCCGCGAGGGTTGACTGATGAACAGAAGCAACAACGAGTCGAGGCTTGCGATGAAAAGTTAGAGCTAGTGAAGTATGACCCGGATATTTTAGACAATGTCATAAGAGGTGGTGAATCGTGGGTTTTTCAGTAAGGTCCTGAAACCAAGCGCCAAAGCTTGGAATGGCACATCCCAGAATCTCCACGCCCCAAGAAAGAGAATGGCGAAGTGAAAAGTGAAAACAATGTTCATTGTCTTTTTGACTACCTTGGGGTGGTCCCCAAAAGTTCGTCCCTCAAGGACAAACTGTCAACGCCGCTTACTATAAAGAAGTGGTCACGAGACTGCGCAGGGACGTCAAGCGGAGGCGACCAGCGATCGCCGACAAATGGAGGCTCCATCACGACAATGCGCTCGCCCACACCACCTTTGATCATGACCTCCTACCTGGCTTCAATCGGCGTTGCAACATTGTCGCAGCCTCCCTACTGCCAAGATTTGAGTCCGCCGACTTCTTTCTGTTTCCAGAGCTGAAGACTCACTTGAAAGATACCCGATTTGAAGACATTGCATCCATCGAAGCGGCCGTGACAAAAGCTATAAAGGACATGTCGGAAGCTGACTTCCGGGGTGCGTTCGAAGCTTGAAAATCTCGCTGGCAGTGCTGCATTGATACACGGGGGCCTACTGTGAAGACTTAAGTCGCTGTAAAGATCAGATCAATAAAACATTGTTTCTATATCATCTCATTACTTAAAAATCACACCTTGTATTTTATGAGCGTATCATAGGATACGCTGATTCAAAAAGTGTAGACCTCCTCTACTTATTATTAACAATAATAATAATTACTTTGTTTGAAAATTAATATTCCAATAAAATTTTAGTTTATATATAGACCAAAGACTTTCTTGGAAATCTCACACTCAAATAATCATTGATAAAACATCACAAAATTTCCAAATTATTTCCATTGGGTTTTGTGAAATAAATATATAATCAGGTCTTCCCTTTCACATGCCTGTCCTATTTGGTTCAATGCTTCTACTAACGTTCTTAACTCCAAATTGTTGAAAATATTTCTTCGGGAAATATTAAATGCGCAATGGTTCATCTCAAATAAAGAAATGCACAGAGAACTTCAAATCGATTCCATTAAATTCTTTATTCTCTCACATAAAAAACTTTCATAACAACTTAGCAACATATGCATCTAAAAATTTTACTTAAGAATACAATTATTCTTCTATGATCGTATAAAAATGTGTGTGTCTAGGTGCTGCTACCTGTGCTTGAAGTTAGCCTTTTCTTAAACCATCTGAAAAACTTTGATAAAAGACTTTTACTTCGCGATGACGTGACAGTGTTAAAAAGACTTTTACGCACAGTAGGTAGCTTACAAGAGTAAGAAATTAAAACACACATTAATGTCAAAACAACTTCATTTTCACTGTTATTAAACTCTTCCCAATAACTGTTAAGTTACAATTAACTATTATCTTATAATTAGTACGTAACTATTAACACATAATATATTATGAAACTCGTAGCAACTCTCTTAGATGTACCACAGTTTCTCAACTGATGGTAAGATTTTTCCGTAAATATCTTAGGAATTTTGATTAATAAATTAGATACTGCAGAGTTCATAGATTCGAACAATTCTAGCGGAATGTCAGCATTGCTTTTTGCCATTTTAAACCACAATGTACCAGTTATATTACAATAGGAACTCGTATGAATCAATGCCTCACTAGCACAATGAGAAATCAGTGCCTCTTGTAATACATCCTTAACGAAAGTGGAGGTTCCTTTGGAATCAATCGTGAAGAGAAGAGATGAAACAAATCATGATTTGTAATAAAGCATTTTTATACGATCGTAGAAAAAATGTTGTTTATATTTCGTGGGTGAAGCTTTGTTTTTTGTTCGAGCTGAATAGTTTTTTCCCCCTCCTATCAACTCGGCAAATATCCCTCAATCTCGATAGCGCAAAAAACAATAACTTCACGCACTTAATATAAAAATAACTATTTACAAATCCTCGAATACGTTTCTTTAAGGACATTTTTCATCCTCTCTATCTTAAATAATCATTTTCCTTTGTTCACTTCTGTATTCACTTCTCTTTAAATTGTACGCAATTTCTTCACACATAGCTAAATTAATTAATTTTTTTAATATTTTGGGTAATATTATTTAACTGCAGATGAAATGTTGGCATCTTGCCTATTCAATTATTGTAAATGAAATTTAAACCCCCTAAAAATTGAACAAGTAGAAAATAAATATTAAAAAAAGTTATTTAAATAATGATAAATTATAACCAAATCAACAGAAAATGTGAAATGGTCACTTCAAAATGCATTCTATTTGTCCTTTAATATGTTTGGGTCAGTTCTCCCTTATTTATCCTCGAAATAAACTGCATTCACAAACCGTTTTCTTTTAAAGCCATTTTAAATACGAGTAAATTGGTTGCAGAATGTTTCTGTCAAGAAATTCATTTTCTTATAATATTGGCAAAATATTTTAACTAATATCGATATTAATTGGAACACAAAATACAATTCGATGGTCACAGGGAAAAACTTGGTAAGTCGAAATTTTGTGGAAAAATCTGGTAAATATATTTTATGGGAGATAATCAAAATTAGCGAAGAGAATGGAAGAGAATCATAATTGTGGAAGAGAACCATAATTATAAAAGAGGATCATAATTATGGGAGAGAATAATTATGGGAGAGAATAATTATGGAAGAGAATCATAATTTATAGAAGAGAATAATGATTTTGACTTATCAAGTTTTTCCCTGTGACCATCGAATTATTCTTTAATACTAAGTTGATTTATCACTCGAGTTGATTCACTTGGTTTATCACTTGATCACTTGATTTACCACTTTATCACACGATTTATCATCTGAATTGTTTATAATTTTCATTGATATATCTCTGAATTTGTTCAAAAGCATTCCACATATCATCTGCAAGAATTTGAGGTTCTTCAAATGCTGGGAAGTGTCCTCCTCTTGGCAAATGGGTGAAATGTACCAAGTTGGGAAACTTGTCTCGAGCCAGTATTTCAGGAACATAGACAAGCTCCTTTGGAAAATTAGATATTGCGGTTGGCACAACACTGGGAAATCTAAAATAAATCAGACATATGTCCGATGATATTAAAAATATTGAACTTATTTATAATATTATTTGAATCAAGTTTTTAGTAAGATACGAACAAGCAAACTATATGAAAATGAGATCTTACAATTTTTAACTAACCGATCTTCTGCAATCGTACGTATTCGATTCTGAGTAAAATGGTTATTTGGAAACATTGACTTTTCGAACGGTGTGATGTTCGTCTGAAAAACAGTTGCCCGACAGCTTGAAGGAATGCATGGCATCGAGGGCAAACTTGTTACTTTATCTTATACGGAGAATAGAGAAAGAAAGATGTTGCAAAAAAGTCGACCTCGAAATTTTTACGGAAATACACGATTCAGGGGTCCCTCATACGGAAAAAGTGTTAAAAAACAAAACTTTCTGTCTGTCGTTGGGGCCAAACAGTTCACAGATCTTCCAAAATGGATATTAGGTGATCGATTTGACCCATGAAAATATGTAACGGATTCTTTAATTTTGGGAGATACTTTGCACGAATGTTATAAAATGCGTTGTGGGAATACGAATAGTTAATAAAACAGAACATTCCGTCTATGAATAAGAACACACTTGAATGTAGGGTAAAATGATAAACTTACATTAAATGATTTTTGTGAGAAAATTAATAAGAATATTACGTAAATTAATTAAGTTAAATATATAAGTGGAAAATATACCTGTCGAGCTTTGCTGCCGGATTCTCTTTGGACAAAACCTCGCTGTAAATTCTGACTGAAGTAGTAATTGAACCAGAAATCCAGTATATCATAATGTTATCCAACAAATTAGTTAACGTATACTTTCTCTCAAGGCCACCATCAGGAAGATCTCGCCACTCATTATCCGTCCAAGTGGAGAACTTTTCAAGAACATACGCTGCTAAACCTATCGGAGAATCTTGCAGGGCAACACCTAAAAATATTTACTGGTTAAAGAAATTCCAAGAATGCCAATAAACAATCCACTGAATTACTAACATTTATATGATTGAATTAATCAAAATTAAATAGACAATTATAAACAAAATGTGGCTTACCAATAGTATCTGGTTTTGTTGCATGCAAGTGGAAATACCCACTTTCTTGCAAGAGTTCAGCCATATGTTTTCCCATTGGATAAACTTTACTGTAATGCTGTGATTCAACAACAAGTCTCGGGTAAATGATACCCAGCATCATCTTGAATCTGCTTAACAGTGACCCTGAATACACCATGTTTGTATGGAATCCTAAAACACTGAAAAGACAAATTCATATAGTAAACATTAACTGTTATTTTCGTACCGAAAATAAAATAAATCTTAAAGAGGTACTATATTACTTCGAATTTGCGAGACTAACAAGTTGGATGATAATTTGGTGAAGATGTTTAAAATTGTTGTTTTCGATGAATAAGTATTCCTTCAAAGAAAATCATGAATGTCCACCTATTTCATTCGCGGTGGCATACACGGACACGTTTTCAAGACTTTTCGAAGGCAACAATTGTTTGCGGAATCGTCCGTCTCTACATCAAATAATACTTCTCAACAATATACCTTGTGCGGAAATATGGTATCTGATGACTTACAATTGCATGGATTGCATGACAGAAATTTTATAATGGAAAATAATTTTCAAGTTTTTTATAATTAGATAATTAAACAAGGTAGAAGTTAGCGAGTCTTAATACCTTCAAGCAAATGTTTCTGGAATTTTCAGATTTACAAAATATATACAGCCGGATTCATTAGCCATCACTTAAGGAATAAAAGAACCATTTAGCTTTCTCAAAAATAGTGGTCACTTATAAGCGCTCGTATTTCATAGAAGTTCCTTACGACCGCAAAATGTTTCCTTAAAGCGAAAATATGGCAACATGGCACTGGTGGGAGCTGTTTTGTGGTTCTTGGCTACCAAATTTACACATCCAATAATATTTGTACAAAGTTCGTCCGATGTCTCTGCTGCGCGCGCACTACGAACGTCGAACGTCGAATTGACGGCGCGCGCTGCGTCCTTGCCATCTCAATCAGCTTCCATCGTATGTGGAACAGTGCGTTATCGTAACATTAAGCGTTTTTACCAATTATTTAAAATTTGTTTAATTGAAAATATTTTCTACCTTTAACATATCTTCATACAGAAGAAATATTTTGTCATCGGTATCGCATTTTACAAGTGTATTTACTACCCACCACTAATAAAAAAACAATGTTTAAAACAATATATTCCCTTAATGTCATATAATTTCAATGAATTGTGCATTTTCTATGTGTTATTTATGTGCATTATTTGGTGATAATATAATACTTAACATTAGTTCCAATGTTTTCAGGTGAACGTATACTCTTGTGTAAATGGTATGAACATAGGTATCCTGAATTGGTCGTGAATTATTAACAAATTTAAAATATAGAAAATGTCACCCGATATAATAAATTCCATCTTTAAATATCTTATTCAAATTGCTTGACTTTTTATTTATGTTGCGTATTCATAATAATTTACAATTAATTGATCTTGTAAGTCACAGTAATGAATAAAGGTAAATTTTAGGAAATACACGAAATAATGAATTTGCGTAAAATCTTAATTCAATGAGAACAATTAGTAATGAAAAGAGCGGTAGACTTCTTTCGTGACTGATTTTTTCAATCAGCGGCACAAGGGTCTTCACTATTGTTTTATTTAAACGAAACCACTTTGGACCGGGAGAGATGGCTTAGTGCATCAACTGATGTCACTGCGGTCTCTGACCGGTAAGTCCTAGGTTCGAGTCCCGACGCCAGATTTTCCGGACTGGGATTTCAGCGGCTTAGCTTGTCAGCTAGGTCGAATTCAGTCGCTGTCTAGAGAAGAATTCTAGCGGCCGGCTGCTCTGATCGATAGTTTTCCGTGGTTTCTCCGATCAACACCAGGTGAATGCCGGAGAAGTACCCTAACAAACGGGCCACGGACCGCGCGCGATCTTTCCTTCCTCCTCCTTGTCCTATCCTCACCCCTTACACACAAACTAACACTAACATGCACTACACTACCACAAATGCCGAGAGACCGGTCGGGAGCTTAGAGCTTGTCCCGGCCGGGGCGGTGCCCCGCTGGTGGGAGATACCTGGTTGAGGGGAAAACCCGCTAATCGACGGTAGGTCGGGGCCGATCTCACCATCCAGCGGGAAAAGACCGCCACCGCCCCAGGAAAAGCACGCACTACACTTACGGGACGAATGATCTCCGTAGTTGACGCGCCTGAGGGGAATCACGAATAATTAATTAATCAAACCGCTTTCAGTAATAATAGCACAGGATGCTGAAGATGTGGAATATATGTTTAGAAAATTATTAGAAGAATATCAGAAATGGGGGCTGAAAATTAATATGGAAAAGACATTTTATATGGGATGTGGAGTAAACAATAGAGATTTAATTTTACAGTTTGGAAAAGGAAAAATTAAACATTGTTCGGAATTTAAATATTTAGGAGTAGAAATAAATAAGGATGGAAATCAAGAAGATGACATAAGACAAAGAATAAACTAAGGAAGATCAGCAACATCAATGCTAAACAAAATATTATGGGATAAACATGTAGCATAAAAAACTAAATTAATGATATATATAAATCTATTGAAGAAAGTACTGTTTTATATGCATCGGAAATTTGAAAATTAAAGAAAAATTTAAAACTAAAATTACTGGCAATAGAAAAGGACTTTTTAAGAAGATCATCTAGGATATCAAAAAGTGAATACAGAAAATGGAGAAAAAATGAATAAAGTTCATACAATTTTAGAAACGATTCAATACAAGCAATTACAATGGTTTGGTCATGTGAAAAGAATGAAAGATAATAGTATTCCAAAAATAATTTTAGAATGGTTTCCGGTGGGTAGGAAGAAAAGAGGAAGACCTAAACACAGCTGGTTGAGAGAAATTAAGGGAATTTTAAAGGACAAGAACTTAACAGACAAGGATTATGAAGATCGGGACAAATGGAGAAAAAATTAAAATTATGTAATTTAGTAGAATTCTGGGAACAGAAAGTTGTTTTCTATAACAATATAAAACTGTGAAATAAATAAAACCGCTTTCAGAACTGTTCGTCGTATATAGTACATTTCCAATGTATTGCTCGCATATTGCCCGCTCGGAACTGACCACGCTTCGTTTTCGTCTTCTTACAACTACAATTGTGAAAATACAATTTTTTTTCTCAATGAAATGTATTTATCAAAACTACATTTTCAAATTAAGTCATGCTTAATTTTTTGAAAATACGAGTAATTTTTGTATAATTTCGTGACAAACATAATAGCTCGCTGCAAATTTACTGCGCTTCAGACAGCTGGATGCGTCGTAAATTAGAATTTGCAATTTTGTACATTATTCCTTTGTTCGTTTCTTACATTCGATCTTTTTTTATACATTTACACATAAATATTTTAGAAATTGTTTATTTTGAAATATTTGAAATAAAAAGTAAAAAAAATTGATAGCTCTCAGAATAGCGACCATGCAGGGTCTGCAGCAATGGAATTCACTTTGCGCTCTCGAATAACTGTGACTGTTGATTGTTGTGACCTGATGGAGCTGTATGAAAAGGAGTTATAATTGTCTAATTTAAGTTATTTGCATGAAAATATTTAGTTTTCGCGCCAAATGCTGTATCATTTGCAGTGAGTAGTGTATCTTTGCATGGTTTTAGAACACTCTTATCTAATAATTTCTCAATGAAATGCATTTCTATATTATCTGGGGTAACAGCATTCTCTTTCAAATGCAAGTTTACAAAACGTTTGTATCATATTTTTATGCAGTTGTAGAATTCACATAGTTCTGACAACACTGCGATGGAAACAGTAAGTTGTTCGCTTGTTGGTTGAATTGGACGTTTTCAAATAATAGTTAAGATAATAGTAGTAGCACATGAAGTGCAATATTTCAATACTACGTAGCTGTTTCCAATGACGCTGAAAGTATGTGCTGTTGTAGAACCACTAGTTTAATTTTTAAATGCTTTGTGTTATAATCTTACATTTTTCTTTAATGCTACAACACAATTTCTTCTAAATGTCAAATACGTGTCCTAAGCTTCCCTGGGATAGCCGAGCACGTGATGATAATAATAACAGTTTAATATAATAAGGTTGACCGAGCCGGGAACTGCGCATTCTGGTTTTCCCAAGCGAAGTCTACTTAGATCCAAAAAAACAGGCTTCCGCGGAGTGTGAAACTCAAATATTATGCAAAGTCTTGATCGTTTTCCATGAAACGGTTTACTAATAAATCGTTTTAACTAATAACACAAATTTTGATTGTCACTAATAACATAAATACAAGCACCAATACAACGAATACAATAGTCAGTGAACTGTAAGTTTCAAGTATAACCTAAACGATTTACGGGTTATGATTAACAAGGCAAGACAACCAAAAGGGACACTTAAGAGAGCAGGCTGGTTTCCTTACAGGACTTAATGTTCACTTAAAAATCTACCCAAGAGGAGTTTATGAATAAGATTCTTTCGTTAAAGGAACATTCGTTTTAATTGTCGTCTGTGTCTTCGGCCCATAGTCACACACGCCCCAGGAGAGGGGGTGCGGCAGGTACAATTCTCCGGGACCCATGAATCTTGAGAGGAATCATGGAGCCGAAGGGGGCCACTGAAGCCCAAAACGTACCATATTTATTTATTATAATTTGAAGATTTATGTAATTCATGTAACTTTTATTGCACTTTTTCATTGTCAGTTCGATATTATCAATTTTCAAAATTAAAAGTCACACGCGGGACACAGTTATGTTATGTACGTTCTGACCCGGAATTCAGGAAAGCGGACCCGTTGTAAACATTGGAGCACCGAAAGATAGAAGTCTTATCAAAATATATCAGTATAATATATTTTAAGAAATAGTAACGTACAATACAAAAGGGGAAAGGTAGGGTAAAATTATCTTTTGACATAATAAACATGAGGTCCAACTATCGATGACAAAGCTTCGGGGTATAAGAAACATTTTTTCAGTATAGTTTATAAAGGTAAACACAAATGCTTCCCAGTTAGCCTGACCTTCCCCTACATGTCTCTAGAATTTTTTGTAAAGCCCCACGTGCTACCTCCTTTGTTCCAACGCCAGAATTTTCTCTCATTGACCCTGCAGTCATATCAACGCTAGTAACATTAAATTCTCACGCACACTAGATGTTTTGTCAGCACTTTGTCAGAGATAGGGTTTGACGACCGATCCTCGAAAAAACACAACACTTTCTAAGAACTGACATAGCATGAGCTTCGCCACAGAGAGTAGCATAAAACTGTTCTGGTCAGACTCAGTATCTTTCGGTTCAACGGTTGATTATTTCATTTTTCCCGGCGCGTCTACAATGAAAAGTAGTCCCGTAGGTGTAGTGAATGTTTTTATGGCGGTGTTCTTGCCTACTGGATGATGAGCTCTGGCGCCGACCTAACCGTCGACCTGCGGGGTTTTACCCATTCACGTATCTCGCACTAGCAGGGCATCGCTCCATTCGGGACAAGCTCTAAGCTCCAAACTGGTCTCTTGACATGTCTGGTAGTGTACTGCATGTTGAAATATATACGTAGAAGGACGAGGATAGGACAAGGAAGAGGAAGGAACGATCGCGCGCGATCTGCATCTGCTTACTTAGGGTACTGATCCAGCACATTGATCGGACGAAAAACTACCGATCAGAGCAGTCGGTCTGCATTCGATACAGCTAGTGCCAAAAAATCCGCCAAAGACGTGGCCCGAGTCCTAGAATCTCCTGGTGAGACACCGCGGCAGTACCTTTCGGGGAACAGCGTCGCCATGGACGATCCAATGATGTGCCCCCAGTCGCTGCCGTGCACGTGGAACGTGAAGTGGCCCAGGCGCTGCATGAGCACACGGAAGAGCGCGCCCATCTGCGCGGGGCCCAGGCCTGGCTTCGCCGCGCCCTCCGAGAAGCCGAAGCCGGGCAGCGACGGCGCCACCACCTCGAACACGAAGCCCGCGCCCGGCCGCGCCGCCGTCAGCAGCGGGATCAGCTCGTAGAACTCGCGCACGGAGCCCGGCCAGCCGTGCAGCAGCAGCAGCGGCAGCACGCGCGCGCCCGCCGGCACTTGTTTCGGCTTCACGTGCAGGAAGTGCAGCTGCAGCCCGCCCACCTGCCCACAACATTCAAGTAATCTCTTCAAGAGCTAGTTCCTAGACTAATCTGAGTCAGAAAAGGAGTGGATGAAGTGCAGCTGCAGCCCGCCCACCTGCCCACAACATTCAAGTAATCTCTTCAAGAGCTAGTTCCTAGACTAATCTGAGTCAGAAAAGGAATGGATGAAGTGCAGTTGCAGCCCCTCCACCTGCGCACCAACGTGCACAATAATGGTCAACACTTAAGTCAGTGTTCCAAACACTGACCCTGTGACTGTGACTGTGCACTTGTGCACCAACACTTTAGTCATTGTCTTATGTAAAGAGTAATATTAAAATAATTTGTGAAAGACTGCCTTTTTAATGTTGATAATTATTATGAAAGTCCAATAATTTGTAGGCAGCCTCAAATTAATATATTTTTTATTTTACAATTGTTCCAATTATTTGATCAAAATGAAACAATGTTCTGTATTATATTATTTTATTATATTATATTGTTTTAATAGACCCTGATGATGAAGGCAATTGACCTTTGAAACGTTGGAACAATTGTAAAATAAAAAATATATTAATTTGAGTCTGCCTACAAATTATTGGACTTTCATAATAATTATCAACTTTAGTCATTGCCCCCAAAACATGTTCTGAAACTGACATATAGTAGGACTGGCGTGGTAGGTGAGCGTGCAACAGCAGCACGCTCACCTGCGCACCGACGTCCGCAACTTGGCCTCAGCAAACCCTTTAGTCTCTGCTCCAAAAGCATGTTTCTAGACTACGTACAAGTCATGAAAGACATGGATGAAGTGGAGCTGCAGCCCATCAACCTGCGCACCATCGCCCACAACTTTGGTCTCAGAAAACAGTTATTACTCCTAAAGATTGTTCCTAGTTCTAATTACGTACGTCATGATTAGGGGGCGGATTCTGATGACATAAAAATCGCCAACAAGATCAATAAAATGCTCTTAAAATGTTTTTAAAATGTCCTCAAACCAAAGCAAAATTACGTAAAAATTTGATCAAAATCAGTTTAGATGAACTGATGTAATCGAAACTTCTTCGTTCAAGTGAACACTAGAACTTTTGGTGACTCTCAAGTGGATCTTGAACTTTTGGTTTGGACTATTCTTTACCAAAAAATCACTGTCTTTAAATCGTTATCGCGAAATCAGACGAACCGACAGTGGCGCTGAAGATGTCACGGGAACCTTAGATTACATTCAATGACTGCCATTACAATTTCTGACCGAAGAAATCGAATAGGCTATTCAGAAATTCTGTGGAGAATTTGTTTTATCTCGTAAATATTATATGAAGCAAGTGCAATTAAAATTATGTTTAAATTAAAGAAATTAGCGAAAATGCTTTAAAAATGACGGAGAAGGTAAAAAAATATTTATTAGTCGAAATCGACGGAATATACAAAAAAATGACATATAAAAATGGATCATTTCCTTTTGTCATAACATAATAGTACATTATGAAACGATGATGTAATGATGGGTATTAATACACGAGTGTGATATTACGATACGAGCGAGGTACGAGCGAGTATCGTAAACTTCACACGTGTGTATTAATAATACCCATTACATCGAGTTTCATATGGTACTTTTTCTACGACTTATGGTAACTTTTATAAGTTAAACTTCTCCACTGAATCGTTTCGCGGCAGTCGACATGCAAGATTCAGCCAAGGCCACCTAGCGGACACCTCACTACCCTACACCCGCAGGTGGCTGTGCTTTACCAGAGCGCCGGCGAGGGACTACAAAAGTTGCGGCAATAATATTCCGACTTCCGTATTTTCGCATTTGCTCTCATTTCTGGAAACGTCAACACCATCAGAAAGAACGACCATTCACTAAATATTTTAAACTAAAGAATTGGCCGTTTTTTTAAGGACAACCACACAGAAGCAGCAAATAACACAAAATGACTTGCGTTCAGATCTTAACCTCACTGAAAGTTCTCTTCAATGACTACCACTGCGCTAGTCAAATAGGATAAAAGTGAAATGACGATACAATTTCTTTTTAATAATATTTCACGTAAAAATTACTACTAATAAAATAAAATTAAAACTGAGAAGCTTAATAAAACATTAATTGCAATTTTAATATACACACTGGATCGAAACATTTACTGCAACAATTCTCAACGATTAATGAAGTGACAATACTTGATTTGTAAGCGTCTCTGTGATTGACCAAGAACCTGTATCATAATGAAATCTGTATCGAAATGACCATCATTATGCAACTGGTTGCAGCCATCCAAAGACAGCGTTATACAATGGGAGTAGAAAAAATGAATATCTATTCTAAAAGGCATGGTTCTAACGTGAAAAGGGAAAAAAAGACATCATTAAGGTCCGTCCTCTGGTCATGGCTGTCCTGGATGAAATGCAGCGCAGCGTCCCCACCTGCGCATCCACGGGAATACGTGGCCATTTGCTCGGAAAATTATATCTTCTGAGAAATGTAAATGTACAGCTGGCCCTCCCCCTCTTAAAATATTATTTCTCTGTATTAATGTAGATTGAGTGGTTAGGCGGAAGAGCAGGCCCTATGGCCTGAGCCTCGCCATTAATAAAGGCATTTTTATTATTATTATTATTATTATTATTATTATTATTATTATTATTATTCCCCGATCAAATCAGATCCCATAATTTTAAAGCCAGGCAACAATGCAAGTGATGGCTATGTCGGTTCCTTGAGTCAAAGACAAAAACTAGTTCGCATATTGGGCGCCCATTTGTAGTGAAATTCAAGGGGGGGGGGATGTAAGCGGAATTACAAAACGTAGTATTATATTTTTTTAAGCAGCCAGAATTTGATGTGAAATAATGAAATTTTGTAAACTTAAGAAATACATATGTGAGAAAATATTTATTATTAATTAAAAAAAACGAAATTGTATATAATATAAACATTTAAAATTTTTAATGTTTAACTTTACAAAGGTCCACTTTTCTTAATAAACAATTACATTAAAAATGTGAAATTTTGCAAAACTGCTCCCCAAATACAAATAAAAACTATGAGTAACGAAATGTTGACATTATAGTTTTTTTAAATATTAATGATTGAATTCATGTCATATTATTAGATACAAAACATTTGAGTTTAATAAACCATTATGAAGAATTCGTTACCAGGGCCCTTTAATAAGAGTTTTTCTGCCGAAAATCCGCCGTTTTTTCGCGCAGCATTGCATAACTTTACCTGTACTATACGTACGTACGTGTAGTATACGGGAAAGTAAAAAGGGACTAGCGTACCCGTGCGAGAACTCTCGCATGTTAAAACCCACTCTTTCCCTATCCATTTGTCTATCCTTTCCATTAAAAAAGACAGTTGTTAATGAAACGATTTTTAATGTATAAATGTAACTTCTAATGTACTTACTGAATATGAAACTAAAAAAACAATGTAATTGATGTTGGAAACAGATTTTCAATAAAGGTTTATTCAGCATTATAGATGTTCTTGGAACAATTCACATTTCTTTAAAAACAATATTTGAAGAAATTATTCAATCTTCCTTGAGAGTTAGCTTTTTGCTTTCCTTGACAATCACAAAAATTATAGGAAAGGTTTTTACTTTTAAGAAAGCGAAGTTAAGTAGTGCGAAAATACCGGATCGAGCAAGTACAACCCTACTCTTTGCAATGTTATTTAACTTTCCTTGATTTGTTATGAGGATTCCTTGATATTTTTTGTGTTCTTACGTAACTCAAGAAAAGCAATTTCGAGCCGAAATATAATCAAACTAATATTTTCACTTTTGAGAACTAAATACCATTTGTTACCATTAGAAACAATTTAGTACGCTTAGACTTCACTTCGGTACATGGGAATGTTAACGAAACGTGTTTATTTGTTTTAAAATATATAAAGGTAACTTTCAATGTACTAACACAATATCAAATAAAATAGAAAACAATGCAATTGATGTTTAAAAGCAATTTTCAATAAATATGTATTCAGTATCATGGAGAGTTTTCTTGGAACAATTCACAATACTTCTTTAAGGCAACATTTGAAGTAATTATTCAATATTCTTTGATAGTTAGCTTTTAGCTTTTCGTGATAGTCACAAAATATTAGAAACGCTTTTTAGTTTTGAGAAAGATAGGTGTCTGAACCCGCTGACTTAAAAATTTTATCCAATGATAACGAAAATACTGGTACAGGTTAAACACAGTGTTCACTCTTCATTGTACATCCACATCCCTCCTCAATTAGGTAAACAGCACTTACAGACCCCGGTAAAACGTTAATTGAATGGTTTCACTATACGCATAAGAAACAATCTTCATAGATGTCAAGCAACTATAATAGTACTTCTAGTTGTTGCTGGAGGGCAAATCTTGAATTAATGATAATGCAAATAAATCTCGTCAGACTGCACAAACCACGATGTATACAGAAAGCGTAAATATACGATTGACGAAACTGAGCCTTCTAATCGTTTCGCCACAGAAATGGCTATGAAAGTGATGGACGGTCAAATGTAAGGATCAGAGTCGAAGTAGGGATCACATTCCCCTGCTCCTTCCTTCTGATCCTATACACCTCAGTCACGCCAAAGGTCTTAAAAACGTTTAAAAGATCTTCCTCCGTTTCTGTAGCAAAGTCCTCGTGATTTACTACGCCTTTGCACAGGTTCAAGGTGGGATGAACCGTGACTACTACCTGGAGGCCGGCAATCTGCTTCGTATTTTGAATTGGCCACGACCGCTTGGAGTTTCCCGTAAGCTTCTTCTATGGCTCGCGCCAGACGGACAGCACCAACAGTTTTAAAAGTTTTACCTTCCTCGGCACATGCCATGAGGAGGAAGCGAGGCTTTGTGGGTCGATCTTCTTCTTTAGAGAAGAAACTATTCAAGTCAATAGTTCTCTCTGCACATCTCCTCTTCCTTGCGGAAGAGGGCGGGGGAAAGGTGAAGTATCCATAGATGGATATAGGATTCGTCCCCGTGGTCCCCACCCACCACGGAGCCCAACAAGGGGACACTCCATCGGAGTGCCAGGGTTGCCACGGAGATATAGTGGGGGAATAACACAGCGCTGCACCGCCGTGGATTCCCCCGCTCACCCTGGAGTTCAGTACAAGACCTAGTCCGAGCCGATTGATCGGGAGTGGGTTAGCTCCCGACCGCCCGTCTAGAAGAGTCCGGGGCCAAAGCGAGTGTGTTGGAACCTACAGGGAATGTTCCCCAAAATACGTAATCAACGTACCCCTTAGTGCAAGGCGAACAGTAGCACTAGGACTAGATAGGGAAACAAACAGGTCCCTCAACTGCCAGGACACACATTCCCTCCGACACGGGTCGCCATGCACGGCAAACACATGGGTGGGCGTTCAGCATACATAGAAGGCCAGTGAGGAAGAAAAAGGAGTGAAAAGAACGTACATGACATGAAATGAGAAGCAAGAAGATGAAAAAAATGGAGAAAGGAACACTTGAGAGCCTTCTCTGCATCTCCCCGTCAGGACGTGGACCAACCCACCTCGACGGGTGATTGGTCTAAAATGTTGGAAGAATATACTAAAAATTATAGGGAATAATATGAGAATAAAAACTGAAAATCAATTTTTTGCCCATATTCCACCTACATCCCCCTCAACAACACCGCTTTGTCGAGTGTGGTTCAAAGGAAGTTTCCTAAAGTCAATGGGAAAGTCTGGGCAACAACAAAAATATCAAAATATAAAGATGAAAATTCCGTTGTTTTAATCAGTGAGTTATTTAATGACTGTGCACTGATTCATGTCGTGTTAATTACTGAGGTCATGAGTCCCATAAACAGAGTGTGTGGGAGGAAGGTGCCCTGGGAGGTGGATATGTGCCTCTCCCACTGAAACGAGAGATCTGGCCCTGAAAAAAACGTCAGCTTGCTTGTTTCCTTTTCGAAGTATCTCTCCCAGCGGGGCACCACCCGAGCCAGGTCATACTCCTGACATGGTGCTTTAGTGAACACTAGGAATACCCGGCAGATGTTGTTCTGCCCTTCATCTCCCTCTTTCCCTTCCCATCACCCTTTTCACTGTCTTCCCCTCCTTCCCTCACCCTTTCCCTATCTGTCCTTGAAACCTTCGGCCTCAAAATTTTAGTTTTTAAGATCATAGAGAGCCCTGTTTAGGAGTTATTTAACGATATAAATAAAAAATTGCTGTCGGTTGTGTTGCGGGTTGCACTTTATGTGAATATTTAGTTTTATTCGTAGAACAAAATTAAATGCAGTGGAGTTACAACAGAATTAACAACACATAAACCTTCTGGGTGAAAAAAACACGTAGAATTGCCGAATTTCAAGGAGCTCGGTTGTTGGAATTTAGCTCTTATATACATACCAACATCCAGTTTTATACACATGTATATATTTTGAAAAGAATTATTATAATTCTTGTAATACGTTTCTAACCAGAGAAGCAGCGGCTAACACGGTTTACACGCGGCCAACACTTTGAATTTAGTGGTAGTGGCGGCCGAGTCAAATGACCCGTTCGAACGAGTCGGGGGGAATGCGGCGAATGAGAAGGCGCGCGGGGCGAGAGACAGTCAGTGAGTACGCGAACTGGTAAGACGACGGAAGTGGTGAGAGAGGACTGGAATTTAAGTGGAGACGAAACGAGTGCCTGAGCAGGAGTTGGTAATTAAGAAGTTGAGGAATTGTAAATATTGTGAATGCTGAGGGAAAGTGAATCAGGCAATATGTAGTATGGAGTGGGTGTGATGAACAATATTCAGGAGTGAAACGTGTAATCGAAGTGAGACGGGACTGATGCGTGAGCACAAGTAGGTATGCGAAGTATTAAAGGAACAGTGGGGGTGTTTTGAAGTATTGGTGGACTGTGAATCAAGCGATGATTAAGGTGGGGGCTAAAACAGTGAACTATGGTTGACGTGTACTTGAGATTCGCGACATCAAAGACTAGGTAAAGACTCAGGGTCGGCCGCTGGACGAGTCGCCTCACGTGGCAGCAGCCGTGTTGTAAAACATCCGGAAAGAAGTGTTAACAGTAATACGCCTAACTTTACGCCCGCGAAGTAGACAGTTCGAGAGGCGCGGACTAGATTAGAAGACCATTAAGGCTGTGGTGAAGCGTGTGTTAAGCGTAGGACGGGCTGACGTCCCTTGAACGTTGCAGCAACGTTTCACTGCCAGCTACGCTTCGGCCCGCCGCCGGCGCCGAGCCCAGCCGAGCGACGCCGAACTCGCACGAGATGCCTCCGTGTCGAGGGGCCCACGGAGCGCTATAGGTGGTCATCGAAACGTCAGGTTTGATGCGAGCGACTCATTAACGGTTGATTACGAAGGTATCAGTGATTCTTAAACATTCCAGGGGTTGAAAAAATGAAAGGAGTATGATATTGTAATGAAAGTGTTTCTTTGTTTGCCTTTTTGAAATAAAGTGTTACGTTCTCTGTCTTACAATTCTGTCTTTCCCATGGATGCACGAATACTTATATATATATATATATATATATATATATATATATATATATATATATATAAGATAGATATGTGAATACACGGGAAGAGGGCACAAGGGCGTGGAAGGAAAGATCACGCGTCGTGTCTCATTTATTAGCTTTGTGCTCCAGTATTGAATTCGGCCTAGCTGTGCAGTTAGGTGAAAAATCCACCACCGCCAGTCCTCGAACTTTAGGACCTCCCGATCAGCGATGCTACAGAAACAGTGTTGCTGCTGAGCTACCTCAGCCGGTAGCAAATTGTTACCTGCGTGGTAAACTGTGGTAGAGAATTGAGATATTTCTCTCGTGATCGCCAGTCGTATTCCTCCAACCAGAATTTCGCCACCTTCTGCAGGTAATCAGTGTTGAAACCATACCGAAAACTGTCTTCAAGAGGAGGAGTCAGCTTTCGTATATTTTTAAGCCTCTGCTGCAGATCTTTCAGCTCCTAGAATAAATGTAATTGTTAGGATGGAATTTCCTAGCCTTACGGTCATAATATGAGTGGACGAACAATAGTTTTAGGTAGATGTTATGGTATGAATGATGATGAAATAATTGTTGAAATTAATATTTGATAAAACGAGGGAAACCTGAGAAAACATTCTATGAACCAAATTTGCCCCTTCTATGAACCCAAGAAGCTCTTTTTCACAGAAAGTTTTTGAGTTTCCGAAAAACTTCATTAGATGTAATTTTAAGCACATTAACTCACAAGTACAGAAGTATTTACAAATTGCTGGAAATGTGAATATTACGGTGTGAGAGATCTAAAAAAATACATTAATGTAATATTTGAAAACAAAAATACACTGAAATGAAATTTACGTCGCACTAAAGAGTGCAATTAGCAATATCCGTTGGAAAAGTTAGAAGAAAAAAATTGAAGCCATTTATGAGAAAATGGCGTTTGAGCGTTTCTGAAAATACAGAATGTTGAGCTTGTTTTCTCAGAAAACGGTTGAGTTTTCGACAAACTTTACCTGACATTATTTAAAGCACATACACTCATAAATATAATAATGTGAACAAATCACAGCTAAAGTAAATATTAACGACGAGAGAGAAGTCAAAAAATAAATTTTTAATTTTTGAAAAAACAAAAACAAACAAAAGAATAGAGCAAATTGGCGTTAATGTCATCTCATAGGACTATCCCTATCATTAGGACTATCCCTAACAAAAGTTTAAAGAAAAAAACTGAGCCGTTTTTGAGAAAATCTTGTTTTGTTATGTTTTAAAATTGCATATATTGCGCGAAAACTATTAAAATTTTCAAAAAATATAAACGAAAGAACTAATTTTGGAGAACAAATTTCATTTGAAGGAAAAATCTCTATCTTCAATTTTGTAATTGTAGGAACACGCGGAAAAAATTAAACTTATGCAATTTTCGAAAATTTAGAGTTAACTGTGAAAATCGGACGTATGCCATCTTAATAAGTGTATTTTACTCTATTCTTACAAGACATTTAAAGAAAAAATTTGGAGTCTGTTTTCAGAAAATTTTGAAAATGTCCGGGGGGTATCAAGTGAAGTGTCCCCAAATTTTGATGAAAGTTTTAAAAATCTCGAAATTTCGGCTCCAGTAAGATGGATAGGGGTTTCTTCACTTTGGAAAAAATGCTACGTATGGTTTAGGCACTATAGTGCGATTTTTCTGTCCCTCAAGCCCCTATGGCCACGATGGAATATCACACTGCATTTCAAGCCTCTCTCCGTCGTACCGCTAGAAGTCCCATGATCGCATCATTGCTTCATACGGTCGCGATCATGCGATACCTGGCGGCACGACCGATAACGTCGCGGAATACCGTGACATATTCCATCGTAAAGTCGGGCCTCGAGGGACAAAGTTAGAAAAATCGCAGTATAGTGATGTTCACAGACGGACACACACACGTTTTGAAAATAACTTTTTCGGTATCAGGGGACCACAAAACGTGTATTTCCGTTGAAATCTCGAAATCGATTTTCCTCAGAATTACATAACTTACGTACTCCATAATCCATAATGCATAATAATAGTGTTAGTTATGAAGGAGCGTGGGTCTATGAAATAATTATTGTGAGAACTAATCTGGTGTTGTTTTATTTTGTAGGATGATATGTAACGATTACTACTTATGTTTGCAATTAAAATATATTTGCTGGCGGTTAATTAGTCTTTATTACACTAAACCATGATCCGCAGTAAGTAGGGTTTGCAGAAATGTTTTCCGAAAATAGTGAATTGGGGGAGGGGAAGGAATTTGAATAATAATGATACATTCTCTTAATTATTTCAAACACAACCACGTGTGAAACAGCTTTGCATTTGCATAAAATGGAATAAATCTTTTATACATTAGTTCAAATAAAGTTCTCTGTGTGCTTTCGGGCCAGTGCTCATCAAGAGTTAGTTGAAGTACTATATGCGTGAAGGCATTTTTGAAACACACTTTTAACTTACGTTTGCAATGCTATGCTATGTACTATGACATACGTATTACGAATAGTTACCAATCTAAGACAACTGCATGGACCTGTGCAAAAGGTAGGATTGGCTACAGAGTAAAGTCAGTTCTAATCGAGATTAAAACCGAGTTAAGTTTGCCTTAATAAACCACCAAAAGCTCTACTTACACTTGTTCACTCATACATTATGTTGTTTTTTTCGTTATTGGATAAGATATTTTTACTTGTTCACTATTTCCATTTTTAATTAGTGAATCAGAAATAGAAATAGTGAACAGTTCACTCAAATACTTAACATCTGGTAACCCTAGCAGTACGTAGATAGTGGGGAGTTTGTTTTTATGCCGACAAATACTTCAGAAAATGTGCTGTGAAAGTACATTAAAACGAAGAATGCTGAATTGCGAATAAAGATTTTGAAGGTAAAATACAGGTATTAAATGAGAGGAAAATGAATAATTTAGTCAGAAAATTGAATATTTTAGACAAAGTATGATATTCATTCATGACATACATAAATTTTCTGTGGATTTGGAAAAGGTGAGAACTTATGCTGTTGTAAAAGTGAATGAAAATAATTGGTGTGTTGTGAGGGTTTTGGAAAACAACATTTAATATTTCCATTGCATTACCACATACTTCATTGGAGACGTCTATCTTGAAAGGTAAGATGGTATGTTCGTCATCTTTTGGATTTCCTGGACCCCAGTACTGTTTCACGATGATTGGTCGTGGTATTGGTTTGGCCAACTTACGCCAAATGTAAACTATGACTAGGATTACAGCAAGTACTAAGGAACTTGCAGATATAAAGACGTACTTGAGCAGTTCCATTTCCTGTAAAAAGAAGTAGTTTTGTTTAAAGCACTCTATCATGTGCATACGGCAAACATTTATTTATTTGTCTATAGCAGTGTTGAAAACCCACTACATGGCTAACTTCACAATAAACACAATCAATAGCGTAGCTTGGGAGGCGCAGGTCCGCTCCGAGTGTCACCATTTTAGAGGTGACAGCAATTAGATACGTTTATAGATTTTGCATAGATTACAGATTGTAGCACAGATTTTTATAAAATTATAGAATAGTTTGATACCCTTATATATATATATATATATATATATATATATATATATATATATATCGAAAAGTGGTTTTATATAAAAACATGCATTTGTTAATTAGCAATTCTTCGTTTTACGTTATTTGTTTAAAAGTGTATTACAATTATTTAGAATAAAATACAGTTTTTAATATATTATAAATAAATGTCACGTCCAAATATACTTGTACTTTTATTAAATAATGTATGAACTATTCTGTAATAGATATTTTTATATTTAATTTATGGGGAGGTCGATTCAATTAAGTTTGCCCCGGGTGACACCAAATGAAGCTTCGCCACGGATCACCTACCATTACATTTACCTTAATTTTATCAACCATCTTAATACTCCTATCATTGTATCAAAAAACACTATTAGATCGAGAAAAAACCTCACAGATTGATATGAAAAATTTAATTGTTGACGAATTTTATCTGAAGGGAATTTGATTGGAATGTTGAGATGATATATTGAAAAAGTTAACCCGAATACACATGAGTCATTGTAACTGGAATATAATTCGCAAACGTCTGACATTTTCTGAAAAACCAGTGACAACAAATGACAGTTTGCTGAGAAACGCTTCCTTTCTGAACAGAAGTGTCTCTTCTTTTATAACGTCCGTAAGGTTTTAGTGAGTCTAAGCTCCGAGAATATACTTGGGTTTTTTTTTCTTCGCGCGTGAAGGCCTGTCTTCACGACGTAATATCTCACTGCATTTCGGGTCGTTCACGGCCGTGACGTTAGATGTCGCATGATCGCCAGCACTGCTTGATACAGTCGCGATGCGACATCTAGCGGCACGACCGAGATGCTAGATGTCGCGCAATGCTATGAGATATTCCATCTTGAAAATAGGCCGTCACACGCCAAGAAATAAAAACCAAAGTATAGTTCTAGGTCAGGGGTGTCCAACTTGTAATGCCGTAAGTGTCATAACTAAAACCTTTAACATGGTTGCGGGCCATATTGTCATTCATTACTCGGGCGATCCACAGTCCCCGCATTGTTGATCTCGGCAGATGCCCGGCTGCTGCGAAACGGGGTAAAGGGGGGATGGAACCATGCATGATATCAGGCCATTCCATGCATACCGTAGTGAAACACATTAGGATGATTTTGAATCTTTGAAAATACTAGAAAAATTCTTAAATAATCCGCAATATTTTTGTATGGTAAAATGATATGATTTTCATCTTGAAAACTATTTTTCCGTAGAAAAGTAATCAACTTATTATGAGTTATACGCGTATAAATGACCAGAAAAAGAGTTATTAATATTTTTCAATATGACGTCCCAACAAGAAAAATCTGAAAACAACTAATAGTAAAGAAAAACTTAATACCAATTTGTAGGAATCGACACCCCAGAAATAAAACAGAAAAATACCGAACAATAATTTAATAATTAAAAAAATTGAATTTCCCACCATTGTGAAAGCTCTCCAAGATATAGATGAGAACTATGTCTCATAATTTTTTCAGAATTTTATTTCCAAGTAATGACATGAAAAATTCCCATTCCCAACGGCCCATTCAAAAATATTGGTCTGGGACCCCTGGAAAATTCACGCCGGTAGCAAGAATACGTCCGATAATATTTGATTTTGATTTATTTACTTAAAAAATCATTTAAAAAACTGTATGAGACTTATGTGAGAGAAGATTATCTGCGCACTTTTTCTTGAGTTCCAGGATCCCTTCCCAACATTTTAAATATAAATAGTTGTAAGATGAATAAAAGTTTAAAACGTACATAAATAATAAAATTTAAAAATGTGGGAGATTAGCAACATTTGAAAAACTATACATTTCCTTTTTCGAGTTATAGGAAACGTATTTGCATTGTTAAACAAACTACAAACCTACAGAATTTAGTTATACATTATAGATTCGCGTGTTATTTATCTTCTTTCCAAATTATTGTTACTTCAGCATCCGAGTTTCTTGTGGAAAGGCAGAGTAAAATCCTGAAGCTTAATCTGTGAATATAAGACGACCCCATATTTTTTTTTCAAATGATATACTAATTAGTAAAAGCCTTTGTTTGTATTCGGGTAAATATGGTTCGTAATATAATAATAATAATAATAATAATAATAATAATAATAATAATAATAATAATCAGCCGAATGTGAGCGTAAGGCCATACCGATAGTTATTCGAGCTCCGGGATTTGTTTCGCAAAATTTGTTTAGACCTCGACTAAACTCCCAGGTCATTCAAATGACTGCGAAGTGAAAGACATTTTTAGGAACAGCCCATATTTTGCGCTATTGTACAGTCACCCACAGTCCCTAGATCTGCTCTTTACGAAGCTGGTTGCAACTTTGAGTAGATTCTATATTCAAACCTTATAGCATGTTTAGCCGTAAAGTAGAGGAATAATAATAATAATAATAATAATAATAATTATTATTATTATTATTATTATAATAAGAAGAAGCATATGTACTCACAGTTACATGGAAATCCGCGCCGTTAGAATCATCAGTATCAATTGGGAGAGCAACGTAACCAAAGCTGCTTGTCGCGATGCTCGGCACAACGGCAACTAAGTCCTCTGAAGGGAAGCGTGCCTATATTTTCATTATGTTTTCCCCCTCCACGTCGGCTATTACGACATAGTAGCGACTGCGACATACGAGCCTCAAGTGATACAGCAAAAGCATGGAAACCAAAGTCCACAAGTGAGATTGTATGGTAATGGTGTACAGTAGTTAACGTACCTTTGCCTGTTTAAAATAAGACGTGACAATTTTTTATCGAGCCCTATCTACCCTCGTCTCTAAATATTTCATCATTAAGTCATAAGACCCATCTCATTGTTTAAACAACTGTTCTTATCTTGATGGGTGAATGCATAAATCCTTTTGTGTATTCACAAATATACTAAGAGGTGTTGGCAATATTTAATTCAGAGTTGTGTTAATTCTCTCAAGTCTGAATTCACGTATTTTCACGAATAATCTGGTTAAGGAGGTAAGAGACTTTTTTTTACATTTCAGCTACTTTAAAATTCTCTGTCAATTTCTCAGTCTTTTCATTAATTTGTACCTTAATTTTTATCATCAAAAATAAGTTTAACCATCATATTATGATGGTTCTAATATTTTCCTTTAATAAATCAAATTCACTCCTAAGAAATATTCAAAACTACAAAATTAAAAAAAGAGATCTTTGCTTCAGACGAAGGCTGTTGTTCAAAATTAGGTCTTTAAAAAAGGTCATGTACAATTTTTTGCAAAGTTAATAGTTTTCGCGTAATTTCTGTTTGAAATTAATAACACAGTATACGGGCGTCCCGTCGTTCATAACGATAACATTGTAGTATCGCGAGAAAGTATGTGCTGTTGTAGCACCACTGGTCTTCGTATGCAAGAGTAGCCCGCTTTGACCCACGCTAACTCTGGCTTCGGTTAAATTCCACTGAGGTCAAATATATTCGTTGATTTAAAATTCGCACGGACTACAAAAGGAAGAAAACGTGGTAACTGAAAGGTTAAGCTGTCTTCACATTGAAAATAAATTATTACGAGGACATTACTATTGATCGATAAGTAAAGCATATTAACCGTCTGATCTCAGAATTAGACAAAAAAATGTGAAACAGTTCCACCTATCAGCAGGGAAAGAAATAGAAGAAAAGCTTAACAAAAATACTAATTATGGAAGTAAGAATGAGAAAGAAGCGAATGTTCGATGAAAAGGGCAAGAGCAAAGATGAAAATTATTATTAATTCTCAGAAGAAAAAAAGATTCAATTTGTTAATTACAGAAACAACAGATCGGTTTATGAACTAATGCAATGGATTCATGCCATTCGAAACATGAAAGATTATTTGAGCCCATCAATGGAGCTCCCTTGAAAACAATGAATAAAGAATAATTGAGGAACCAGGTACTCGAAGAATGCTTTGAAAGGGCCGAGCTGGCGACGGAGCTGGTAAGTTAGTATCATGCCTTAGATTGAAATCCTAATGTGGAAACGCCTACACCAACAGATCTTCTGAGGTTTTACAACGGGCTTCAAGTTGCTTGCTTCAAGATAACGACAATTTTGAGAATTTGTCTCACAATACCAGTCTCAGTCACTCTGAATTGAAGTAATAGCAAATTAAAATCTGTAAAAGTAACCGTAATTCGTAAAGTAAAAGTAATCCGTAATCCGTAAGTAACTTAACCGGAAGACGGTTAACCAGGAGTTACAGGAGGTGCTAAAGTTGCGTGACTCATCTGTATATTAAAGGTTAAATTGAACCAGTGGAACTACTGAGATAGTGTGAAGTATCTGGGGGTCATACTTGACACGAAGTTGAGCTACTGGCCTCATATACAGCGAGCAGCAGACAAGGCCGCGGAAGCCACAAAAGCACTAAGCCGATTGATGGCAAATACTAACGGGCCAAAATGTAGTAAGCGGCGCCTCCTTATGTCAGTAATGACATCAATTTTACTTTACGGAGCAGAAATATGGGCCAAAGCTCTAGAAATAGAGAAGTACCGCAAGCGAATGGCGGCTGTGCAAAGACGTGGAGCACTGAGGGTCTCGTGTGCATACCGCACAGTGTGTGAAGCAGCGATATTAGTGATAGCGGGCACTCCCCCAATAGATCTTCTCGCTCAAGAACGCCAAGACATCTGGCGCAACCAAATAGTTAACGGCAGGGGCGAAGCAAGAAAGGTAGCTCGCCAAGTACTTCTCGAGAAATGGCAGCAAAGATGGGAAGATGGAAATTATGGAAAATGGACGAAAAGACTGATCCCCCGACTGGACATATGGCTAAACCGCGAGCATGGGGGGTTACCTATTACCTTACTCAGCTTCTTAGCGGCCATGGATGTTTCAGAAAGTACCTACACAGAATGCAGAAAGTCAGCAGCCCTAAATGTCTCTACTGCAATAATGATGATGACGCACAACGCACTTTCTTCATGTGCGAAAGATGGGAGGAAGAAAGAATTCGTCTCGGCAACGAATTAGGCGCAGAGCAAATAACACCAGGAAACATCATCACTTTGATGCTGCGCAACTCCCAATCTTGGTGTGCAGTAGCAGCCTTTGCGGAGTGCATTCTGAGACGCAAAAATAATAACAGTGACGAGTTAATAAACTCAAGGTGAAACTAAATAGAAAGAGAAGCCCGGAAGGGCAATTAGAATCGACACTGCCCTGAAGTAATGCTAACGCGGTTCCGGGGCAGTAATCACGTCGAT
The DNA here is from genome assembly GCA_031308135.1 of Acheta domesticus. Classification (NCBI taxonomy): domain Eukaryota; kingdom Metazoa; phylum Arthropoda; class Insecta; order Orthoptera; family Gryllidae; genus Acheta; species Acheta domesticus. The sequence goes on from JAHLJT010008756.1 coordinate 3,822,829, forward strand.
TAGAAAGGGTTAGTGAGTTTAGTGAGTAGGAGTCTCACACTACTTCGGGAGAGCGGTGCCTCCCAAGTGTCCATGATGGATTCTCACAGTTTCCCTCGTAAAACTAGTGGTGCTACAGAATGGCACAGACTTTCCCGTATTAGTTTTCTATTTTCCTGGGTCTTCGCTAGCTATTCGGAATTGCCACAAACTCTTTCTTGCCAGCTACCATCTATCATCGCCAAAAGTACATTTTTTTGTCATTTTCTTAATTTTTCGGTTTCCTATTGGTAGAACAGAAACATTAATTTTAGAATATTAAAGAACACAAAAACCTAGCCGTAAATGGCAATTTTCTTTTAAAAATTATGTGCCGTTTAAGAGAAAATGGCGTTTTAGCACTACTAAAAATGCGAAATTTGAAGCTCATTTTCACAGAACATTTTTGAGTTTTCAAAATACTTTATTTGAAGTAATTTGAAGCACTTACACTCACAAATATAATAATCTTTACAAATTGCGGATAATGTGCATATTAAAGATGTGAGAGATCTTTCAAAAAATTTACATTTATATAATTTTTGAAAAAAACAAAAAAAAACTCAAAATAAACTTCACGCTATACTAATGAGTGTAATTAGCACTATCCGTTACAACAGTTTCAAGAAAAAATTGCAGCCATATACGAGAAAATGACGTTTGAGCATTTCTGAAAATGCCGAAATTTGAGCTACTTTTCACAGAAAACGGTAGTGTTTTCGAGAAACTTTACTTGACATTATTTAAAGCATATATACTCGTAAATATAATAATGTGAAAAAATCGCCGATAATGTAAATATCAACGACGTGAGAGACAAGTAAAACAATTTACATTTTGGTAATTTTTGAAAAAACCAACCGATAGACCAAAATGGCTTTTATGTTATTGACAGAGTACATTTACCACTATCCCTACCAAAAGTTTAAAGAAAAAATTTGGAGCCGTTTTTGAGAAAATTTTGTTTTTGTAATTTTTTAAAATTGCACATATTGCACGCAATATTGCACGAAAACTACCAAAATTGTGAAAAACATTTACATGACCTTTATTAAAGAACTCAATATGCAGAACAAATTTTATTTGAAGAAAAAATCTCTGTCTTCAATTTTGTAGTTGGAGAAAGACGCCGAAAAAAATTCAAACTTTCACAATTTTCGAAAATTCAGAGCTGTACGTGAAAATCTGACCTATGCCATGTTAAAAAGTGTATTTTCCTCTATTCATACAAGAAATTTAAAGAAAAAATTTGGAGCCGTTTTTGAGAAAATTTTGAAAATCCCCGGGGGGCTTCATATAAAGTACCCCCAAATTTTAAAGAATCTTTTTCAAAATCACAAAGCTTCGACTAGAATCAGATCGACTGGGGAATATCAATTTTGAAGAATATCGGCCGAACGGTTTAGGCGCTAGCGTTGACCACAGACGGACAGACGGACGGAATGCCGTCAATCGATTTTTAAGTATAAAGAAGCAACAAATCATGAATTTTGACCACACCACGAGATAGAGGATTTTTTTCTTAATTTAGCAACTGGTTTTATCCACTTATTCGTTTTCACGGCCCGGCAATTAATTTTTTTCCGCCGAAAATTGGCCATTTTTTCGCGCATTACATAACTTTCCCTATACTACGTATATCACTCCGTGTATACGTACGTATACGGGAAAGTAAAAAAAAGTAGTAGAAGCAGCAGCAGCAGCAGCAGCAGCAGCAGCAGCAGCAGTAGTAGTAGGTTTATCGTAATTGAACAAGGTTCAAAGTTATTAGTACACCGTACCGTGTCATGATGACATTAATTCGCCGTAAATGAGAATGAAGAAGTCGTCGGCATTGAAAATCGCGATACGAGGTTGCGAAAGGGCTATAGGAAGCCACGACATTCTGTTGTTCAGTGACATTCAAATAAACAAAATGATAGCTTATAAATTAATAAATTATTACCCTGTTAGTGCATGATTCACAACCTGACAGCATCGACTTAATGTATTTTCAGAATAATAAAAAATGTAGTTAATTAATGAAACTGTTCGAATTTTTAATGAAACATCCGTAGAACTACAAAAACCCTGAAAATTGTTTTTTAAGTGAAAATTTTTTACTTTCCCGTATACTATACGTACGTACGTGTAATATAGGGAAAGTTATATAATGCTGCGCGAAAAAACTGGAATTTTTGGCAGAAAACTCTTATTACAGGGCCCTGGTAACAAAAAAGTGGATAAATCCAGTTGCTAAATGAAGAAAAAATATCTCCTAACACGTGGTGCAGCCAGAATCCCTATTTTGTGGGTCCTTGATACCGAAAAACCAATTGAAAGCAAACCGTCCGTCCGTCCGTCCGTCCGTCCGTCCGTCCGTCCGTCCGTCCGTCCGTCCGTCCGTCCGTCCGTCCGTCCGTCCGTCCGTCCGTCCGTCCGTCCGTCCGTCCGTCCGTCCGTCCGTCCGTCCGTCCGTCCGTCCGTCCGTCCGTCCGTCCGTCCGTCCGTCCGTCCGTCCGTCCGTCCGTCCGTCCGTCCGTCCGTCCGTCCGTCCGTCCGTCCGTCCGTCCGTCCGTCCGTCCGTCCGTCCGTCCGTCCGTCCGTCCGTCCGTCCGTCCGTCCGTCCGTCCGTCCGTCCGTCCGTCCGTCCGTCCGTCCGTCCGTCCGTCCGTCCGTCCGTCCGTCCGTCCGTCCGTCCGTCCGTCCGTCCGTCCGTCCGTCCGTCCGTCCGTCCGTCCGTCCGTCCGTCCGTCCGTCCGTCCGTCCGTCCGTCCGTCCGTCCGTCCGTCCGTCCGTCCGTCCGTCCGTCCGTCCGTCCGTCCGTCCGTCCGTCCGTCCGTCCGTCCGTCCGTCCGTCCGTCCGTCCGTCCGTCCGTCCGTCCGTCCGTCCGTCCGTCCGTCCGTCCGTCCGTCCGTCCGTCCGTCCGTCCGTCCGTCCGTCCGTCCGTCCGTCCGTCCGTCCGTCCGTCCGTCCGTCCGTCCGTCCGTCCGTCCGTCCGTCCGTCCGTCCGTCCGTCCGTCCGTCCGTCCGTCCGTCCGTCCGTCCGTCCGTCCGTCCGTCCGTCCGTCCGTCCGTCCGTCCGTCCGTCCGTCCGTCCGTCCGTCCGTCCGTCCGTCCGTCCGTCCGTCCGTCCGTCCGTCCGTCCGTCCGTCCGTCCGTCCGTCCGTCCGTCCGTCCGTCCGTCCGTCCGTCCGTCCGTCCGTCCGTCCGTCCGTCCGTCCGTCCGTCCGTCCGTCCGTCCGTCCGTCCGTCCGTCCGTCCGTCCGTCCGTCCGTCCGTCCGTCCGTCCGTCCGTCCGTCCGTCCGTCCGTCCGTCCGTCCGTCCGTCCGTCCGTCCGTCCGTCCGTCCGTCCGTCCGTCCGTCCGTCCGTCCGTCCGTCCGTCCGTCCGTCCGTCCGTCCGTCCGTCCGTCCGTCCGTCCGTCCGTCCGTCCGTCCGTCCGTCCGTCCGTCCGTCCGTCCGTCCGTCCGTCCGTCCGTCCGTCCGTCCGTCCGTCCGTCCGTCCGTCCGTCCGTCCGTCCGTCCGTCCGTCCGTCCGTCCGTCCGTCCGTCCGTCCGTCCGTCCGTCCGTCCGTCCGTCCGTCCGTCCGTCCGTCCGTCCGTCCGTCCGTCCGTCCGTCCGTCCGTCCGTCCGTCCGTCCGTCCGTCCGTCCGTCCGTCCGTCCGTCCGTCCGTCCGTCCGTCCGTCCGTCCGTCCGTCCGTCCGTCCGTCCGTCCGTCCGTCCGTCCGTCCGTCCGTCTATGAACAACGCTAGCGACAGCCGATTTTCTTGATATTCCCCAAGCGATCTGAATATTCTCGCGGTCCCTTGAATTTAAAACCAATATTTTAACTTTGGAGGGTACTCTGTAGGTCATTTAACAGATTAGCGTAGGTCTTATGTTGGTTGAAAACTCTGAATTTTCGAAACTTGAAACAATTCAAATTTTTTTGGCATCTTCCCACAACTACAATTATGAAGAAACAATTTTTGTTCGTAATGAAATATGTCCATAAAAAACAGGTCTTCAAATAAGGTTATGTTTAATGTTTCAAAAACAAGTATTTTTTTCGAAAAATTGTGTCAAACATAGACAATTTTTTTTATTTTCTTTAAACCATTTTTTCTGGAAAAACACAAAACGCTTTTTGATTAAATTGGGACCTAAGATAGCATAAAGGAAGAGAATGGTGCAGGTTTCATGTTCGTTGAAATACCTGATTCTGCAAACATTTTAAAAAATTAAGATGATGTTGGAATCTTTCTACAGCTACAATTGTGAAGACACTATTGTTTTTCTTAACGAAATATGCTAATAATGAAAAACTACTAGCTAAAATGTTAGTAGCGCATAAAGTGCAATATTTCAGTACTACATAGCTGTTTCTTCTAATACGGGAAAGTAAGTACTGTTGTAGCGCCAGTAGTTTCTCACGACAATGCATATCCACACACTGAATCATAGGATCATTCTAACTTACGTTTGTTTTATGTCTAAACTAGGAGTCGGAAACGAAGAAAGTTCACAAGATTTCTCGAGTTTGTCGCAATATTAAGTATATACAATGGTGAAAACTGCCACTATGTATAGCCCATAGGAGCCGATAAATTGTTCAGTAAAATTAAACAAAAACTTGGAAATATTCCTTCTTAATCGAAATAACTAGTGCTACAGAATGGTGCAGATTTCCCGTATTAGTTTTCTATTTCCCAGGGTCTGGGCTAGCTATTCGGTATTGCCACATACTCGTGACATCTATCCCAGCCCAAACTACATTTTTTTGATTTTCTTAATTTTTCGGCTTCCTAATGGTAGAACGAAATTATTAATATGAGATTATTAAAGAACAGTAAAACCTCGTCCTAAATGGCAATTTTCATTGCAAATTTTGGTGCCGTTTTTACAAAAATGGCGGTTAAGGGCTACTAAAACTGCGAAATGTGAAACTCTTTTTCACTAAAAATTTTTGAGTTTTCAAAAAGCTTAATTTGATGACATTTAAAGCACTTACACTCACAAATACAATAGTGTTTACAAATTGCTGGTAATGTGCATATTAAAGATTTGAGAGATCCTTCAAAAAAATTACATTTGTGTAATTTAAAACAAAACTCCCAAAGTTACTTTACGTCACATTAAAAAGTGGATTGAACACTATCTATTCCAAACGTTTGAAGAAAAAATTTGGAGCCATTTATGAGAAAATTGCGTTTGAGCGTTACTGAAAATGCGGAATTTTGAGCTAGTTTTCACAGAAAACGGTTGACTTCTCGAGAGACTTTGTATGACATTTAAATCATATGTAGTCATGAATATAGTACTGTAAACATATCGCCGCTAATATGAATATTAATGACGTGAGATACAAGTCGAAAAAATTATGTTTTTGTAATTTTTCAAAAAACAAAGGAATAGAGCAATATGGCGTTTACATCATCTTACAGAGTACATTTAGAGTACAATATGCATCCCTACCAAATGTGTAAAGGAAAAAATTTGGAGCTGTTTTTGAGAAAATTTTGTTTTTGTAATTTTTTAAAATAGCACATATTGCACGCAATATTGATCGAAAAGTACAGAAATTTTCAAAAAAATGAACATGACCTTCATGAAAGAAATCTCTGTGGAGAACAAATTTTATTTGAAGGAAAAATCTCTATCTTTAATTTTGTAGTTGTAGGAAGATGCCGAAAAAGCCGAAAGAAAAATTAAGCGAGAAGTAAAAAAAAGTCGAATTGTGCAAATTGGGTGCTTTTTTATTTCTCGCTTAATTTTTCTTTCTGAACAAATATACTAATTTCTTTTGTAAATAATAAACAACTTATATGTTTCTGGAGTGTTTCCACGTAGTTTATTAGACCAAATATGCTTAGAATTGTCTTACGAGCTTATTTTCGAAGTTTTGACGTTTCCTCCCAACGGCTTGTGTGATTTTACAAATACCAAAACACCGTTTCCTGGTACAACTACTAGGTGTTGAAGTGAAGGCAATTAGAAAACAATATTTTCTCAAAAACACCTCCTTTAAAAAAATCTACATTTGAATAAAGTACAGTTATGAAACGGCATAATTTCAATTTTCCATGAACTCTGAATTTTATAAAAATGCAAAAGTTGCAAATAATGTAAGAAAGTATGTGCTGTTGAAGCATCATTAGTTTCAAATGCACTAGGATTGGGATTAAATTCAAATGTATTAGGATTTATTATTTCCACACAGTCTCAACATACAACAATACTATTGGAAAACAGCATTATGTCATCTACTCGTAATATTATTCATTAAAACTACACGACACTCATTTATTGCTACTGGCTAAACTCATGCGATTACATCGCACAAAAGAAAGCTGTAGAAATGTGACAACAGAAAAATATAATTGTGGTTCAGTACCTAGTTCTTTCCAAGACTAACGTATTGACGTATATCGGAAGTTTGTTGAATATAAATAAGCTTTCTTTTACGCAATCTTAGCATTTCAAAAGGCTTACTGATCTTTGAACTTAAAAAAATCGCTATGAAAGGTTCACTGCTTTCGACAGACCCATTGTAACTTGCGAAACAAAACGACCGTGACCACCAATTACATGATTGTATGAAAGTGAAGTTCCATGAAATCTTGAAACCGACGAAATGAACAAATGATGGTATATTTTTAAAACTATAGGTGCTAAAACTGTACGTACTTTCTCACGTTTAGTTCTGGTTATGTAATACTAATTAATGTAACAAATTATCTCCGAATTAACACATCTCAAACATCATTTTTTGTAAAACTCATTTTGAATAGAAAAATAGTACGAACAATATTTTCAAATAAATGTAAATATTTGCAAGCAAATATCAATACAAATTATAACTTTTCGTACAACTATATCATGGCCCCAAAATTAGACATTATTCACAGAAATTCAGCTGCCATCTCGCAGAGCGGAATGCCATTGTTGCATTCCAATCTGATATTCCCTGAAGCTAACATTTTTTTCGTATATTTCAAATAGGATTTAAATAATTTCTAAAGGATTAATTTGTAAGCGTACAACAAAAGCTCGAAAGTAAGAAACGAAAAAATAAATATGAAGAAATATACAAATTCTAACTTACGTAGCATCCAATTGCCTGGAATTACCTCTCATATTACTTCACGAAGCACAGGATATTCGGAGCGGGCGACTATGTTGTCTAGTCACTCAAAAATACTCGTATTTTCGAAAAATCAACATGAATTTATTTGAAGATCTGTTTTTGATGAACACATTTCAGTAAGATATTAGTGGTGTTACAGAATGGCACAGACTTTCCCGTTTTGCTTTTCTGTTTCCTTGGGTCTGGCCTACCTATTCGCAATTGTCACATACTCTAGCCAGCTGCCATGTTTCGCCGCACACAGTACATGTTTTTGACATTTTCTCAATTTTTCGGTTTTCTCATTGTAGAACGAAAATATTAATTTTAGAATATTAAAGAACCCAAAAACCTCGTCGTAAATGGCAATTTTCTTTTAAAAAATTGAAGCCGTTTTTAAGAACATGGCGCTAAGCTAAGCTAAGCTAATTTAAGCGCTACTAAAAATGAGAAATTTCAAGCTACTTTCAACAGAAATTTTTGAGTTTTCAGAAAACTTCATTCAAAGTTATTTGAAGCACTTACACTCACAAATATAATAATATTTAAAAATTGTTGGTAGTGTGCATATTAAAGATGTGAGAGATCTTTCAAAAAATTACATTTTTGTAATTTTTGGAAAAAACAACAACAAAAGTATAGAGCAAACTGATGTTTATGTCATCTTTTAGAGTACATTTATCACTATCCCTACCACATGTTTAAAGAAAAAAATCGGCGTATGTTTAAAGAAAAGTGTATCAGCGTTTGAGAAAATCATTTTTTTTGTATTTTTTTAAATTGCATATATTGCATTGATGGTATGGGAAAGGAAAATTCTGAATAGGATTGATGGGCCAATTAAGCATGGGATGTGGAGTAGGGCCAAATTGAAATTAAGTAAATTGTGCAAGTGCCCAAATTAGTATGGAGTGGGCTGGCCACGTGCATATAATGAGTGACAGTCGAGTACTAAAGAAGGTGTATATTGAAATGAACCAACAATGCCTCGTCATAAATTATTACGAGATTGTGCCGTTTTAACTGACATCATTTTACCTTGGGACTGTTATATTCGTGACCAGTTCCGAATTTATAGAAAAATGTTGGGCGCCAGGAATAGGTTACGATAATTGATAATTAAAACCAATGCTTCCACAGCTAATCTTAACGAATGGATAAATGTCCGGCTACCTGGGTCAATGGGTCACGTAATAGATAATCACTATCGCCTAGATAGCCGATTATTTGATCTGCCAACTATACAGTATGGCGAGGAATCTGAAAGGAAATAATTAAATATATCTCTAGCTACTTATCAATTGTGATTGACTAAATGAAAATCATATTTTCATTTTCGAAAGAAAATTTAACAATTTATTGACTTCTATTGACAATTGTTCTGCCTTTAGGTCATGACCTCGTTTTAAAAGAAAACCTTTGTATTGCAGTACTTATCTAAACGTGATCTTGACCGACGGCGCCCCGTAGTATCTTCTCACTTGAATGCTGATAATCCCAAGTCCCATTTCTCTCTTCTAATCTTGCGACGCTGCCGACGAATCCAGACCTCACTGCCTAGAATATCTACCGGTTCTTACTTAATATTCACAGTTCCTAGTTCTCCCCAACTACGTGGTAAAACATTAAAGTCCAAAACCGCAATATAAAAAACTTTCAAAGTCCTAAGCGAATTTAACTGCTGCACATCAACTTTCGGAGTCCGAAAACTATTGATTCTCACGTCAAACTTACAAGTCCCACTCCCCTAATATTAAACTCGCGAGCGATCTGTACCACTTGACGACCTCTGTCAGAATGTCATTTACTCCTCCGTTTTTAGCCCTCAACGCCTCGGTATCCATCCTTCATTCTTATTTTTTTAAACAAAACGACAAACTTCGACAGTGTATTCTCAGGAGTTGACAGTCTATTCTCCCTTAGCCAATCCATCCATTTCTTACCAAATCAAGTAGCCACGCCCTCGATAGTCATTCCTTTCTAGACCAATCCCAAATTATCTTATGTCTTTCTAGCCAGCGCCCCCACCTATTCAAGGCCTGAATGCAGTTTATTGACCTTGCCAACCACTACGCCGGCGTTGCTAAGGCTACATATTGCCATTTGCAGACCCTTTTAACCTAACCCATTTACAACAAATGTTACTGTCAAAATATATAATATATTGGTATATCACAATATGGGCAGCACGGCAAGAAGGAGAAGAAGAGGAAGGGCTCATATCAAAGGGATTGATACGATAGAAGAGGAAGACCTGAAAATATGGGGTAGGAAAACGCAAGACAGAGAAGAATGGGCTACAGTGATGAATGAAGCGAAGGTAAAACTACAAGCGCCGTAACGCTAGTCGAAGTTCGTACGACTCACGATCTTAGACGTCGTTCTTAAACGAGTCGCACTCGCTCTTAAACGAGTCGCACGCTCAATAAACAACAGAACTTCGTTTTCCACCCTGACACTGCAAGTTGCGTACGGCCCAGTTTGCTCACACATCGGGCACACTACGTCTACATTTTGTTTAATTTTTAATAAATAATTTGTATAATTTATATTTCTTTTTATTTCATGTATTATTGTAACTTCTTCAGATAGCTCTGATGTTTGCTACGCGATCGAAAATATATTAGTTTAAATATATATAAATTTTATACCGGCATACATCTTTTATTTATTTAATTATTCAAAGGTATCTATCTCACCAGAGATCTTATTAATTAAGAATTTTATTCATAATTTGCTGCCTATCAGCTACTAGTTAAGTGTGAATTCTGGGTTTTTAGGAATTATTGATTTGCTAATTAATCTAATTGATATTTATTACAAATACTCGTGTTAACATTTCTCCTATCTGCCTTGGAAGTCGTTACAATAGAGGAAAACTTCTCGCCAACACGAAGTTAGAATGACATGCATATGATTAATTAGTTTTCAGGACTCGGCATTGACATTTTAGCTCATTAAATCCCCGATAGGTCGAGGGTGAGTACGGTGCTCACTTGAATATTAAATACTTCAATGCGTCATAAAGCAAGAGATAAAATACTTAAATAAGCATGATAAAGCAACAAATAACTAGTATGTGCTTCATAATTATTTTTATTTTCCAATATATATACGGAGTAATATACGTAGTATAAGGAAGGGTATATAATGCTGCTGCGAAAACAGGGCGTATTTTTGTGAGAAAAAAATTCCTTGCCGGGCCCTGATAACGCAAAAGTGGATAAATCCAGTTGCTAAATTAAGAAAAAAATCCCCTAACCCGTGACGTAGCCTGAATCCCTGTTTTGTGGGTCTTAGATACCGAATAACCAATTGAAAGCAAAACGTCCGTCTGTCCGTCCGTCCGTCCGTCCGTCTGTGAACACCACTAGCGCCTAAACCATGTATACGGTTTCTTCCAAAATGGATATTCCCCGGTCGATCTGGCTCTACTCGAGACGCTCCGATTTTGAAAAACTTACTTCAAAATTTGGGGAAACTTTACATGAAGCCCCCCGGGCATTTGCAACATTTTCTCAAAAACAGCTCCACATTTTGCAAAGCAAATTGCCATTAAGGACAAAGTTTTACTGTTCTTTAATATTCTTAAAATAATACTTCTATTCTTCTATTAGAAAACAGAAAAATTAATAAAATGTCAAAAAAATTACTTTGGACGGCGATAGATGGCACCTGGCAAGAGTTTGTGGCAAGTCAGAGTAGCTAGCCGAGACCAAAGGAAATAGAAAACTAATACGGCAAAGTCTATGTGCAATTCTGTAGCAGCACAAGTTTAGTTTCTCGCATTACGAAGTTCTTCGTAAGAAGAAAAATTTATGTAATCATGCGCCGGAAAACGGCGAATTTCGTTAGAAAAACTCTAATTGCCGGGCTCTGGGACGGAAAAGCGAATAAATCGTGTTGTTACATTTAAGAAAAAAATCTTCTTCCACATGATGTAGCCAGAATCCATGTTTTCTAGGTATGATACGAAAACTCAATTGACGGCAAAACGGCCGTCCATCTGTTCATATCAGATTTTTTAAATTTTTTAAACATTTCATAACAGCTGTCTAGCTGAAAATTGATTTTGAGAGAAATACAAAAGCTAAATTTGCGTAATAGAGATTTAGTTCGCCTTAAACTCCGAGTTTGTGATGTTTGTGTTTTATGGACATGGAACGAGAGTCGGCTGCGGTAGCCACTCGTGTTTATCAGGGGGCGGAGTTAATAACAGCGAAGCACTCGCTTCTTCGGTCAGGCTACCGGTCATCTTCATGACGTTCGCGACCATCAGACATAAAATATCGTCTTTGTGAACACGACCCGATTTGAATTGAATGAAGGGAAGTCATTCGTAACGAAACCTTACGAGTATTGATTGCCTCTGGCAGATTACTAGGCATTGTCGCTCTAATATTTTATTTATCACATGTGAGATTCATTCGGTTTGAACATGCTCCTGATGCAGATATGCACTAAAGTTCAATTTATCCTTTAATATTTAAAATCAAACTTGGACTTAGTAAATAATTTCAGTCTGAGTAAATTACAGAATTTCCATAGAACAATTTTACAATTTTGCATTAAGCTGGTTCTAATCATTCACAATTTTAAAGCAATACTTCTGTAGTGGCAGTTTTTCATGCATTAACAATTATAGATTTACTGCAATAGTAATGTTTCAGATTTTTGGTTTCCCGCTACTGCTTACGCAGCGCAGAGAGTGTATTGTAATGCTGCCGGAAAAAGACGGCGAATTTTCGACCAAAGAAACTCTAATTGGTGGGCCCCGATAACGAAAACGTAGAAGCAAATGAAATAAAAAGTAAAAATTATATCCGGATGTTTATGGGGTGAATCATCAGACTGTTCCTTTACTCTTGTAAAGGACATTTAATATCATAAATAATACTAATACAGAAGCTTTTACTGAAGATTTTACTGAAGTTCTTACCTCTTGTATACTTAAATACTTTAAAAAATTCAATCCGTTTACAAAACATTAAAATAATTGTAAATAAGGAAATTTCAACGAAAACTGACTTGACGAGATTTTCTGCAAGTAAAAAATTCAGTGTCCTCAAAATACTGTTTTGAAGCGAACTTGTGCTCTTCAGATACGATTCTCAGGCTGGTTAACCATCGTCCGGTTAAGTTACTGACGTAATGTTTTACGGATTTTAATTTGCTACTACTTCTTCCATTTAAAATGACTGAGACTGGTATTGCGAGACAAACTCTCAAAATTGTCGTTATCTTGAAGCAAGCATCTTGAAACCCGTTCTAGAATACGAACATCAGAAGAACTGTTGGTGTAGCCATTTTCACATTAGGACTGCAATCTAAGGCATGATACTAACTTACCAGCTCCGTCGCCAGCTTGGCCCTTTCAAAGCATTCTTCGAAACCACCGTCGTAATTAATTCAAGTGCCTGGTTCCTCAATTATTCTCCATTCATTGTTTTCAAGGGAGCTCCATGGATGGGCTCAAATAATCTTTCATGTTTCGAATGGCATGAATCCATTGCCTTAGTTCATAAACCGATCTATTGTTTCAGTAATTAACAAATTGAATCTTTTTTTCTTCTGAGAATTAATAAGTTTCATCTTTGCTCTTGCCCTTTTCATCGAACATTCGCTTCTTTCTCATTCTTACTTCCATAATTAGTATGTGTGTTAAGCTTTTCTGCTATTTCTTTCCCTACTGATAGGTGGAACTGTTTCACATTTTTTGAGTCTAATTCTGAGATCAGACGGTTAATATGCTTTATAAATAGATCACTAGTAATGTCCTCGTAATAATTTATTTTCAATATCAAGGCAGCTTAACCTTTCAGTTCCCAAGTTTTCTTCCTTTTGTAATCCGTTCGAATTTGAATCGACGAATGTTTGACCTCAGTGGAATTTAACCGAAGCGTGAGTTAGCATAGGTCGAAGCGGGCTGGTCGTTCCTAGGAAGACCAGCGGTGCTACAACAGCACATACTTTCTCGCAATACTACAATGTTATCGTTGTGAACGACGGGACGCCTATGTATGATTCATTGATTTCAAAAAGAAATTACACGAAAACTACTAACTTTTACAAAAAATTATACATGACCTATTTTAAATAGCTAATTTTGAACAACAGCCTTTGTCTGAGGCAGATCTCTACATTTAATTTTATAGTTTTGAATTTTTTGCAATTTTCGAAAAAAACGAGCTATACACGAAAATGAGTCTAGTCCCATAGTTTTTACCGTCTCTTGTACGCATGTAGAGAAAATTGAAAGAAAAAAATTGGAGCAGTTTTTGAATAAGAAAATTTTTGTAAATTTCAAGTGCAAATTACGCAAACATTATCCGTATTTTAAAACAATTGTTCATGACAGTTTTTAAGAGCTAATTTTATGCAAGAGACTTTGCCTGAGACAAATCTCTACCTTCAATTTTGTAGTTTGAAAATTTGTTTGTAATTTTCGAAAAATTGGAGATTTTAACAAAAATTATATCTGCACCATTCTCTTAAACGTTCTTCGAACTATTCAACAACGAAATTTAATAAAAAAATTTGAGCATTTTTTATTTTGAAAATGTTTGACTCTTCATGTAAAGTACCTCGCAAAATGAAAATTTCTATTTCAAATTCCAGGGGTCGCGACATCAGGCAAAACGATTGAGGAATATCAATTTGCGAGAAATTCGACTGAACGCTTTATGTGCTAGCGTTGTGCACAGACAGAAGAGCAGACGGATAGTCGGACAGACAGAAATTTTGCTGTCAATTGATTTTTCGGTATGAAGGACGCCCAAAAAATGGATTCTGGGTACACCATGTGTTAGAGGATTTTTTCCTATATTTAGCAACTGGATTTATGCACTTTTTCGTTACAAGGGCCCGGCAATAAGGGTTTTTGTGTTGAAAATTCGCCATCTTCCGGCGCACGATTACAAAACTTTCTCTTCTTGTATTAGTAATTGCGACTAACACGCAGTGGGCTACATGAAGCGATATATGAGCTGAAATGTATGCACGGAAACACGCCGACGATGTATTTTAATGCAATAAATACTATGACGCTTCAAATAGAACTCTAAAATACACTGAATGAAATGTTTAAACAGAGATACTTTAGTTTTAATGTAGAGGAGTATTGCTCTTCATTTGATATTGCAATACTGGATAAAATGACGTAATGATTGATTAATTAAGGTTTATAGGGCTCTTTAAGTACTGAGGCCATTGGTGCACATGTCGAAGTATTTAAAAAATAGATTTCGTAAGTATTGCAGATGCAACTTACCCGCTGATTAAAAGCGTATTCATAACCTAAAAAAGAGGACTTGAATTCCGAATCAAGTCTTAGAGTAGATATGGCAGAAGGAATATACGAAAAAAACACGTAAAATTTATCGTAAAACTTAAATTGGCTATAAAGAGGCAAACAATATATTGTAATTATCTCTCAAATAGAATTTTATATCCCGCTTTCTCTCAAAAAACAAAAAAGATTTGAGCGGGCGGGATCGTCATCCTCGATCACCTCCTGTGGCGAGTCGCTTAGGCCATGCCTTCGTCGGTTGCCAACAAATTTCGTACAGTGCAGGAGGACGTGTTTCGCAGAGAGAAACGTCGTTCATGAGTCACAAATGGGAAGAGTTTCACCTCGAAGGAGGAAACTGTGAGGAAAGTGGCAGTGTCTGATACGAAGACGAGTTTAAATGACTTCCTCACGCATAGAGGAGAGAGATGAGGAACGCCAGGGAATGACAGAGTTCATTATCACACTTAGTTTAAAAGTGGTATTGTGCCTCTCTGTTTGCCACGCTCTAAACCCGGATTGTTTCAAGAAAGCATTAATATCGATCAATGGTACAGAAAAAATGTTGATACGAGTCTTACGAGTATCTGATTTCGGCACCAGGTCAGGTAGATCATTCTTTGTGATTCCCACTTGGCCTGGAACCCAACTGAAAACCAGTCCGGCAGGACAGAAGACGATGAATCAGGTTTTGAACTGATTTCATCATGTAGTCGGACGCTTGAGACAGCTTGAAGAGAGCTCAGAGAATCTGAACAGACTTGCCGCAACGTCGTTGACTCGATGTATTTTAGGGCTTCGAATATTGCATGTATTTCGACAGTGAATATACTGCACCCAGAATGAAGCCAATATAATTGGTGGCCTGGATGCAATAAAAACGACATTGCGTCATTGTACGATGAATCATATGTGAACAAGAATAAACGATTCGGGTAGGCTTCCCTCATACCCTGAAAGTGCTTCTGGTAAACCAGAGGACTAATAGTTTGGAAAGATTGGAGAGTCTGAGGTCAATATTGGGGAGGAGGAGTTTCCAAGGGGGAATCGGGTCTCTTGGTGGCTTCACAGGGTTGGAAAGATCGACATTAAGTTCCCGCAAAAGATTTCGCAATCGAATATCTGGGGGGCTGAGGTAGCAATGTTCGAAGAATATACGAGGGCTCATATGTTGGGTGAGTATTCGGCGACAAGGATGGTTAAAGAGTCCTGACACTAGCACCATAAGACGCGATTATAAAATATTTCGCCTTCTTTTTAAGGATGGCTCCCCAGCGTCAGCTAGAATGCACTCGATTCGGATGGTGCGATACGCACCTGTTGAGAGGCGAATACCAGCTTGGTGTATGCTGTTGATGGGTCAAAGAGTGGAAGGAGCTGCAAGAACCATACACTTCACTACAGTAATGCAATGCTGAGCGAATGAGTGCTCTATATAACCGCAATAGGATAATGCGGTCGGCTACCCATAACGTGCCACTAAGCATTCGAAGAAGATTGAGGTGGGAGACACATCTGACTTCTAGTATGCGGATATAAGCACGCCACGTGAAAGACGTGTCAAAAGTGAGCCTCAGGAACCTGGCAGAGTGGGCGAATGGAAGCTAGCTTCCTCCTAAATAAAGGATTGGATCGCTACGCAAGTGGTATATTCTGCAGACGTGCACACCAGTAGACTTAGTAGGTGAGAACTTAAAACCTGTTGTCATGCTCCATTCATGGAGCTTGTTGAGCACCAGTTGGAGTTGTCTCTGGATCACACTGATGCTGTTATATGAAAAACATAAGCCAAAATCATCCACAAACAGCGATGCCTTTACAGGTTCTCGCACGAATGACGCTATACAATTTATGGCAATGCCAAACAGTGACACTTAGCGCCGACCCTTGAGGGATGCTGTTTTCAAGAGGGTGACTGCTAGACAGTTGGTCACCAACGCGAACTCTGAAAGACCTTTTCGATAAGAAATTTTGGAGGAATAAGAGGAGCTTCCCCCTCAATCCCCACGAGTGCACCTTTCGCGGAACTCCATACCTCCAAGTGGTGTCGTGAGCCTTTTCTACATCAAATAGTACGGCCACAAGGTGTTTGTCTAAGGACAAATGAGGTTGAAATTTCAGTTTCGAAAGTGACGAGATGGTCCAGGATTGACCGGTGTTTCCTCAATCCGCACTGGATTGGTGTGAGCAGGTTTCTGCACTCCCAAGTCTAGACCAAACGCTGGTTTACCATCCGTTTCAGCACTTTGCAAACGCAGCTGGTGAGAGCGAGAGGTCGGTAGCTTAATGGCAACATCCTATCCTATCCATCCTTCAGAGCTGGGATAACAATGGCTTCTCGCCATAGAGCAGGAATGGTGTATTCTTCCCATATGCGGTTATAAAGGCGGAGGAGAAATTGCATCACCACATCAGGAAGTTGTAGCATTAGGTCATGCATTTCATCGGGAGCTGGGGCAGTTCTTTTCGCCAATGCGAGAGCAGAACGCAATTCCGACATGGACAAAGGGATGTTGTAATCGACAGACGCTCTGCAAGAAAATTCCAACGGACGGCTCTCCATCCTCTCTTTGATCAAAAGAAAGTCCGGAGCGTAATTCGCCGAACTTGACATGTGTAATAGTGCGCGACGAGTTCCTCTAGAATCATATCTGG